>JAVJIF010002886.1:0-461854 GCA_038442645.1 Agave tequilana
TTACATGCTTGATATATTATGTGCTTAATTGATATATGCTTGGGGATTGTTTTCTAACACTTGTATTCAACCAAGAGAGCCAACGCGGCACCTCAACCTTTATCTAGGGGAATCTAGAGGAGTTAGTTCAGAGCCCTTCACGGGGAATTCGGCTACACTCTTGTGTTATACGTGGTGTTTAGTTTAAGAGTTTAGTTTAGGTCATAATAGTTTTTAATTCCGCATTATTTGGCATTTAGTGACCATTAGATTAGCCATCACCTATTCACCCCCCTCTAGGTGAAACTACAATTGCTGTCGGGATATGATAGAACTCCGGGAGGATCTGGAATGGCAGAGGCTACTAAATGAGCTGGATGACGTGGTCACCTCGAATGGGGTGAATGATCGCTTAGACACGTGTCAACATCTCGATGGTGGTTAATTTTTAACCATTACAGATGCTCCCCTTTCTTTTGCTTATCGGAGCCGGCGGAGAGAACAGAAAGACAGAGTTGGTAGGATATGTCTTGAATTCTTCTTGATGTCTGAGCAGAGTGAGATTTGAACCATAGATGCAGATCTCCTTGATTTGTCTGGAGATTGCATGGTTAGTTGACAGTTAGCACATCAAGTGATTAGATTGCTTTGAATTCTATAATTGTCATCTTTTCGAATCCTGACGCCTTAATGATTGAGATCGTGTAGCAGAGGCAATTGATATCTTGCTGATTCAGTTGACCGAGGATCTTGCAATGTGGATCATCTTTTTCGAGGATTAGGGATTTGAATAAGAGACGTCTCGACTCCTTCTCCATCTATAAATAGAATGGATCACTAGGGTAAAATTGCTTATCTTCCTTATCTGAAAAAAATTTGATTTTGCCTTTAAATTCTTTACTCTGGTGGGTTGTTATGTCATTCTTCTTCTTCGTCCGGTGAGACGAAGATAATGGAGATGGTGGAAATGGTTGTCGGGCTCTTGCAGGCGAGATTCTGGTTGGCATAAATCATCAGTCTTCGCGATGAGCTTATCGCAAAACATCAGTTTTTGCGCACAAGGCTTTGCTATCAGAAGGATGGGTAGGGCTGGATGGGCAGGGGCTGGATCATTTGTATTGTTCTCATAAAAAAGTAAACACAAAGAGTAATAGAACTCGTATTACTCTTATTAAATGTAATCAAGTATGTATTTGATGGATGTATTCAAAATGGAATGACTTGGAACAATATATGTATATTTCTTTATGAATGAAAGTATATATTTAGATCTTGTCTAGCTTGTTTTACTGTTGGTTTTGGAATTTGTGTAATCGCACCTTCTTCAGAGTGTTGACCTTTTAATTCCGGAATGTTTGATTTGCACGAAAATTGTTTGATAAGCTTGCAGTATTGTCCCCGAGTGGGGGCAGTTCCATCAGTGGTACCAAATTTTTAGCTTCCGAGTGGAGAAAATCGTAGCATCGGAGTTGGGTTCACGTAAGCTTCTGAGGGGGGTGGACCCATTAATAGAGTTATGAACTTAAGACTCTAAGGGGGGGAAAAACCCTACAACAGAGTTGGGCCTCTGAGTGGGGAAATCCCAATGGCAGGGGGTGGAATTTGATAGGGCTCTGAGTAAGAAAAATCCTACAGTGAGGTGTGATGTGCATATAAGCATGCAATGATGGAACTTGAATTAAATGTTAGATGCAATATTATAAGAAAACAAAGGTGTAAATTAATAGATTGGGCCGATAGGATATGTATACTCAACTTTTAATCGCACGAAACTAGTACGTCGGGGATAATCCATACAAGAAAATCCCCATGTATGTATACCATGTGTCTCATGCACCTATAGGTCAAACAAATACAATCATGTCATCTCGGTATAAGTAACACGTCCACACATAATTCATAAAGTGGTGCTCGAATAATACTTGTGCGGAATGTGCCTCTCCAGTATGTTTGATTTTTTCAGTCTCTAATCACATGAAACTAGTACGTCGAGGAAGAATTCAAACAAGGAAACCCTCATATATACCATATGTTTCATATAACTATGACTCTCCGGAATGTTTACTTGTATTTTTGGAAGGGATCTAAAGTGGTGGTGCGACCCATTGACAGATTGGATGTGTCGACTCTGAGTTAGGATAAGACCCATAGTGGAGTGGCGATCGGGTCTCCGAGTGGGGACACTCCCATAGTGGAGAGTTTTGACTGCTCATAAACCAATCGAGATGGAGCCCGTAGGCCGATGCTTTGTTATCGACTCCGAGGGGAGGACAATTCACTTTGAAACTTGCAAGCGTCAGTGATTGATGGGGACACTCTCATCAGCATAGTAAGGCTCCAAGCCGGGGACACTTCCACAGCAGAGGGTTCGAATCATGTAGGCTAATCGAGAAGGGATCCCGTAGGCCGGTGCTTGCGTTGCCAACTCAGAGTGGGGGACACTCTCACTTCAGAATGTACAGGCGTGAGGGACTGATGGGGGACACTCCCATCAGCAATGTGGCAAGGAAATAGTTAAAAGAATAAATGCATTTTATTTCAATGATTTAAAATAAAATACATGTGCTTTAAAGGAAGCAATGAGAGTGTTTTTGGTTAAGATACTTTCCTATCCTTAGAGGAGGAATCGATTCACTCAATTATTTTGTACTGAATGATTGCATGACGTGGTTGTGTAAGGGTGAAGCGTTGAGCTATCCTGATCTAAAGGTCGCTCCTGGGGTGAGAATGTACTCTTTGAGAAAATCTTGTCAGATAAGGTCTTTCAGGTACTATCAGAGAGTTTTGCGTAGACGGTCTTATGTCCCATATATCATGAAAGGATCAATATTCCTCTGCTCTAGGAGAGTAGGATCATGTTGGATCGGCTTCCGGCGCCTGACCCAGGGTTGGTCGTTCATGGCATTAAAGACTTCATTGATGGGGAGTCTCGACGGAGTGAAGTGATGCTCCTTTCTAAAAGTTCAGAGCCGATTTGGTGAGAGGATGGGGAGCGCCTGTCTTTGAAGGCAGGTTGCCCCTAATTCTGATCGTATGGGTGGAGGCTTTGTGTGGAGACTTCGACTTTCCTCCGACATTGTCGTGCTTCTTAAGTCTCCATTACTTCCTCTAACTTGATGTAGGGTGAGCTCGTGATAAGATCTCGCTCATTCTAGTGACATTGTGCTTAAGGAGCTTGTACAGGGGGTAAGAAACCTGCATCCCGCTGATAAATGCGAGTGCAAAGACATCCTTACACAGTTTAGGACTTTGACGAATTGACTTTGGAAGAACTGATGTAAGACTTGAGGCTGTTATATTGCCTCATCTTGACGAAGAGGAGGTAATAGTTGTTCTTCTTAGCCTCCTTATGAGAAACATACTGAGTGAGGAATGCTTCAGTGACCTCGAAGCTGTGGAGAGAACGGGGTGGGAGAGAATTGAATCAATCTAACAACACACCTTTCAGATTGGAGGGGAAGGTGAGGCGTAAAAGTGGATCATTATGGGAATAGAACACCATCTTATCCTGAAAATGCCTGATGTGCTAGACAGAAGAGTAATAGTCAATGGTCGGAGTCAAGAACTTCTTTGAAAAATCGCACTCTAGGATGTCTTCGATGAGGGGGGAGTCTGAAGCTTTGGTAGTTGAAAGTGTTGGGTTGTTTTGTAGCTTGGCTTTTACGATCCGTTTCCAGATCAGCTTGTTAAGGATTCGAAGGTCGGGAGATCCACCATTCGGGCTGGCTTTCTGAGTGCATTGATGGCTGGTTGTTTTAGAGGGCAACAATTTGAGCATGAAGTTGGTCATTGAGCCGCCTTAATGCCTTCTGCTCACGGATGGCGCTCTCACAGTTAAGAACCTGTATGCTTCCGATCACGATTTGATTGGGTTTGTTGTTCCTTCACATGCCCTTTCATGTCAGCGAGCATCTGAAAAAGTTGATTTTCTTGCCGCTGTGGTGGTTAGATATCGGCAGTTGCTCCCTCAGTTAGGAGGAACCGGTTGTCCTCAGTGATATGTGGCTTATCGTTGGTTAGTGGAGGGATCGTGCCCCCAGCGGTTCCGATGGTCTTGCTTTTGAATGTTGCGTCGTTGACGACTCGCTTTCTTGGGGCCATCATCGATGTGAAAGAGGTTTTTTGAGGAGGGTTTTGGATTTTTAAGGGAGAGATCTTGAGTATAGGTACTCAGATCTCCACGAAAGTACCAGTTTGGGGTGGAGATTTTTCGCTGTGAATAATCAGACAGTCGATCCTCATCACAAGCGACAGAGTGAGTTTAGTGTGTAAGTCAAAATAGTAATCATAATACAGAAAAGAGACAGAGACATAGGATTTTTATGTGAAAACTCAAATCAGGAAAAATCACAGGGGAGGAGAGGAAAATTCACTATACTCCACAGAATTACAGAAATTACAAGAACTGGATGATGTGTGCTGAGTTTGCATTGAGGGAAGGAGAGAAGGATCCCCTTTTGCTTGAGGAGAGGGTCTATTCATACTGAACTGTTAATGATGAAGGAGGGTTGATGGGGTTTCTCCACAATCTCTACATGCGAGTTTTGTGGTAACGACAGTGATTATGGGCGTTGGACTGTTGGGATCAGATACAGGAATTATCTTCACTATCCATAACTTTCGCTTTGGATGCAGGGGTGTCGCACGTCTTCACCGTGAGAGAGTGGTACTGACGTGATTACATGCGGATATCTCGGGGTTGTTACTGGGAATTTTTGGTTTGTGGTGAAGTAAGAAATTTTGCACTACAGATGACTCTAGAGGGTAATGTCTCCGAAACGGGAGGTAACTCTGGGATAAAACGGAATCTTTTAGTATGAAAATACCATCGGGATGTGATGGAATTTTGGAGGATCTGGAACGGCAGAGGCTACCGAATGAGTTAGATGACATGGTCGCCTCGAATGAGATGAATGGTCGCTCGAACACGTCTTGATGGTCATCATTTTTTGACCACTACACTTTACTTAAATAGGTATTGGCTTATACAACGTGTAGCCCGAATTTGTGCACCTCATTTAATCCATTTCTTTTGAAAAGAATTACATTTTAATATTACATAGTCGAGCAATTCTTTTTTACAATAATAATAATAAGATTTATTCTTCCATCTATATACACAGAGTGTGCAAAACGGGTCAAGTATGGATCATATATTTCATTTATCATATATGTATTCATTTTCTAATTATATAAATAGATACAAATAAGGATATGGTCTTTGAGAAAGAGTTATATTCGTATTTGCAAAAATTTAATACGGATACGAGGATCGAATATGAGAGAAACAATGTAGTTACAGATTGGGTAAACGAATACTATTACATGCCCATTTATTTTTACTAAAGTCGAAACAAATTACTTTCCGTTTCACTTAACCTAACCCCGGCAGAGTGTTACCCAATAAAGACCTAACTGAACAAGTACAAACAAAAACAAGTACATGTAATAGTTATCATGCACGCATAATGTTCTTTTTTTATAAATTAATTATGTATAATGAGTCAAAAGAGCTCGGTTTGAGAGTTCTTCCGAACATAGATAGTATATGACAATTATCATATTAATTCCTCGTTTATGGTCATCGATACTGATACGAATATTATTTAGATAAGAATTTTGGTCAAACATAACAGCGAGTTTCCCACATAAGGAATTTTCCATAACTGACATGTAGCCCCATGTTTGGTCTAGGGTGGAAGTGAGTAAAAATAGAAAATGAGAAATGAGAAAACTCATTTTCATTTTCAGTGTTTGTTTGAAATAAAAAAAGAAATGAAAAAAATCCTTTTTTTTCTTTTTCTTTTTTTACACTATCTTTACATCACTATTTACAGTTAATTTTGTGGTCATATAAATCTCATTGTGATAAGTTATAGCTGGAAACTGTTAAATTTGTGGTCATCTAAATCTCACTTACAATTTAATTATAATGAAAAAAATTTCTTAATTAATATTTATTTAATATTATTTTGCGACTAATTTTGTGATCAATTTTTCACTTTCATATTACTAATCAAATCTCAAAAATACAATATTTTTTCACTTATAATTTCATATTACAATCAAATGCTAAAAAAATTGCTCTCAACTTTTTACTTTTTTTCTTTTTATTTTTCATTTACATTTTTTTTCCTCCCACTTGCTTAAACACGCCGAAGTCGAAAAATTCCATCCTGTTTTTGCCCCGAAACTTGAAAGACATGTGAACATTTAATTTATATTAGAACACACGTACAAGCAAAGGAGCAGGGTGAAAATATCAAGGTCATGTATAAAAAAAAAAGGCAGTTCAAACCTAAAATGGGAAGGAGAGATCATTGGCCCAAGCGTGGGCTCCCGCCCATAATTCATGTGTGTTTTTTTAATGCCCAGTTCCTTTGGCTTTGCTTTGTTCGGCAAAATAATGAATATGAATTATTATTTATTTTATTTGCGAAGTGAACCGAACCTGGACGCCGTCTCATCCCCTCGCGGATATTTTTCTAGCGCCTTGCGAACAAGGACCGCAGCGCTTTTCAAATTTGACCCAAACTACATGCACCTGATTCTCGTGCACCCAGGTTTTCGCCTTTCTATTTCACCCGGGTTTGCGAGGGAGGGGGCCCACGGAGAGTCTCGTGTCCGAGTGGGCGTCGTACGTGGGGTCCTGTTTTCTTGCAGGTGCCGTGTCAGGGGACAGCTAGTGAGGCAAATTGGGGCTGCAGTGTAACAGGGTGGGTTCGTTTTCTTGAAAGAGAGAGGACGGGAGGAGAAAATGGACCTCAGGATTCTTTCTCAGGTATTTAGTTTGTCGAGAAAGAAGAGGGGAAGAGAACGGATCTGATCTGAGCTGTTTTGATGTGGAAATGCACAGGGATCAGTTCACTCTTTTCTTCTTTTTCTTTCGCCCAATTTCGATCACGAGAAGAAGTCGTGCTTGAGGATCTAGATGAAAAAAGAGAGATTTTTTTTCTTCTTAAAACTCCCCCATCAATTCAGCACTGAAGAGGAGAGGGAATCTCTTCTTCTCTTCATTTTTTCTTCCTCTCTTTTTTTCAAAAAAAAAAAAAATTGCTTCTAGATGTAGCTCTTGGGGGCTGCTTCATCAGGGGTGAAAGTGAGGCAGTAGTAATAGTTTCTTAGAACATGAAAATAGTTAGTGGGTTTGTTTGAATATTGCTAGAAAGTGTGATTTGAAAAATGTTATGTCTTTTTCGGTATTTGAATGATAATGTGAAATCGAAAGTATAAAAGTTGCCCACAAAGTTGACCACAAAATAATATTAAAATAAAAATTAATTAAAGAGAATAAAAATTAGATTGTAATTAGATGCATGTGAGATTACATCACCACAAAATTAACTGTTTTGAGATATAACTTATTACAAATGAGATTTACATCACCACAAAATTAACTGTAGCATCTTGGAAGTGAGGAAGTAATTGTGTATAAAGGTAAAGGGTTTTCTCATTTTCTTTTTTCGTATTTGAATAGATAGAAAAGTGAGCAAATTATACTTCCTCCTTTCCTTACTTCCGCCCACTTCCTTGCAACCAAACACGCCCTAGTTGCTGACATCATCGCTCAAACAGGGACACCGATTATACCTAATAAACAAAGAAAATTTTCCCTTCCAAAGAGAAGGATGCAAAAAAGGGCTATAAGTATCTTTTTAGGTCTAATAATGATATTTAAATCTCTCGAAGCAGCTGTCTGTCTGATTCCTCAGAACATCTTATACATTAAGACAATTAGTGAGAATCAAATTCTTAATTGTTGCTTAGAAGATCAATGTCTTGGTACCTTACTTACTCAACACACTCCAAACATTTAGATGCTGAAAGTTTAACAGCTTTACAATAATAAAAGGTCACGTGGGACGTTTACACATCTAACAAGACTCTATTCCATCAAATTTGAATCAAGAAAATTTTTAAGATTAATTAAAATAATCAAACTCAGTTTTAGCACCATGAAAGCTTTCTCCATCCTGGGATCACAAAAGATCATTTTCTTTCCGCTGGCCATCTACAATGATGTGACTGACTTATTTGCCTCCAAAGAAAGAAGAAAATATGATTACATTTATCTGGAACAAATATAGTATAGGTATATGATTTTTTTGTGATCTTGTAGTATTTTAAGAAATAATAATTCAACACTTAAGATCAAAACAAGCCATCACAAGTAAGTAATCATATAATTTCAATTTTATTTGGGAGCATCATGTGTTCTTCAACTATGTATATTTCAATATCATGCCTTTATTCACACTCCAGATTAAATAATGTCACAAAAGTGCAAAAAAAATAAGAAATTACAAAATAAAGAGGAAGAGGGATTTGAAAACTTTTTCTTTTAAGTAAACCGTCCTCATTCGACAATATATATAATATGTATGCTTAATTCATTGTCTATATGTTTCTGTTATCAAAATGTGAGAACTTTTTCAAAAGGTTGCTCGTAATTTTTGCATCTGACTATTTCAAAACAATTTAATATCAATTTAATAAAAAAAGAAGTTACAAAATAAATAAAATACATGCATATCTAAATCTATGTTTGACTACGTGGGAAAAGAAAATTTTAGGTTTCTAAAAGAGAAAAATGTGCATCAAATGGCACCAAAGGAACAACTAATGACTAGGTGGCGTGATCTCAGCCCCAGATCTTTGGTTGAGAAAGGGAAGGAAATCTATGAATTTTCTTTTTTGCAAAAAAAAAACCCTCATTTTAAAAACTATAAGACAACATGAATCTTTATTTGATTAGCAAAACACATGTATCTCTCTCTTCCCCCTCTCTCCGCGATCTGATCTCCCTTGCTCGAACTTTCTCACTGTGCTAGAGATCTCCTCTGGCCTCCTCCCTCGTGATGATCACTCCGTTGTCGCCTCCTTCCCGTCTCCCGTGGCTTGCCTCTCTCTTGATTAAATGAGTATAGGAGAGAGAAAAGAATGCACAACTCTCTTACTTGAATATTTTTCCCGAGTCTTTGAGAGTGAGATATTAGGTGATATGGATGTTGAATTTTGAAATGTGATTCATATATGTATTTTTCTTTTGTTGTATTGCATCCAACATGTTTGATGAATTGCTTCAATAGGTTTAAACTGAACAAACACGAACTCTACTTGGCTGAGTTCGACGAATTTTTTTTACTATTGCATAATGTACAATTTGCTATTAGTGGTGAGATTGGTGGTGTTGGTGTCTAGTTTGGAACAGTCTCATGTTGCACTGATTGAGTCTTGAACTGGGTTCTAATTCACATATGTGGGTATTTCTTTTGATACCTTTTAGGTTCGAAGATAATGTATTTGGTATTATTTCAGTGTGTGATATTTCAGAGACTTAAAATAAATAATTATGAAATATGTGTGATAGACTGAGGAGAATTTTCTTCAAAATCTCTGTGTATATGAAGATGTTTACATTTGAAAATGCAAATAGAGATTGTTATATATGTGTGTGTGTGTATTTATGTATGTTTGTGTGTGTCTATTTCGAAGTCTGAAATATAGATTCTTATTGATAGATATATTGCTTGGATTCGTGATGTATTTATGAGAAATATATCAAAAAAATGATTTTATATGTTTGTAAATGAGAGATGACCCTATATCGATGAAAGTGTATATGAGATAACCTTATGTATTTGAGTAATAATTTAATAGAAGTATTTTGATAGAAATCAACTAGTAAACTTGTAACTCATGTGACAATCTTAAATTGACGAGTTTGTAACTTAAAAGTTAACTCTTTGGAAACTTGTATTGTTATGAAATATCATCGTTGTTGATGATGTATACCAGTGAGTGGACATGTGCATTTCTAGACAGTTGTGAATGTGTTTGTGAGATATTTATAAATGTATTTGAGATGCAAGTAAATTGTGTAGCGGTAAATTCTCAGAAGAAATTTATCTATACTTCAAACCGTAACCTGGATCTAAAAGAGAGTAGAAAAAGTAATCGCAAAGACTCAAGTTTTATATGGAAACCCAATTTGAGAAAAATCACGAGGAGGAGGGAAAAATTCACTATTTTCAGAGGATTACAGTGAATTCTATAGAGATAAACTCTGTTCTTCTAACTAGATATCTCTAGTCAAAAAAAATGTCCCTCTTCTATGTCCCCTCTAGATATCTTATATACCTAGGGATTTCGTTAATAATGCGAGTTATGCGGGATTTAATAACTGCAAGATCTACATGTGGCGAACTTTCATAACAGGCTAGATGTGTTTTTGATTGCGGGAATGATATCTGCTGCTTTCTGTAACTGCTCGTGTTGAAATAGAGATCGTGGACCATATTTGAAATATGGGATGACCTGGTAGCGTAACGGCTCCACAAATATAAACGAAATTTGATGAAATCAGTTGCAGAGGTTAGCTTGCTCAAGTCAAAAGTACTGACATCGGGAGGATGAATACCCTCGAGACGATTAATTTTCTCCAGAGGAGAATGGTCTCGAGAATGTTCTAGGCACTGCTCTTGCTTGGAGGTTTTCTTTGCAAGTGTCTTCAAGAAATTCTAATGGCAAGAGATACGTGTCTTCAACCAAGCATGGGTCAGATTTTGACCACTACAGATGCCCCCTCCGCTTTCTTTTCTCCCGACTTCGAGGGGAAAGAGTGGAGCGAAATGAGTATGCCTTAGCTCGGGAAGCTGAGGCATCACTTGTAATCTGAAGGATCTTGATCAATGCTTCTTAATACTCTGGGCCTCTTTGAAAACTGATGAAAACAACTGGGTAAGTAATGACCCAAATATTGACTTCGTAATGGAGGAGATCGTGTGGAAATATTGAATCTGATTGATCTGACATGCTGACAAATCTGAGATTCAAACTGTCTCTGCAGATGTGAAAGTTTTGAATTTGAGGCGGTTCAGCGTCTGCATCTATAAATAAGGGTTTTATGAAAGTGGGAGGCCTAATTTAGAAGGCTTTCTCTGTCCCTTGATATTTCTTACTCTGATGTCTAGTGAATTGAGTTGTTGTTCTTTCTTCGCTCGATGGAAGGAGATAGGGAGGATGCCAATGATGATGACTGTAAAGCCCCAATTCCGAGAATAGGAGAATGCTACGGCGACGTACATATGTAGGGCGGAAATACCCTCACATATGTATGCTAAGCCACAGTACAGAGAATAAACATAATATACTCAATAGTTTCAGCATGAATAAGTACAAGAATACCTGCAAAGAGGGGTCGGTATCATAATAAATATGAAAACATGAATAAATAAGAAAATAGAACAAATAATAATAATACCTATGAAAAGTATCGATGACGAGTCTTGTAATAACCCTATTTAAAATACTGTATTTATTTTTCTATGTATTTATTAATTTTGATATACTTTTATTTTAATAACTCGATTTGTGACTTATTTTTATTATTACTAGTGTTTTTAGCATTATTATTAATAATATTGTTCTTATTATTTCTTTTCCTCTCTTCTTCCCTAGCCTTTTACCCATACCTATTAACCCATTAGATCCCATTATCTATTCTTATTATCCATTTCCTTTTCCCTAACCCGTTAACCCATTACCCAAAATCTGGTAACTTATCCTATATGAACATCTTATAATCTCCTAACTTAATCTAACTCTAATCTCCCCACTTCTTCTTCCCTTGCATGTTACAACCGTCACACACCATCATCTCCCTCACCTTCTTCTTGCTTCCACCTTAGCCTTACCCTTCCGCTATCGCCGAGCCGCCGTCGACATTCTCCTTCTCCAAATCTCCACAGCAGCAGCTGCAACAAATCCTCCTGCACCAAGCCTTGGCTGAGAGCAACAATCGACTGAGCCAGGCTTCGGTTGACTTATTAGTCGACCGACAGCAACCCACAAATAATTTTTAGGGATTAAAATTTGGATTTTAAATACCTAAAATTCTCATAAAATCTCATAAAATTCACAAAATAAGTTCATGTAAATACTTTGAAGTACAAATATGTGATAAAAAATCAACAGATATTACAAACAATTTGAACTATTTTTGATGTATAGAAATTTAGGCTTAAAACAAAAAACGGTATTTTTCAAAACCAACTTTTAAATGAAAAAAATGGTTTTTATCAAAACTTGCATAAATACAAAAACAAGATATTTAAACACTTTTGAAGTATAGTGTATATGGATAGAATTCAATACACATATAAATGATATATCTTTGTTTTGACATTAAATTCAAAATAAGTTTTGATAAAAACGAAACTTAAACACAAGAACTAGATACATCAAAATAAGTTTTTTTAAACAAATAAAGTATAGATGCATATAGATGAAATTCAATATACATTAAACACTGTAAACTTGTTTTGATTCTATCTATTCATGAAACAGAAGGATATATTCTTGAAACTCAATAAACTCAAAAAGAAGTGGTTAAATCGAAACCAAAACTATTAAACTTGTGTGCGTATACTTGAGCAACTCAAAGCTAGACTATCCTTACACAAGATTCTAACAATGAACAAACTTAAATAAATTAGATACAAGTCTTCTTGTTGATCTTCTTCTCCAAGACGACTTGATCCAGACTTGATCCAAATGAGCGAGACTTCATCTTGAGTACTTGATGCGATCTTTAAGTATGAGCTCTTAAATTAACATATGATAGCTTTAAAATTTGACTATGAATTTTCTTAAAAGCTAAACACCAACTAAGATCTTGATCAATAATTGAAACTATATAAACACAAGATCATTAGTAATATAACTTCATAAGTTAGTCATCATCAAAACTATGGTGAAGGACTTTTGGGCTAACAATCAAGTCTTCTAGTCGAGTTCTTGACTTGAATTGACTTCTTGAGCTTCAAATCAACTAGAGATATTTCAATATGTATTTATTGAAGTTGAGCTCTACGATATGATTTTGAATAATATGTAAATTTTATAACATTTTAAGATTATTAGTTCTTTAACTATATGAGTTGTGAATCATCAAAACATGAGTAATTGTACCCCACAACAATAATTGATATGCAAATTGGCAAGTTCTAATAAAACCGAACAGGGGCTTGAAAATTGATGGTTTGGTGCTGGTCTACTTAACCATCCATGTGTTTGAAGAAGTCCTTCTAATTTTCATTCTTTCAGGATAACCAATTCTCCAATCAGCATGATGATTGACAAGTTTTCAGCTACTCTCATGTCTTCTATTTTCCACCATGCCTTGTTATACATGTAAGTTCAGGCTATGTCTCGGACTGTTCCTGAAACCCTCTTTGAATATTCAATCCCTTCTTTATAAGCCTCAAATCCCATCTTTCTTGCATACATGTTATAATAATTGTATGCATCCTGATGTGTGCGAAACTCTTTTCCTATAGAGGGAGCATCTCCAGTGAAGAAGATCTCGCATTTACATCTACAAGAGATGAATGTGATTTGCCATTCAATAAAGTTTGAGCATCACCGATGCTTGGTTCAGGTACAACATCAACCATTTCACATCTGAGTCCTTGTATAGTCGTGAGAAAGTTTTAAAAATCAATAGAATTAGTTCGAACAATGAACAATTGCAAAATCAATTTTGATTTAGATTTAAAATCATGACAATTTAATGAATTTTTTTTTTCTAATTCACGTAGAATACAATTTAAAATTTCAATAAAATCATTTATTTTATTGTAGAAAAAATTATTCAAAATAACTTAGGTAAAATTTAAGTTAGTGGTGAGCATATGTTATTTTACTTTTAACTTTTATTAGTGAGCAAAAAAAGTAAAAAACATTCAAAAATAAAACATTTAGTTTGAAATTTATGATTAAAGAGAACTAGTATATTAAGGAGAGATGATGAATTCTATGACATGCAACACACCTCTTGATAAATATTGTAATATATTAATTCTCTTATAGTCTTATAATATTTACACTAGAGATTCTTTTATATATAAATTCCTAGTGAAACAACAGTAAATATAAAAGGGTGTGCATGTCTTTTTCAATTTCAATTAGATTAAGGTTGTATTTAATGAATGAAATCAAATGCTCTTGTATTCTTATAAATATGATATTGTGAAATTTCTAATGAATCTATAAACCTACTATTTTACCAAATACTTTAGGATTAAGGTTAGTGAAATTTCTAATGAATCTATAAACCTACTATTTTACCAAATACTTTAGGATTAAGGTTAGGGCTATGGAAAAGAAAAACAAAAACATACAATAATGAATCCTAATTTAGTATCTAATAATTCTAAAACTAAAGATAAACTACAATCACCTTTAAATCTTGAAACTGAAAATCAGAATTACAGCTCGAAATTAGGTCCCCGGTTGTGCTGCCTTTGCCTATTGCCATTGCAGGCTGATGATTGCAGCAATTGTTGCTGCTGACTGTTGCTGTCTCTTGCAGTTGTTGAGGTGGTTGCAACTGAGTGGAGTGAGAAACTGAGGCAGAGAGAGTGAGAGAATAGCTGGATAGTAACTTTCATGGCTGGAAGAATGAGGGTTCTTCCGAAAAGAGATGCGTTGTCGCTATGGTCTCAAATGAGGCAGGTTCTAGATGAAGACCAAATTAAAAGAGAAATAGAGGAGACCATTTCATGGTGGGTATGGGCTGGGATAACTGCCATCCTGGTTTCTAGTGAGGGAGACTGGGGGGACGACTGCGAAAGAGTTTGAGCACAGGGGGTTGGTGATCGCTGTTGATCGAGATTTCCTACACACAAATGGTAGTATTTTAGTTTTAAGAATAGATGTGCAAGTTCTCAATTCTAATCCGCGGTAGCAGGGCTATGCGGGTCGTGATCCTCAAGGAGGGACTGCGATGGAAGCGTTAAGCAAGTTATCTCTTTTTTTTCTTTTTATTATTAGCAGTGGTATTTACAATGAAGTGAAGAAAAGAATTGTGGAAGATGTGGATCAAAACTAAAGAAAGAAAATAAAGAAAACACGTACGAACCTCTTCAGCCTGCTTACCTTTGATCCGTGCGATGATTTACCTTTTCTCGGAAGACTTGCAAGTATGGCGTATAGGAAGTTAATCGCCATAAGCCATCAAGGGATCTTCGTTGGCTAGGCAGTCTCGAAGCAGTTGGGTCTCATTGTTCACAAGGCATTAGAGAACAAATAGAAGAAAGAAAATAGAAACAGAGAAACACAAGAATAAACAAGAGATGAAAAATAAAATAATAACAAAAACGAACCTTAAACGGATTTCATTAACAATGGAAGGTAAGCGGGCTTATACCGCTGTCACCTCAGTACAAGCGAAGACTCCATCCTCCATGAAAGTTTCCTCCACTCTCAGTTACAAAATTTACAAAATAAAAACGAAAATAAAATCTAACCTAAAAACTAAACCCTAGCTTTTGGCCCTTGGCTTGCCTCTGGACTACTCTGTACGTTGCACTGCAGGGGTATTTATAGGTGCAGAAGGTCGAAGAGTCCCGGATAAAGTCGCCCACAAAATCTGGTATCCAGATAACATCAAAGTGCCGCAAAAAACTGGGATTTTGTCGTAGAATTGTGGCATTTCTAGGGAATCTGGCCACGCGCTTTGGCGCGTGGCTTCTTCTGGTCCGTCCATCTGGGCGCTTGCTTCTGGAAGTGTGATCCTGGCTCTTTATTCTGGATTTTCGAGATAACTTAGAAATCAAGTTACCTTGATCTCAAATATCCCAAATCTTTTATCCACGAATTTCCTTCTTATCTTTGGCTTTTATGCCCATCCTGTAAGAGTTTAGGGTTGGGTAGAATTCTATCCTTCCCTCATGTAACGCCCCGATCCTGGCGGGTACGGAGACGTTACTGCGACGTATATACGCAGGTCAGAATTACCCTCACGTATATACGCTAAGCATCAGTACAGGCAAGAATCAGAGTACGGAAGCAAGCAGTGCATTATACATTCCAACATACGTAAGTACAATTACAAAGTTATCACCAGAGGTGACAAATATTACAAGAATATTACATCACCTGATAGGCGCAAATGCGAGAATACAAAGATATGTACATGTATGAACAGTACAAAAGGGCGCTCACGAGATAGCGGGAGGAGCCGCGAGCCAACAGGGGGAGCAAGGATGGGACGAAACTACAGCTGATCTGACTGCTCCGCAGAAGTGAACTTGGTCCTCAGCAAGAAAATACCCAACGGTTCAAGCTCCAGGACCTGGACATGAGGATCCAGAGGAGTCAGAACTCCCCCAGCGAGTGGTGAGGCAAAAGCCAGATGGCGTGCTGATATGAGTACAAGTGTACCGATAAAACCGAATCATGCATTGAAAACCATGACGTGAGCATAAGCATGCAAAAGCAGGTAAATGCATAATGAGAGATGTCAAGCAGAGAATACTCATGGTATGATAAGATAAGAGAAAGTAACGAGACGAGAAATAAAGTAAATAGGACAATTAAAAACCGATAAAACCGAATAAAGCCGATTACGAGTAAAATTGATTGTATAAGCTTAAGTCACGGCATCATGAGACTGGTACATCGAAGGAATAATCCAAACAAGGAAACCCTCATTTATATACCTTTATCACATGTCACCGTAATCCAAGCGCATACGACCCGAGTTACAAAACAACACAACAGTTTATATTAGCATATTATTATAATTGGGGCCGTCTAAGTTCCAAGTTTCAGTATGTGTCCCATTCCACATACTTCCACTCACAACTTATATAGCAAGTTACTTGGAAACTGATAAAGTTCGATGAATCATGTTTCGGATGGGCCCCGTACATGCCGGGACAACGGTTCAGGAGTATCCGGTGCTGAGCCGGAACGTACCGCTAGGTACCGGGACTTATGGTCGCCCGAACAGGAATAGAGTATCGCAGATCCCATAGAAATAGGCCTAGGGCGTGTGCATACCTGGCAGGAATAATCAGGAGTAGGGGTGCCAGCACACCCCACGGAATCCCTGGTGGCCGCCAGGTGATCCCTCAAGTATTTGGCCACGCGCGGCTCGATAAGACCACCATAAACATGATTAATCAGGGCCCATCAGTTTCCCCCAAACCAGGTACAAGTTGTCTACTTATAATAATTTATCCAGCAATAATGTCCACAGAGTATTCATAGTAATCTTATATTCATGGTTATCCCATTACGGGGATCAACAGGAGTAAAGTCAGGAGCCTCCCTATTTCAGGGGTTCAAGTATCAACGTGTCAAGAAGCAGGTGGTAAATCATATGTTAGTTAGTAAGTCATGCCAGGTGATAACACGTCAGTTGCCAAGTATGATACAGACAGGTGTATGTCAACAGTTAACCAAACGAGAACACCGATATAAATACATAATGTTATGTAAGTCAACCCGACGGTGCGGGAAAGTCCAATGAGAAAGCGAGAACACTCGCCTAAAATTCTGGAAAACACTGTGAAATCCCAAGTTCTGGAATCCAGGTAATTAACGCGTCAATGCGTTCAAATAACAGGGAGAAGAGAATGGAGACGCGGGAATCGCAGACGCGGGAGACGCGCTGCGGAGATGTCACAAACGCGAGCGTTCAAGTCAGGACGCGAGGAGAACGCGGACGCGGACGTGGGTTCTGCGTCGCGTTAGCACAAGAAGAACACAGACGCTGGCATGGGTTCCGCGTCGTGTTGATACGAGAAGGACACAGACGCGGGCCTGGACTCCGCGTTGCGTCGATACAAGAACGCGAAGGCCGCGTTAAGGAATTGCCTAGACGCGGGAGTGAGATCCGCGTCAGCAATAAAACAGAGGAGGGAAGGTGATTTAGGGGTGGTGGTGTTTAGTGTTTGTCGTTGCAATTGACACCGGAAAGATTACCGGAATAATCGTGAACGATTACCGAAATAATCACCGGAGCCGGAATGATCACCGGAATAACCGTGAACGATTACCGGAATAATCACCGGAGATATTACCGACGAAGAGGAGCTCGGCCCCCAATCCTAAGGAGGTAGCCGGCCCTGATAAGAGTCATTTTCCAAATGGAGAAGACGAACAGGAAGAGGAACCAGGATGAAAAGAAAGAAACAGAGAAGGAAAGGAAAGAAGAAAGGGGGAAGAGGAGAATGACCGTCGATGGCTGGCGGTCACCGGCGGCGGCCGAAGATGGCCGGAAGTGGCCGGAGTTGGCCGGAAAGGTGGCCAAGCAATATGTGAAGGGGCGCAAGTATAGTTCAAATTGAAAGATTGGAGTTTTGAAAATAAGACTTCGGAGAACGAAGCTATGGCTCGTCGGAAAGAGCACGACGAGGAGATGAAGACGGCGCGGTCGTTGGTGGCTAAGATGGTGTATATGGTGGTGGAGAGGGTGGAGAAAGTGGTGGTGGAAATGGGTTACTTTGGTGTTTCATGGTGGAAAAGAGGAAGAAGAAGGTGATATGGAGTTGTTGTGGTTGTTAGAAATAGAGGAGGAGATGGAGGAGAAAGAGGTTGTGGTATTGGTGGAAGAAATGGTGGTGGAAATGGAAGGTAAAATGGTGGAGAAATGGGTGGCCAAAGGAGGCGTGGGCTGTTTTTGGCTCTCTGTTGCTGTAAAATGAAGAAGAAGAAGAGAAAATGAAGGAGAGAGAAGGAGTGGGGTGATTATATAAGGGGGGAAAAGGATTATTACAATATTGCCCTTCTCACTACATGAACATGCGTTTCATTTTAAATAGAATGGGCTGCGTCCCATAAACAAATCCGCGTCCAGCCATTTCCTAGACGCGGTGATGGACGACGCGGAGAAGGTCTTGAGTCCAGGGAAAAATGCGAAAGCTGCGTTTTAACAAAAGGATAAAAGTCATAATGACTAGATTGGAGTTGATTAGCAGTGCATTAAATGCGGCATGGGGAGGATCTCTGCATTAAATGCAGAATCCTAGGTTGGTGAAACTCGCGTCTAGCGAGGAGAGAGAAAAGTGGGAAAAATATCTGGATACTATTCCGGTATCTGGGAAAACACCGAAAACTCCGGAAAAGTCCAAAAAATGGAATAGCTTGGAAGGCGTCCCAAAAATTCTCAAAAATAATAAATATTATAAAAAGATTTTTAGTGAAATCGGTTTTCAGAAATTCAATCTCATTTTCAAAATAAAAATCATAAGGTCGACCGTCAATATCGGTCTACACCGGGTTGGCCGGAATTTGATAAATTCTGAAAATTCCCAGAAAAAGCCTGAAAGGAGAAAATATAATTCTAAGAAGTAATATGAAAGCGGAATTAAGAAATTTGATTCCAATTGTAAACTAAAATCTTGGAATCAACCAGGGATACTGGCCGACACCAAATCCAGTGGAATTTTGATAAATTAAGAAAATTCTCAAAAAAAGTATTTAGATAGAAAATATGATTTTAAGAAGTTATAGGAAAGCCGTTTCTTAAAATTCAACTCCGTTTGTAAATTAAAAATCTGAGAATCGGTCAGCAGTATCGGTTGACCCCCGTTTTGAAGATTCACAATTTAATTCTGAAAAATTCTAAAAAATCATAGAAAATCCAAAATATTAGAAAATGATGTTTAAAACTGAAATCGGTCAAATCGGAATACCAGAATGTCCAAATCGAGCAATACTCTAGGATCGGGTTCCCGGTTCAGATTAGGGCTGACTCCGAGTTCACGAATCCAGATCCAAGGCAAAACGATCATGTAAGCATCTCATAATACAAAACAAGTGCAGAAGGTAAAATCGAAAAAATATGACTGAAAAATCTGAATGCGCAACTATGTACGTATTCCGGAAGCGGGGTGTTACAATCCACCCACCTTACAAAAAATTGCGTCCTCGCAATTTCGATAAGGGGAAGATGAACACAGGAGAGACCAGGATTGAAAATGAGAGAATGATAAAGTGGGATATTTACGAAAGATTACCAACTCAAAATACAAAAGATCAGGGTAACGGTTATAGTGATATCCTCAAGGTTCCTGCTCTGGATACTGGTCTTCACATTCTGCTGCTGCTTCGTCTGATGCCTCTGCCGCCATGTTGTAGACTTGACCTCTGCCATGATCCGCTCTAGTTCTTGGTCCTCTCTGCGGCTGATCATACTGTTGGGGCGGAAATGGGGCTCTTCGATCAACGGGCTCTGGGTTTCCTCTCAGTGGTGGGGCTGGAAGTGCTGGGGGTGTTGGTCGTGTTAGAAATGTTGATGGTGTTGGGTAGGTCCTCTTGAATGGGCAACCACCTGTCAAGTGATTACCAGATCCACATACCAAACATAGTCCATTAGCCCTACGGCAGTCGCGTTGGAGGTGTCCGGGCTTTTGGCAGTACCCGCATATCATCTGCTGAGGGGGAGATCGGAATGGTCGCTTGACTATCGGCCCGTTGGGGGTCCTTGCTGCTTCTTCTTCGTTCATCAATTGAAAGGGTCTCTTCACTGACTTGTTCTGTACCGGGTTCTCATTCTTCTTCTCCAGTCCTCGTTCTACTTCTCGGGCAATGGAGAGAACCTGGGAGTATGTCTTCAGCTGTTGAGGTATAAGATATATCTGGACATCCATCTTCAGCCCTTGCTGAAATCTGTTCGCCCGTTTCTCTTCGTCTGCCACCATGTAGGGAGCAAACCTGCTGAGCCTCAAGAATTCAGCAGCATATTCATCAACTGATCGGTTGCGCTGCTGCAGGCGGATAAATTGTTCTTCCATGTCCCTTTGAGCTGTTACAGGGAAGAATCTCTCGTAGAAACCCTTTGAGAACTGGTCCCATGTGATGGGTTTCTGCAGTGTTGCTTCTTCCGCCAACCACCATGTTCGGGCCACGTCCTTCAATTGTATTTTGGCCACTTCCACTTGGTTCTCATCAGGGACTCGGGCCGCCTTCAAAAGATCTGTTGTGTCTATCAGCCACTGTTCCGCATCCAGAGGCTTCTCTGTTCCTGAAAAGATCGCCGGCTGTAATCTCCTGAAATCCGACACGTTGCCTGGCCTCTGTTCTCGGGGTGCAACTAACAGTCCTTGTCGTAGAAGCTCTGTCTGCTGTTGTTGACTCTGCATCATCCCTTGAAGTATCCTTATCATACCATCATTGTCTCTGTTAGATCCATCTTGAGAGGTACCAGCACCATTACGTGTTCCCCGTCTTTCCATATTTGAGTTGGTTGGAGAGGGTAACAAGAAGAAACTGGAAGGTGAAAGATTGAAGGTCTCAGGATTCAAGAAATGGATCAGAAGGAAGGGATAGATAACTCTGTACTTGTAGTTGGATTGTATAATCAGGACTCTTGTATTCCAGTTGCAAATTTCTTTACCATTAATTTGCCGTCTGGACGTACTGAGGAAGCGAGAGCTTAGGCTCTGATACCACCCTGTAACGCCCCGATCCTGGCGGGTACGGAGACGTTACTGCGACGTATATACGCAGGTCAGAATTACCCTCACGTATATACGCTAAGCATCAGTACAGACAAGAATCAGAGTACGGAAGCAAGCGGTGCATTATACATTCCAACATACGTAAGTACAATTACAAAGTTATCACCAGAGGTGACAAATATTACAAGAATATTACATCACCTGATAGGCACAAATGCGAGAATACAAAGATATGTACATGTATGAACAGTACAAAAGGGCGCTCACGAGATAGCGGGAGGAGCCGCGAGCCAACAGGGGGAGCAAGGATGGGACGGAACTACAGCTGATCTGACTGCTCCGCAGAAGTGAACTTGGTCCTCAGCAAGAAAATATCCTACGGTTCAAGCTCCAGGACCTGGACATGAGGATCCAGAGGAGTCAGAACTCCCCCAGCGAGTGGTGAGGCAAAAGCCAGATGGCGTGCTGATATGAGTACAAGTGTACCGATAAAACCGAATCATGCATTGAAAATCATGACGTGAGCATAAGCATGCAAAAGCAGGTAAATGCATAACGAGAGATGTCAAGCAGAGAATACTCATGGTATGATAAGATAAGAGAAAGTAACGAGACGAGAAATAAAATAAATAGGACAATTAAAAACCGATAAAACTGAATAAAGCCGATTACGAGTAAAACTGATTGTATAAGCTTAAGTCACGGCATCATGAGACTGGTACATCGAAGGAATAATCCAAACAAGGAAACCCTCATTTATATACCTTTATCACATGTCACCGTAATCCAAGCGCATACGACCCGAGTTACAAAACAACACAACAGTTTATATTAGCATATTATTATAATTGGGGCCGTCTAAGTTCCAAGTTTCAGTATGTGTCCCATTCCACATACTTCCACTCACAACTTATATAGCAAGTTACTTGGAAACTGATAAAGTTCGATGAATCATGTTTTGGATGGGCCCCGTACATGCCCGGGACAACGGTTCAGGAGTATCCGGTGCTGAGCCGGAACGTACCGCTAGGTACCGGGACTTATGGTCGCCCGAACAGGAATAGAGTATCGCAGATCCCATAGAAATAGGCCTAGGGCGTGTGCATACCCGGCAGGAATAATCAGGAGTAGGGGTGCCAGCACACCCCACGGAATCCCTGGTGGCCGCCAGGTGATCCCTCAAGTATTTGGCCACGCGCGGCTCGATAAGACCACCATAAACATGATTAATCAGGGCCCATCAGTTTCCCCCAAACCAGGTACAAGTTGTCTACTTATAATAATTTATCCAGTAATAATGTCCACAGAGTATTCATAGTAATCTTATATTCATGGTTATCCCATTACGGGGATCAACAGGAGTAAAGTCAGGAGCCTCCCTATTTCAGGGGTTCAAGTATCAACGTGTCAAGAAGCAGGTGGTAAATCATATGTTAGTTAGTAAGTCATGCCAGGTGATAACACGTCAGTTGCCAAGTATGATACAGACAGGTGTATGTCAACAGTTAACCAAACGAGAACACCGATATAAATATATAATGTTATGTAAGTCAACCCGACGGTGCGAGAAAGTCCAATGAGAAAGCGAGAACACTCGCCTAAAATTCTGGAAAACACTGTGAAATCCCAAGTTCTGGAATCCAGGTAATTAACGCGTCAATGCGTTCAAATAACAGGGAGAAGAGAATGGAGACGCGGGAATCGCAGACGCGGGAGACGCGCTGCGGAGATGTCACAAACGCGAGCGTTCAAGTCAGGACGCGAGGAGAACGCGGACGCGGACGTGGGTTCTGCGTCGCGTTAGCACAAGAAGAACACAGACGCTGGCATGGGTTCCGCGTCGTGTTGATACGAGAAGGACACAGACGCGGGCCTGGACTCCGCGTTGCATCGATACAAGAACGCGAAGGCCGCGTTAAGGAATTGCCTAGACGCGGGAGTGAGATCCGCGTCAGCAATAAAACAGAGGAGGGAAGGTGATTTCGGGGTGGTGGTGTTAGTGTTTGTCGTTGCAATTGACACCGAAAAGATTACCGGAATAATCGTGAACGATTACCGAAATAATCACCGGAGCCGGAATGATCACCGGAATAACCGTGAATGATTACCGGAATAATCACCGGAGATATTACCGACGAAGAGGAGCTCGGCCCCCAATCCTAAGGAGGTAGCCGGCCCTGATAAGAGTCATTTTCCAAATGGAGAAGACGAACAGGAAGAGGAACCAGGATGAAAAGAAAGAAACAGAGAAGGAAAGGAAAGAAGAAAGGGGGAAGAGGAGAATGACCGTCGATGGCTGGCGGTCACCGGCGGCGGCCGAAGATGGCCGGAAGTGGCCGGAGTTGGCCGGAAAGGTGGCCAAGCAATATGTGAAGGGGTGCAAGTATAGTTCAAATTGAAAGATTGGAGTTTTGAAAACAAGGCTTCGGAGAACGAAGCTATGGCTCGTCGGAAAGAGCACGAGGAGGAGATGAAGACGGCGCGGTCGTTGGTGGCTAAGATGGTGTATATGGTGGTGGAGAGGGTGGAAAAAGTGGTGGTGAAAATGGGTTACTTTGGTGTTTCATGGTGGAAAAGAGGAAGAAGAAGGTGATATGGAGTTGTTGTGGTTGTTAGAAATGGAGGAGGAGATGGAGGAGAAAGAGGTGGTGGTATTGGTGGAAGAAATGGTGGTGGAAATGGAAGGTAAAATGGTGGAGAAATGGGTGGCCAAAGGAGGCGTGGGCTGTTTTTGGCTCTCTGTTGCTGTAAAATGAAGAAGAAGAAGAGAAAATGAAGGAGAGAGAAGGAGTGGGGTGATTATATAAGGGGGGAAAAGGATTATTACAATATTGCCCTTCTCACTACATGAACATGCGTTTCATTTTAAATAGAATGGGCTGCGTCCCATAAACAAATCCGCTTCCAGCCATTTCCTAGACGCGGTGATGGACGACGCGGAGAAGGTCTTGAGTCCAGGGAAAAATGCGAAAGCTGCGTTTTAACAAAAGGACAAAAGTCATAATGACTAGATTGGAGTTGATTAGCAGTGCATTAAATGCGGCATGGGGAGGATCTCTGCATTAAATGCAGAATCCTAGGTTGGTGAAACTCGCGTCTAGCGAGGAGAGAGAAAAGTGGGAAAAATATCTGGATACTATTCCGGTATCTAGGAAAACACCGAAAACTCCGGAAAAGTCCAAAAAATGGAATAGCTTGGAAGGCGTCCCAAAAATTCTCAAAAATAATAAATATTATAAAAAGATTTTTGGTGAAATCGGTTTTCAGAAATTCAATCTTATTTTCAAAATAAAAATTATAAGGTCGACCGTCAATATCGGTCTACACCGGGTTGGCCGGAATTTGATAAATTCTGAAAATTTCCAGAAAAAGCCTGAAAGGAGAAAATATAATTCTAAGGAGTAATATGAAAGCAGAATTTAGAAATTTGATTCCAATCGTAAACTAAAATTCCTGGAATCAACCAGGGATACTGGCCGACACCAAATCCAGTGGAATTTTGATAAATTTAGAAAATTCTCAAAAAAAGTATTTAGATAGAAAATATGATTTTAAGAAGTTACAGGAAAGCCGTTTCTTAAAATTCAACTCCGTTTGTAAATTAAAAATCCGAGAATCGGTCAGCAGTATCGGTCGACCCCGGTTTTGAAGATTCACAATTTAATTCTGAAAAATTCTAGAAAATCATAGAAAATCCAAAATATTAGAAAATGATGTTTAAAACTGAAATCAGTCAAATCGGAATACCAGAATGTCCAAATCGAGCAATACTCTAGGATCGGGTTCCCGGTTCAGATTAGGGCTGACTCCGAGTTCACGAATCCAGATCCAAGGCAAAACGATCATGTAAGCATCTCATAATACAAAACAAGTGCAGAAGGTAAAATCGAAAAAATACGACTGAAAAATCTGAATGCGCAACTATGTACGTATTCCGGAAGCGGGTGTTACACCTCATCTTTAATAATTGCAACTTTAGCTCTTGCATAATTGCACTTTGACAATCTGCTATTTGCACTTTGACTCTTGGGCTTCAAATATGGGCTTTTGGGCTTCATTAAGCTTTATTTATTATAAAAATAATAATTCGAGGCCTGCACACAATAAATAATAAAATATTAGTAAATGTGCAGAATTATATGAATAAATATGAAAATGTGATGGTAAATGTTATGATAAAAATGCACTTTTGACTACCAATCACACCCCCACACTTATCTTTTTGCTCGTCCTCGAGTAAAAACAAAGAAAAGAGAAAGAAAAGAAGAATTAATCTAACCTAACTCACTTTCGTAGGAATCACGGTTGCACTTAGCACGTGCAACAAGCCGTTAAACCTCTAGGTTACCCTAGAGGACGAGTGTTGTCTCGTGAGGGTTTTCAGCGGATTACACCCACAAAATCCATAAAAAGAAAATATTTGAATTATTATTGAAGAGACTAAGTAGTCGATAAGTTTTAGGATCCTCATTTTTATTCATTCTTAGACTTATTCTTTATAAAGTAAATTGTTTTCATTTTAGGTAAGGGTCAAAATTGAACTTCTAATATAGTCTTTTTCGTTACCAAAAATCATATGCATCCTTATGAATTTATACTAGGAATTCCTTAATTTGGACTCTCATGCCTCTATATATATATATATTTTCTTTTTTTTTAATATGTATAGCGCATCTAAATTTCTTTCGTATAAGCATTAAGGCTTCTTGAGGCCCTCATACCTAACTAATTGACTATTAGATGTGTTAATACATATATAAGTAATTTTTCCTTAATTTCCTTAGGCTTTCTAATCCACCCATGTAACGAACTTAAAGTCGATGACTCCCAAACCGGTTGGCTTTAGGGCACCAGGTGAGAAAACACCCCGCGGACTCAAATTCGAGTGAACTAGGCCCCAAAACTAAGGACTTTATTTTATTTACTCACCTTTAGGCATGAATACTTATGCTTCTTGAGGCACATGTATCAGCTTAATTGGTGATTTTTTTTCTTTTTTTTTCTTTTTTTTTTATGAGGCACAAGGTCTTTGTCTTAGAATCCTAGATATGCATTTGGTATGCACATTTTATTAAGGTAAAAATTAAGACTAACTACTTATTCAATTTCTCCTCCTATACTTAAAAATTCAACAATTTATTTATTTTGACCAAGTTTTTAGAAATCCTAATCATGATTTTCCTAATCCTTAAAACTAACTTAGATTTCTTTCAAAAAATAAGTCAAAATACTTCCTTTTTATAACATTTTTTTTTAAAGCAAATTTTTGTTAGTTTTTACCTATGTTAGTATGTTAGTAAAGCCCACCCCCACACTTATCTCATGCATTGTCCTCAATTTATGAATGAATGCATATATGCATGAAACAGAACAAGGGAAGGCGGAAGTTACCTTAGGGTGGTGGTTCCGGAGGTGGTCTAATTGGTCCACGAAATGCGGCCCAATCAAGATAACAGATAATTTGGTAGAACCCACCAGAAACTTTCCTTACATAACCCACTAAAATATATGTATAATCAGTTTTTAGTATTTCCACCCCATCAAATTTCCAATTTTCATAATAAATTTCAGAGTTAATTGTCTCAACCTCCTTGTCCCAAAATGGAGTATGAAAAGATGGAATTATTGACTTGGACATTATTGGTGCGGGAACGAATACCGACTCAGGGAAGAAGCTCAAATCAAGTAAGGGCTCAGGAGTCGGGCTAAGTTCAGGAAGTGGGTCCAAGTCAAGAAATAGAAACTCAAGTCCACAATCTTCTTCCCACAATGAAATGTGACCTAATATGAGTGATATCTCTTTACTTCCAATATTAAGGAATTCTAGCTCATCGCCATACAATTCTTCAAAACTAAGGTCAACATCTTCCGTCAGAATTGTACAATCAGTTTCAGAAGTAAAGAGATTGTGAGAATCTAGGTCAAGTTCAATATGATCATCTAAAATGGGTGATTCAATTTCATAATGAATTGGAATAGGATCCAATGTTGATTCGGGAAAAGTGAAATCAGGTGGAGACACTGGAGTCATTATTGGATCAGGAAATAAAATTGAATCATCAAGTGGAAGATCATGATCATATTCATGTTCAAGTTCTAATTCAGGAAAGGAAAAACTTGCCAAGTTATCAGAATTTGAAGTTTCGGCAAGTTCACATGATGGTACTGAATTAGAATCTTGTTGTCCAAAGCAACTTGGTTCGTCGGCTCTAATCGAGTGGTCAATGAAAGCAGAAATGGCCGAACGGTGAGAACGTAAAGATTCAACCATCAAATCTAGGTCATGATCATGGGCTAATCTAGCCTGATTCATGGCGGCAAGCATCCCTTCATAGTCGATAGGTGCATCATGTTCTGATTGGACTTGAAAATAGGACGGGTAATCGTGATGAAGTTGTGAGTCGGTGGACTCACGCATCATCATGTCTAAGATTGATGGTGATTTTTGCTTGGACTCATTCATACTCATCATTTCCAAGATAGATGGATTTCTATTCTGAATGGGTGGATCTGAGTATGAATCTTGGGAAGAATGTGGAATAGATGGATATGGAGGACAATTTGGTCGAGAATTAGACTCGGGGGACTCGAAGCCCCATAAACTCTGTGACGAGTTGAAATTATTATGGAAATTATAGTCATAAGATGGAGGGTGTGGGCTATATTCATTCGGATAAGACCATTCCGGCACACTAGATTGGTCAAAGTTATGATATGCCGGGTTGGTAATATCCAAATAATAGTTAGGTGTGTAATATGGATTAAAATTGGAATTATTACTATATGCCATATCACACCAACACAAACAAAAAAAAACAAATAAACAAACAAAAAAGAAAAATTCTAACCTAAATTAGGGTAGACCTATGACCTAGACGACTCCTAACTGGTTAGACTGTCCACGGGAGGTAGGGTGCAGACTTTGACCACAAGTTAATCAGTCAGGTCAGGGCAAGAGTGGTGGGAGGTTTTCCGTCAAAGACGTTCCTTAATTAAATAACCACCAATCTTCGGGCTTTCGGCCCTCAATCCCTTTCCTAGACACTGATTTGACAAGAGTCAACTTCCAGCACTGTTCCCCCTTAGGATAATCTCCTATTGAGTCCGAGATGTCCCTAGGGCCAACGTCTACTAATTTTTAAGTTAGGCTTGGGTTAGTGAGTGCTTGGGATATGATTTTTGGGTTAAGGAAGGGTGATGAAATCCCCACCTTATCTTATTTATGGGTTATGCCCTTAAGATGAATTAGTGTACGTGTAAAGCTGTAGAAAAGTAATCACTCAAGAAAGCAGTAAACAGTCAAGAGTGTTTCCTAATCTATATGCTATGCAAACGTACCTTGTCGCCAGCACTCTTCAACAGTAAAAAAATAAATAAATTGAAAAGACACGTGCCTAATATGCAAACGTCTAATCAATTTTTATCATTAACAACAAACTTTTTACTGTTGAATTAATTAGAAGTAAGCAGGGTTATCACAGAACAAAATCAACAGAGCAGTAAACAGTATTCGAACTTTGCAGCAACCTGCAGAAATTAGGATCAGTAGTTCTCTACTGTTGCCGCAGAATTGCGGCTCTGGCCGCAGATCTGCGGCAAAACAGTAGCTTCCTGTGCTCTGCCTTCGAGGGCAGAGGCACAGGATAGCTATATGTCCACTGTTGCTGCTATGTTTCTGTTTCCTGTTCTCCAAACCTGCAAACAGAAAAGAATAAAAGAATTAGTTAATAAAAAAAATATTTTTTTATTAGAGAATAACTTACCGTCCCTCCCCGGCAAAGGCGCCAATTTGTTGATCGAGATTTCCTGCACACAAAATGTAGTATTTTAGTTTTAAGAATAGATGTGCAAGTTCTCAATTCTAATCCGCGGTAGCAGGGCTATGCGGGTCGTGATCCTCAAGGAGGGACTGCGATGGAAGCGTTAAGCAAGTTATCTCTTTTTTTTTCTTTTTATTATTAGCAGTGGTATTTACAATGAATAGTATTTACAATGAAGTGAAGAAAAGAATTGTGGAAGATGTGGATCAAAACTAAAGAAAGAAAATAAAGAAAACACGTACGAACCTCTTCAGCCTGCTTACCTTTGATCCGTGCGATGATTTACCTTTTCTCGGAAGACTTGCAAGTATGGCGTATAGGAAGTTAATCGCCATAAGCCATCAAGGGATCTTCGTTGGCTAGGCAGTCTCGAAGCAGTTGGGTCTCATTGTTCACAAGGCATTAGAGAACAAATAGAAGAAAGAAAATAGAAACAGAGAAACACAAGAATAAACAAGAGATGAAGAACATAAAATAATAACAAAAACGAACCTTAAACGGATTTCATTAACAATGAAAGATAAGCGGGCTTATACCGCTGTCACCTCAGTACAAGCGAAGACTCCATCCTCCATGAAAGTTTCCTCCACTCTCAGTTACAAAATTTACAAAATAAAAACGAAAATAAAATCTAACCTAAAAACTAAACCCTAGCTTTTGGCCCTTGGCTTGCCTCTGGACTATTCTGTACGTTGCACTGCAGGGGGTATTTATAGGTGCAGAAGGTCGAAGAGTCCCGGATAAAGTTGCCCACAAAATCTGGTATCCAGATAACATCAAAGTGCCGCAAAAATTGGGATTTTGCCGTGAAATTGCGGCATTTCTAGGGAATCAGGCCACGCGCTTTGGCGCGTGGCTTCTTCTGGTCCGTCCATCTGGGCGCTTGCTTCTGGAAGTGTGATCCTGGCTCTTTATTCTGGATTTTCGAGATAACTTAGAAATCAAGTTACCTTGATCTCAAATATCCCAAATCTTTTATCCACGAATTTCCTTCTTATCTTTGGCTTTTATGCTCATCCTGCAAGAGTTTAGGGTTGGGTAGAATTCTATCCTTCCCTCATCTTTAATAATTACAACTTTAGCCCTTGCATAATTGCACTTTGACAATCTGCTATTTGCACTTTGACTCTTGGGCTTCAAATATGGGCTTTTGGGCTTCATTAAGCTTTATTTATTATAAAAATAATAATTCGAGGCCTGCACACAATAAATAATAAAATATTAGTAAATATGCAGAATTATATGAATAAATATGAAAATGTGATGGTAAATGTTATGATAAAAATGCACTTTTGACTACCAATCAATCGCAATGAAAGGGGAGGCCGTGAGCGAGAGAGAGGGCCGATGATGTTTGAAGTAGGCGGCGGCTGGGTTCTGCTGATGTAGAGAGAGAGAGAGAGAGAGATACATATGTGTAGGATCACTTAAAGGGGGGTGAATAGGTGATGGCTAATCTAATGGTCACTAAATGCCAAATAATGCGGAAGTAAAAACTATTATGACCTAAACAAACTATTTAAACTAAACACCACGTATAACACAAGAGTGTAGCCGAATTCCCCGTGAATGGCTCTGGACTAACTCCTCTAGATTCCCCTAGATAAGGGTTGAGGTGCCGCGTTGGCTCTCTTGGTTAAATACAAGTGTTAGCAAACAATCCCCAAGTATATATCAATAAAGCACACAATATATCAAGCATATAAAGATAAGACAAGTAATAGCATGCAAGATATAAACAAGAGACAAGAGAGAGAGAGAGAGAGAGAGCAATCGCAAACACAAGGGATTTGTTTCGAGGTTCGAGCACACTTGCTCTACATCCCCGCCTTCGACACACGAAGGATTTCCACTATAATCGATCCCACCGGATCACTCGGTGCCGCAACACCTATAACTCTCGGACTCTCTAGACCGTACACATCGCAAGCCCACAAGCTCGCTGAGGCCGCACCTCAAACAACAAGTTCGCACCCGAACTCGAAACACCGAGTCCCCACTAGGACCGAAAACAATGCGAACACACACGTCCGCCTCCTCAAAGTACAAAGATGAACTTTGGTGATCACAACTCTTGATCGCCTAAAATCCTCTCACAATAACACTCCTATAGAATGAATATGTCAATGGGTTGCTCAAGTGCTTGTGAGAAAAACAAGGATGAGAATGGTGGAGGAAAACTCAAGAAATCTCCTTTTAAACACTCTTGATAAAACTCCCCTTTTGATAGGAAATATTTGCTCTTAATTTTGTGGAGAAAAACCTATTAAAAGAATAGGAAAAACTGGCACAAAAACTCTCCAAAAATCTTGATCAAAACAGCCCCGAAATGCCCCAATTTATAGGGCTGAAAAAACTAGCCGTTGGAGGCCTGACAGAACTGTCGGTCGACCACCCGGTCGACCAGCCAACGGTCATATTTCAGACCGTTGTGCCATCGGTCGACCGGTCGGTCGACCGAGGCCAGGATACAGAGAGCAAGTCTCTCTGTCCGGTCGACCGGTCGGTCGACCGGGGCCTTTACAGAGAGCAGAGCTCTCTGGATGGTCGACCGGCCCTCCTGCCAGAACTGGCGTGCACGTCTGTGCACGTCGGTCGACCGTGACGGTCGGCCGACTTCAAGCTGCGGTCGACCGGCTGAAGCCAGGAAACAATATTAAGGGATTAAAAACTTGGTCTTTTTGGCTTAAATAAAATCCCATAAAATCATAGAAAATCTACAAAAATAGTTTTACCAATATACTTTGATAAACAAACATGCTTGCACAAAATCAAGGCATGTTACAAATGATTTGGACTATTTTTGTAATATGAAAAAATTGGTTCAAATGAAAAACAAAACATTTTTCCAAACATGATTTTTCAAAACTTGTTTTTCCAAAACTTCACCAAATACAAAAACAAGATATTTAAACAACTTTGAAAGCATATGGTGTATGGATATGATCCATTACACAAACATGGTGAAATATCTATATTTTTGACATTATGCACTAAACATGGTTTTGGATAAAACATGTAAACTTGAAAACCAAAAATTAAACATGTATTTTCTAAAATAGAAAATCTTTTGTAAAAAATAAAACTATCAAGAGTGTGTGTGTATATATGTACTTGAGCAATCCACCAACTATTCTATCCTTTACATTTTAACTAAAAATAAAATCTTATAAAACAAACCTAAACTCAAGTCTTCATCTTCTTAAAGTCTTCACTTGAAGCCTTCACATCTTCTTGACTTGGTCCCAACACGATCCAATGGCTCTTGGATCAAACCGTGCTAGCTCCAAAACTTGACTTCAAATCATTTGTTGAAGCTATGCACCTACTAAGATCTTGATCATAAATTTGTCACTAATTAAACACAAGATCATTAGTACTATAACTACATGAGTTGATCATCATCAAAAATAGAGTGATGGGCCTTCTGGCCAACAATCTCCCCCTTTTGATGATGACAAAACTCATGAAGTTATATATGCATGGATTAAAGTAAAGCTTCAAAGAAGCTCCCCCTTAACTCATGCATAACACACAAACAAAAAATATGCAATGTTTGCTCATAAACATGTATGCAAATGAAGGAGATAAACATGCTAATCAAGCATAAAACAAAATCACAAAATCTTTTTCTCCTATTTGCAAAACAAAACATATATGCATAAACACAAATACTACTCCCCCTTAAGTAAGGAAAACATGCATATATATCAAATACTTCTCCCCCTTTTTGTCAATCATCAACAAAGGGGTTAAAGTAAAAACAAAATCATCAAATTTTTCTCCCCCTTTTGTCATAAACAAAGAGACCAATAAGAGGTGTAAACAAATAAGTCAATAAAAGGTTATATGCGATATACATTCATGAATAGGAAGACGGTAAAGTAACTTCCCTACACATATACATTACATGAAAGAGGGATGACAAGCCCTAATTCACATAACGTATAATATGTAATGCATAAGAGGAGATGTGAAGCTCCCCCTACACACGTGTACCACATAAAGAAGAGTTGTCAAGCTCCTCAATATACAATACACTCAACATGAATCTATATGTAGAAGAGATGTTAAGCTCTCCTTGCATATAGGCAATACAACTCAAAATTTTGATTTTTCTTATAAAACAAAATTTTGAATTTTCTCAATAAAACAAATCTTGAGAATTTTTCTTAAAATTTTTATTTCTTATCATAAATAATTTTGTACTTTAAACATGTAAAACAATTTTAATTCAAGCACAATTAACTCATATATATGTATGAAAAATGAGTATACCAAATGAAATTGATACATACATATATAAGAAAACAAAATATGAGTATATACAAAAATAGAGTCAAATTGATACCAATTGAAACGATCCAATGATACCAATTGAAACAATAATAGGATCATGTGTATATCTCATAAATATTGAAGAATAAATAACTAGTTAAATTAATTTTTGAAAAACTAGTTAAAGATCCTTCAAAAACATGAAACCAAATCATATGTATTTCATGAATCATACCAAATACACAAGAGTTGACACTCAAAAATGATAAGGCTCATAAAAGTGTTCATGAATCAAAGTCATGACAAAACAAATGAAGTATGAGTGTACAAGAATCATGTATATAGCATTTTCATGAAAATAGTCATTAAGGCTCAAAAAGAAAATGTAAATTCAATTTTTTTATTAAAACAAAACAAACTTCTAGGTGTATGTATGATTTATCTAAATCTAACAATATGCATACATATTCCAAACATAAAAGAGTCTATTAAAGGTATTTGCATGAAGGCAAGAGACTCACGGGTATACATGTATATTTATTAGATTTGAATAAAAATTACATATACATGAAGTAAAACATGAAAATTGGCAAAACAGGTATAAATGAAAGAATCATCAAAACTAGCCTATATATGTGCATATAGTGGGTACAAATGAGCATGAAGTGCAAACATATATGAATCAATTTGTTCTCACTATTTGTACATGTATAAATACAAGTTTTGATAAAAACTACATTTAAACTAGTTTACCACATGAAGCACAAAACCTAAAACATGAACATGCTAAAAATATGACATATGAACAAGCATGTAAATAAACTAAGAGTTTAGAAATAGTTACCAACTAAGGAACTATGTTCCAAAACTCCAAACATGGTGGTTGACCCACCAAACCTCCTTGATAGCGATGCATCTATATATGTGTCCATCACGTCCATGTGCATCCACCATCAAGGCACCATCCCTCTCACGTCATGTGAGAGCCCTCACCTACATCAAAAACACAAGGTGGGGGTTTTGGTACCCATTTTCTTTTGGGTCCTTGGGGGTTAGCTTTGTAAGGCACCCAAACATTTTTATTAGCAAAATTTAAAGCATTTATCTTTTCAAAACAAAATTTTGCTAAATGGCCTTTGCGGCCACAATGTGTACACTTGTACACCTTAGAATGCTTGTGTGTGTGTATGGTCGTGACTGCAACATAAGCATATGCATGATGATGATGTGCATGAACATGTGGAGTTTGTTTCTTTGAAAACATAGACTCCAACGTAGAATGATTAAATGCACATTTGCTCAAAGTTGAGCTCAAACAATTAATTTTATTTTTCAAAACATTAATCTCACTATTATCAATGGTGGCATGTAAAGCTTGGTGAGATTGTGAAACAATTTTCTTTTTCTTTTGAAAAACATTTTCTTGTTCTTTTTCCATCGTTTTTCTTTTTAAAATATTATTTTCTTGAAAAATGACTTCCTTTGTTTTTCTACCAAAATAATTTTATTTTTCAAACAAGTGTTTCCTTCACAAAGATCATTTAATTTGGAAAGTAAGGAAACATTCTCATTTTTCAAAAATTCATTTTCTTTTTCAATGCATGCAACCTTAGTTCTAAATGAATCTTTTTCCTTTAGCATGCTATCAAAATTCTTTTTCAAATTTTTATTATCTTTTCTTAGCATGTCATATTTTTTAAGTAATTGTTGATAAAAACAAGCAAGCTCATCATATGACATGTCATTTTCATCTACCTCGGATTCGGTAGTTACCTCAAGGGGTTTATCCCCTTGGACCATATAGCACTTGTTGGAGACCTCACTTCCAACATCCGAATCGCTCCCGACATAATATAGATCCTTTTCGTCAAGGGAGGTGATGATGTTCCAAGCTACAAAAGCCGAATCAACATTAGAAACCCTAGATAAATAATCAACATTTAGGGTAGACTTTAAAGCATTAAGGGCCTTTGCATTAGCCTCAAAATTCTTACCATTTAAACAATATGCATTATTAGAGATGGCAAGGTAAACATGAATGCCTAGGGCCTTGAGATACAAAGACATCTTAACCTTCCAAATTTGGATGTTAAGAATGTCAAAGGTGGGTGGTGACATGAAGTCCATGGTGTGTGTACAAATATTGTAATTAGCCTAAAATTGAGGATCTTTAACTCTAGGTTGTGAGACCCAAATTCAGAGCACTTGGCTCTGATACCAATTGTAGGATCACCTAGAGGGGGGTGAATAGGTGATGGCTAATCTAATGGTCACTAAATGCCAAATAATGCTGAAGTAAAAACTATTATGACCTAAACAAAATATTTAAACTAAACACCACGTATAACACAAGAGTGTAGCCGAATTCCCCGTGAAGGGCACTGGACTAACTCCTCTAGATTCCCCTAGATAAGGGTTGAGGTGCCGCGTTGGCTCTCTTGGTTAAATATAAGTGTTAGCAAACAATCCCCAAGCATATATCAATAAAGCACACAATATATCAAGCACGTAAAGATAAGACAAGTAATAGCATGCAAGATATAAACAAGAGACAAAGAGAGAGAGAGAGTAAGCAATCGCAAACACAAGGGATTTGTTTCGAGGTTCGAGCACACTTGCTCTACATCCCCGCCTTCGACACACGAAGGATTTCCACTATAATCGATCCCACCGGATCACTCGGTGCCGCAACACCTACAACTCTCGGACTCTCTAGCCCGTACACACCGCAAGCCCACAAGCTTGCTGAGACCGCACCTCAAACAACAAGTTCGCACCCGAACTCGAAACACCGAGTCCCCACTAGGACCCGAAATAATGCGAACACACACGTCCGCCTCCTCAAAGTACAAAGATGAACTTTGGTGATTACAACTCTTGGTCGCCTAAAATCCTCTCACAATAACACTCCTATAGAATGAATATGTCAATGGGTTGCTCAAGTGTTTGTGAGAAAAACAAGGATGAGAATGGTGGAGGAAAACTCAAGAAATCTCCTTTTAAACACTCTTGATAAAACTCCCCTTTTGATAGAAAATATTTGCTCTCAATTTTGTGGGGAAAAAACCTCTTAAAAGAATAGGAAAAACAGGCACAAAAACTCTCCAAAAATCTTGATCAAAACAGCCCCAAATGCCCCAATTTATAGGGCTGGAAAAACTAGCCGTTGGAGGCCTGACAGAACTGTCGGTCGACCGCCCGGTCGACCGGCCAACGGTCATATTTCAGACCGTTGTGCCATCGGTCGACCGGTCGGTCGACCGAGGCCATGATACAGAGAGCAAGTCTCTCTGTCCGGTCGACCGGTCGGTCGACCGGGCCTTTCCAGAGAGCAGAGCTCTCTGGACGGTCGACCGGGTCGGTCGACCGGCCCTCATGTCAGAACTGGCGTGCACGTCTGTGCATGTCGGTCGACCGTGACGGTCGGCCGACTTCAATCTGCGGTCGACTGTCTCGGTCGACTGGCTGAAGCTAGGAAACAATATTAAGGGATTAAAAACTTGGTCTTTTTGACTTAAATAAAATCCCATAAAATCATAGAAAATCTACAAAAATAGTTTTACCAATATACTTTGATAAACAAACATGCTTGCACAAAATCAAGGCATGTTACAAATGATTTGGACTATTTTTGTAATATGGAAAAATTGGTTCAAATGAAAAACAGTATTTTTCCAAACATGATTTTTCAAAACTTGTTTTTCCTAAACTTCACCAAATACAAAAACAAGATATTTAAATAACTTTGAAAGCATATGGTGTATGGATATGATCCATTACACAAACATGATGAAATATCTATGTTTTTGACATTATGCACTAAACATGATTTTGGATAAAACATGTAAACTTGAAAACCAAAAATCAAACATGTATTTTCTAAAATAGAAAATCTTTTGTAAAAAATAAAACTATCAAGAGTGTGTGTGTATATATGTACTTGAGCAATCCACCAACTATTCTATCCTTTACATTTTAACTAAAAACAAAATCTTATAAAACAAATCTAGACTCAAGTCTTCATCTTCTTGAAGCCTTCACATCTTCTTGACTTGGTCCAAACACGATCCAATGGCTCTTGGATCAAACCGTGCTAGCTCCAAAACTTAACTTCAAATCCTTTGTTGAAGCTATGCACCTATTAAGATCTTGATCATAAATCTGTCACTAATTAAACACAAGATCATTAGTACTATAACTACATGAGTTGATCATCATCAAAACTAGAGTGATGGACCTTCGGGCCAACAATATGAAGAGATACGTAATAAGAGCACGGGGGGTTGGAGGTCGTAATAGAAGGGAAGGCTGTGAGGGGGGAGAGAGGGCAATGATATTTATAATAGGCGGTGGTTGGGTTCTGTTGAAGTAAAGAGAGAGATATATGTATCAACAGCGCAGGAGGTTGGGGGTCACAATGGAAGGGGACCTCGTAAGCGAGAGAGAGGGGCAATGACGTTTATAGTAGGCACCAATTGGGGAGGGGGCGGGGGAGATAGAGATAGAGAGAGACATAAATGTTGTCTCATAATTTTTAACATGAGGGGTTCTTTCTCCAAAAAAAAAAAAACTCAAAAGATTTCAATCTTCTTTCTCAGCCTCAGACCTGGAGTTAAAATTGTATAACCTGGGCACCACCTGAGAAAGTTCCCTAGGTGCCATTTGGTACCCATTTTCTCTTTCTAATATTATCAGACCTCAAATTTACATGCCTTATGCTGTGGATTTGAGTCAGGAACTAGGATCTTTCCTAGTGGATTAGGGTAGGATTTTTTCTCCCAGAAATAGAAATTAATTCCCCACTCAACACTGCAGCAAGCAAAATAAAGTCTCCAACTGAGGGGGGCTAACCTTAAGGAGATTGCTAAATGGATCTGGACATTAGAAACAATTTTGGGCTTGGCCTTATTAACGGGCCCTTCTTTTTCTAAAGAGCCTTTTACAAAAGCCTGAAATGGAACAATAATTTTGACTTTTGTATCAGATAGCAACATCGACTTTTTTTGGAACAATTTTGGAACAATTTTTTGCCCTCTAATTCAAATATTGGAACAATTTTTTTTTGCTTTTCTGAAAGTGGGAGGTTGGATGATTTCGTTTCAACACTAATGGACTAAAGATGTCTGATAGTCATTTGGTATACAGTAAAAATATGGTATGAAATACGTACATGTGCAATACAGTTTGAACATTTTATAAAACAAATAAAAATTCGGCAACAAAAAACGTGAATGTAAAATATTCGGATGCATATATGTTCGAGTATTATTCATAAATCAATTGAATGTACGGACTAAATATTTGGTAGATATATTAAAGAAATTAAGTAAGATTCGATTATATTATAACTACATCTTAGAAAATATCACCAAATAAAAATCAACAATCTCATTAGAAATAGAAATTCATGATGAAAATAGTGATTTTTGAATTTTACTATAACTAAAAGTAACTCGATGTTTATTTGTAAATAAATCTTAGTAAGTTGCAAGAGAATTTGATCTCTCTATTTCATCTAACTATAAGTTATATATGACAAAGTATTATTCATATGTATAAATGACAATGTGTATAATATAAGTATTATACCGAATCATTGAAAAAAAAACATGCGTGCATATGAAATTCGCCAAATTCATAATAATATGTGATTTTACGTGTATTGACCAACAGAGCTAAAGATAACAGTTTCAACTTTTTACTTCAAAACATAAAGATTTTAGAGAGTGCGAAAAGTTGACATTTACTTCCAAAGTCTATGGAAAATATTATCATTATTTTGATTAATAGTATACAACTAAATTAGAGATATTTTAATAATCACTAAAATTTATTATTGTCACCGAGGACAATATCATAGATATGTTGTAAAGTGCATCAATATAAATTGTCAATTACTTAGATAAGTAGTTTAAAAAAGAAGGATATATATATGTATTACGGGTTTTAAGTGGGTTTGAGCGCGAATAATATGTTAGCTCGGTTTGGGCTGAGTGGGTTTTGAGAAAAAATAAATTAAACCGCGGAGTTTTCGAAGCTATAAAAATCTTGTATTTTCATGTCCGATTTGGGTAGATTTTGGATTAAACCTTACTTGGTTGGCCCCGAGAGCAAAACAAGATTGGTGCCTCAGTTACTCTCAATTTGTTAAGCTTAAAAAATGGGTAAAATTTACTAAAATATTATAAACTTTCGATTGTTTTGAAATACAAAACACTACCACAAATTTTAAGAGGTACAATAAATTACAGATGGTCATTAATAGAAGATTGATAAAAACAATTTTACCCGTCCTCCAATACCCCCCACACACACCCCACACACACAACACATACAGAGGGGGGAAAGGCTAGGCGGGAGGGGGGCTGGGGGAGTGGGGAAGGGGTGGGGAAGAAGCAGAGGGGGTGTGGGGAAGGGAGATTTTTTTGGGGTGTATGTTAAGGAGAAGTTTATCTTCTTTTTATTATCCACATTTTAAACATAAAAATATATAGTGGAGATAGAGAGAAAACAAAAGGTATTTTAGTTATTAAATTGTCACATAATATACACATGATTATTTTCTTCAACGAGAGCTGACAGGTATTTTTTTGAAAATTTCAAGTAAAATTTGCAGTAGTGTTTTACATTTTCTAAAGTTCATGATATTCTTTTTAAAATTATTGAAAGTTCATAGTATTTAATGAATTATATATATATATATATATATATATATATATATATATATATATATATATATATATATATATATATATATAGAGAGAGAGAGAGAGAGAGAGAGAGAGAGAGAGAGAGAGAGAGAGAGAGAGAGAGAGAGAGAGAGAGAGAGAGAGAGACTTGTGTCATTCCAGAAGGATTCGAGGGCCGAATCCTTCCCACTCAGATAGAACCCTATGACATCTGAATGCAAGATCCATTCTGTTGAAATTGATCTAAATATTTTAAGTAACTAAAAATAAAAAATCATGTATTTTTAATATTTTTTACCTATCCATTAAGTAGGCGCAAAATGCACGGCATGTGGTAGTCTTTTACTTAAGTTCTAAGGGACAAGATTGGAGAGCTGATTCAGAAGGGGTACATGAGAGAGAACATGAGTCTATATGCGGCACCAGCCCTTTTGACACCAAAAAAGGATGGAAGTTGGCGCATATGTGTGGACAGCCGAGCCATCAACAAGATCACTATCCGATATCGATTTCTAATATCTTGTCTTGATGATATGTTGGATCGATTAAAAGGGTCTTGCATATTTTCTAAGATTAATTTGAGGAGCGGCTACCACCAGATTCACTTTAGACTGGGAGATGAATGAAAGACGACGTTTAAGACTCCAAAAGGACTGTACGAGTGGATGATCATGTCTTTTGGACTATCAATGCACCAATTACTTTCATGAGGGTAATGAACCAACTGCTTAAGCCTTTCTTGGGCAAGTTTGTGGTTTTCTACTTTGAAGACATCCTTATTTTCAGTTTTAGCGAGGCTGAGCATCTACAGCATCTATGGGGAGTGTTTCATGGTTCTCCAAGCAAATGAGTTGTACATCAACCTGAAGAAGTGTAACTTTATGACTACATGCCTGATATTCTTGAGATTCGTCATCAGTTTGAAAGTGATTCATGTAAATGAGAAGAAAGTGAGGGCCATCCGAGATTGGCCCATACCAAAGAGTGCTACTATAGTAAGGAGCTTCTATAGTTTAGCCACTTTTTACTGGCGATTCATCCGCAAATTCAATATCTTGGTAACTCCTATGACAGACTGTTTGAAGAAGAATGTTCTTTTTTTTTTCGGACTGACGAAGCCGAGAGAGCTTTTGCACTCATCAAGAAGAAGCTCACTAACGCCCCTGTCTTAACTTTTTCAAATTTTGAGAAAGTGTTCGAGGTAGAATGTGATGCTTGCGGAGTGGTTATTGGAGTAGTACTCTCACAAGAAAAGAGACCCATTGCCTTTCTTTGTGAAAAGCTAAATAAGGCATGGAAAAAATGGTCTACACATAAGCAAGAGCTATATGCAATGTACCGTTCATTGAAGACATGAAAAGTTATCTTATAACTAGTGATTTTTTGCTATTTTCGAACCATCAATCACTCTAACACTTCAAGAACCAAAGGCACATCAACAAGATGTATGCAAGGTGGGCATCCTACTTTGAACAATTTAATTTTGTGATTCATCACAAATCTGGAGTAGATAATAAAGTTCCTGATGTTTTCAGTCGAAGAGTTCGTTATTGGTCTCATTACAAAGCGGAATCATTGGGTTCGAATGCTTGAAGGAACTATAGAAGAGGATAAAGACTTTGCTGAAATTTGGGATCGTCCCGATAGACCGCGCAAGATTTCCATATCTTCAACGAATTTCTTCTCAAGAGAAGTCAATTTTGTGTGCCAAGGACTTAGCTGAAGAAGAAGGTTATTAGAGATCTACATGGAGGTGAACTTACAGGACATTTTAGGAGAGGCAAGACGATGGAAAGTCTTAAAGAAAGATATTATTAGCCCAAACTAGAAAAGGATGTGACTACAGTTGTGAAGTGCTGCTCAGTTTGTCAAGCTGTTAAAGGCCAGGCCCAAATACAAGCTTTTATACACCTTTGCCCGTCTTGAAGGATATTTGGGAAGACTCGAGCATAGATTTCGTGTTGGGACTTCCTCACACACAAAAGGGAGCGGATTCCATGTTAGTGGTAGTTGATCGATTCTCCAAGATAACGCACTTTATTCTTTACCGGAAGACATCTGATGCACCACATGTAGCTAAATTATTTTTTCAAGAGATAGTGAGACTGCATCCCGTGCCGAGTCCTATTGTTTCAGATCGAAATAACAGGTTCTTGGCAACATTTTAGACTACTCTACGGAGAAAGTTTGACACATCTTTAAAGTACAATAGCACGACATCCCCGCAACCGATGGCCAAACAGAAGTTATTAATCGCACCCTAGGTAACTTATTTAGGTGCACATGTGGAGACAGGCCAAGAGCGTAGAATCAAGTTTCGCCTCAAACGGAGTTTGCTTACAACAACACAACCCATAGTTCAACGGGTATGTCACCCTTTTCTATTATCTATCAAAAGGTACCTCATCATCTTCTAAACCTAGCCAAATTATCCATTGGTGAGAAGCTTAGTAATGCAGCTAGTGCCATGATTGATCAAGTAGTAGATGTTCAAAAAGAGGTTCGAACAAGGTTGGAGAAATCCAATGCAAGGCAAAAAGCCCCCGCTGACAAAAGGAGAGAAAGGATCTTCAAAGAATGAGACAGTGTGACGGTGTACTTAAGAAATGAAAAAAAATCATGCTGAAACGTACAAGTTGAAGCCAAAGAAGTATGGTCTGTTCAAAATCGTGAAGAAGATCAATCATAATACCTATATTGTAGATCTTTCAAGCAATATGACGATGTCAAAGACATTTTATATGGCAGATTTCTATGATTATCACCCATCCAAGTAGCTGTATCCAGATAATAACTCGATGACGAGTTCTTTTGAAATGGGAGGGACTAATGTAGGAGATTTAGGAACAAGACAACCAGCAGGCTGAAATAACTTAACCTGTCGATAGTACTTCTGGTCTGTCAGCAGGGTTTTGCAGAAAGGCAGGAGTTTGTCAGTCTAACTTGACCTGTCAACAACACCTTTCTGGCCTGTCCATGTTTTTACAGAAAATCAGGTTTGTTAGTTTTTTCGCTTGACTATCGAAAACATCATTTACCTGTCGACAACCCCTAGCCTATTTCAGCATATCAGAACCAGTTTAAGATTTGGTTTAGTTTTTTTTTATTTCCTTATTTTTTAAACTTTTTTCTTTATTTTGAATCTAGCTTCATAGATAGAATATGACTTATTCTGAGCCTATAAAAAGCCCTTGAATCTCTTGTATTTGTATCTGACTTTTATCAACAAACTTTGAGTGTTTTCTCTCATATTTGCTCGTGAATATTCCTCAGAAAAATTGAAAACGTGTAATATCTTTATTGGTTATAAAGAAAATTAAAACAAATCAATAATCCGATTACCAAAGAGGAAGAATAGTTGGATCTCCCCTTTGTTTAAGGCTGGGTTCTTGATGTAGTGGTGGAGAGTGATTCTTGTTCTCCGTTGACGAGCCGAACGGAAGCTTGATCTTCGGGTTTTCTTGCTCTCATTGGAAGCACACTGGTAAAGTATAAAAACCTTAACCAGTGGCTAAAATTTCAAAAAGATTATAAAACTTGAACTCTGCAAGTTTATAATGAGTATTTATTCTCTTTCAACAATCTTATGCTCAAGTTTCGGCCTTTTGTAGTTATCCAGCTTCAAGTATTAAGCATCAAGTGTGCCTTTTTAGGGATTCTCCTCTTCTGGCCTATAGTTTCTTGAGTTCTTTCTCCAAAACTCCCCCTTTCTTTCCCTAGCTATTCATAGCTATTTATAGAGAATTTTGGGGTGTAACCAACCCCTTAAATCTCTCCATAATGAGAGGTGTGTAACCAACCCTTTAAATCTAGTGGGAAGTTATTCCCCATTATGTAGAGAGAAAATGGGGTACAACTGATCAAGTTCGCGGCTATCAGTTACAGCCGAAATGTGGGTTTAGCGCTGGACGAGGACCTCGCTCTAATGTTAAGACGCAGAACTCACATGCTCGCGTCTGTATTGGAACGTGGAGTCATAGGCTTGCATTGAAGTTGAAATGTGAAGCTACGCAGGCTTGCGTTTTGATGTTGAAACGCGATCCTTAGGTCTGCGTATTGAAGACCCGCACGACTATCGCCTTTGGCACGGAACGCGATTCTCGTGTCATGTTGTTGATGAAGTCCGCATTTGAGGTTAGAATGCGGCTCTGGTTGAGATCGGCGTTTGTAGTTGGATACGAGGTCCATGTTTGCACTTGGACACTGGACAGGCTGAGGTTCGCATCTGAGTTGAGGTCCGCGATGAGGTTGGAACACGACCTTCACATTTGACAAAGGACGCGAGGTCCATATTTGGATTGAAACGCGACCCTCACGTTTAACATGAGACCTGCATCTGAGGCTTAGTCTTCAGCAATTTTTAGACAAACTACAGTGGATTCAAGTTGTTTCTTTTGTTTCTTTTGGCTCATGGATTTGGGTTATTCTTGCTTGTGGATTCGAATAGTTACCCCTACCTGGAGACCTCTTTAGGGTTCATTAGCGCTAAAATGAGATCTAGCCCGTGTCGATCATTTTCCTCGCTTCCCCGTCCGCGTCATGTGGGGCATATAACAATCAATGTTTGAGCATAACTTCTCAAGAATACAATGAACAATGACAAAAACTTGTACAGTGGCCAAGCTATGTTCCTGCATTCATTCAAACAAGGTTGCAAAATCTTCTACCGCTTTTGGAAGGACTGCCTTTCAGTTTGAAGGATATCACCTAATGAAACAAAGGAATTTATGAAAATTTCAATTTGAAATGCAAAAATGATCCATTGTCTTTAACTGTGAGAAAGCATACAGTCTCATCGAATACCTGAATAATATAAGAAAGCATCCAATATCTGGACATGCAAATCTAGAGTCGTCAGATAGCGACCCAGTGAGTGTATATGTAAAGAGAAGTGCTCGTGCATACAAACAATGTCTGCAAAATAATAACAAGATAAACCGCAGACCGAAGATGACTAAATAACGTGATAAACAGACAACTGAAGGATATCTAAATAACAACATGTATGAAGATAAAAAGGCAACTATCACAACTGTAAATAAACAACTGTTATCAAGGTGTAACCTAGCATATGTCACTAGTTTGGTATACAATCCGGTCATGTGTACAATCATACGTATATCATAGTTTATATATGTACAGTCAGGTGATTACGGTTAGTTACAATACACTATAAATGGTTCCTTATTATTTATTATGTCAGCGAACATCAATTGGCACCTGTAATAGACACATCTCATACTACGCCTACTACACGTGTCAATCAGAGTCCTAAATTATTGAAATCAATAAAAAAGATATTGTCCATGCTTTAGATGGGTTCCGTACATACCCGGAATCACGATCCAAACACCTGGCACTGAACCAGGTCCTACCGCTAGGTAGTCAATAACAATAATAATAACAATATAAACAATACAGGACGTCATTATCCCCCGGAACCCTACAGTGGAACCGTATCTCGGCTGCGCAACCTGTATCTTAGGTCCAGCCAAAATACAGACGCAGTCTCCTATATCAATTTTCCCAATCCCCTACTACATGTATCAATCAGTGTCTTAAATTATTTATAATCAATAGAAGAGACATTGTCCATACTTTAGGTGAGTTCTGTACATATCTGGAACCACGGCCCAATCACCTGGCGCTGAATCAGGTCCTACCGCTACGTAGTCAATAACAATAATAATAATAATATAAACAATACGGGATGTCAGTCATCCCCCGGAACCTGCAGTGGAACTGTATCTCGACTGCGTAATCTGTATCCTAGGTCCACCCAAAATACAGACGCTGTCTCCTCGGTCAATTTTTCAATCCCATTGTAAGTTGTCAATTTACATTATTATTTTATAACAATCAATATCCATGTTATTTCGATTACTGAGAAAATACGATGATAATAACAATATCAATGAAGTAACGATAACAATGTAGACAATAGTACCGTGTAAGCGGTAGAATAATAGAACGATGCATATGTTATGGTCTAACAATATTTTCCCAGTAACTTTCAATAACATGAATACAATAACAAGCCCGGATACTGCTCAATAGGCAGTCTCATCTAGAACTGGTCACAATACCTTCCACTCATAATCTCAATAGTCATCATGATCATCAAATCTAATCTCAATAGTCATCACGAACATCAACTACTAAGTCTGTATCCGATGCCGTAAATCATAAGTCCGTTAAATCAAAATCAGTTCTATCATCCTATTAATCAACTCTGATTCTCTAAGTCACCAATAACTGAGATCTAATAATAACTGTTATCAAATTTTGAATATATATATATATATATATATATATATATATATATATATATATATATATATATATATATATATATATATATGGGGTTACTGTACCTCAGCTGACAGCTGAGAGAGTTTCTCAGCCGGCAGTACGTGGCAACATAGTAGTCACGAATCTGACATAAATTTTGCCGGACAAAAACTAAAAAATTCCCGCCCGAGTTAGTATCAGTCACTTCAAGAATCGCTTTGATGAAAATACCCTCCCTCACAAATTTTTATTGTATGTAAAACCTTTCCTTTCAAAAAAATTTTCAGATCTGAAATTATCAGTTAATCAATTAGAAAAATTTAGTGCTAATGTTTCCCAAATTTTTTGATCATTTCGTTCAAAAATTAGTTTTTTTAAAAAATTATCTGCTAAAGATGACGCCAAAGAAATTATCCGCGGAAAAAGGTAATGGGGAAACCATAATAATTTTTTTTTGGGTTTGTATATTTTAATAGTTATATTTTTTCAATTTTGTATCCCTTTTTTGCTTTTGTCATAAATATTCCTATTTTAACTTAACTTAAATTAAAAGTGTCTGATGAACTATTTTTTACGAAAATTTTTTGAAATTTTTAAAGTTTTCAATATTCTTGGTTTTTTAAAAAAAAGGTTAAATATTTTTTTTATAACTTGCGACCATGGTCACAAATAAGAGAGAAAGATTCTCTTTTTATGATTTAAAAAGGTAATTATCAAACATAAGTATATTTATGCGGTTTAAAACTTTTTTTTTACACTGAAACTTTAGATCAAGTTTAAAGTTTAAAATAAAAAGAGTTTTATTTTAGAGATTTTTAATTTTTAAATTTTTTAACACAACGACTGAGGTCAAAAGTTTTTTTGATTCATTTCCTTTTATGTCGACTTAGGTCGCAGTTATCTGAATTAGCGACTTATGTTTATGTGACCTTGGTCGCAGACTTTTACAAATTATTTGGTTTAAAAATTAGTCACAGTCGTTTTTTGCTAAGGAATTTTTTAATTAAACTCCGCAACTGAAGTCGCTGTGTTGCCATTCGTTTTCTCCTTTCTAGGGTATGGTCACAGTATGTTAACTAAGTTAGCCTGATTGAATATTGCAACCTTGGTCGCAGTATGATGATACAAAGCCCCCTTCATGATAATTTATATTGGATAATTATAAAATTGCAGTGCGACCTTGGTCGCAGTGTATTATAGTTTATTAACGGCTATTGCGACCAAGGTCGCAGTCTTTTTTTGCTTTTAAACTTTTAAATAAACGTATTGTGACTAGGTATTTTATACTAATATTTTTAATGTTTCTGCTTCTATAGGTAAACAAGAACCGAAGGTTCGTCCTATGAGATCGAGCCTAAAACCTATGTGCGAATTCATTAGAAAATTTAAAAAGTACATTCAGGCCGATTTTGTAGATGCGATGAAGGAGACCCCGTTTGGCCAAATCTTCATAGCCTTCTACAATGAAAAATTTGGTGCTGAAAAAGGTCTAAAATCAAATATCAGTGTGCTGAAAATTGTAAACCAGTATGATAGGGATACAAGGACCTTTAGAATTGGGAGCAAACAAATTGAGTTAATTGTGGAGGATGTTGCCCTTACTTTTGGTCTACCTATCAATGGGGCGGATTTTATTATGAATAAGACATGTTCAATGAAGGATAGGGGGTTTATTAAATATTATTTCCCTAATATAACGAAGATCACTAAAGTATCCATTGAAGAAGTTTTGGATGATCTTCTTGTCAAGAAAAGAAGGATGACTGAATTAGATGTGACCAAGGATGAACAACTTGAGTAGCAAGTGACTTCAAATGAAATTATAAGAGACAGACAAAGACTTTACAATAATAATCATCCTATATATGTCGGTCATTCTATTCTTTTCTCACAGTAAATGCATGGTGCCGTGATATATTATGGAACAAATTACCAATATGCAGCTGATGAAGATAATATGCTGGGCTAAAGTTGTTTGGCAATTCCTGATTGAGTCAATGGACATCTTCAGGCACAACACATATGAGCTGCAAGGATGCTCCGTGCAAATTATTGTAAGTATGAATATCATAGTTGGCAAACATTGTTGAAATTTCCTTATATATTGTCAATATTTATGTAAACTAATGTAATAATATATTTTGTAGTATTGCCTCTGTGAATGGGCTACTATTTTTGAGCCGAGATTTAGTTTGGAAGATAAAACCCCACGGGCAGTAAGATGGGACCTCCAAAACATTAGTAGAGCTCTGGCTAAAATTGATCTAAATGATGTTAACGCAGATATCGTAAGTTTTTAGTAGTTAGCTACCATATACTGTTGATTATAATTTTATACATTTAAATGGAGTACGACCATTGTCGCGTTCATTTGAGTAAAGTACAATGGTGCGCGACTATGATCGCATTTCCTTGACAACTCGTTATAAATAAACTGCGACCATGGTTGTAGTTATATTTATTTCATTGATTTGTACTGTGACTATGATCGCAGTACGGATTTACTTGTCTGATTTAATATTTATGACTGCGACCACGGTTGCAATTCCTTGATAGCTATTCTAGAAAATGTTTCATTCATCTGCGATATAACTATAAGATTTGTCTAAGATCTCAGTTAATTTTTTATTTCAGATTTTTTTCGAATGGCCAACATTCTAATGATGAAAGAAATGCTAGTTTAAAAAGTGTCTAAGACCGCGATTAAAGAACACAAACATTTTTTAAAAGTGTCCGATGAACTTTTTTTTACGAATTTTTTTGAATTTTTTAAAATTTTCAATATTCTTGGTTTTTAAAAAAAGTTAAATATTTTTTTATAACTTGCGACCATAGAGCATTTGGTTCTCCAAAAATAGTTGATAAAGTGACGGCGACCACTGTACAGAGACTAAGAAGCAGGTCTGTTGGCTTTATTAATGTAATTTGTATATATTTTTATTCATTTGTTATACAATTCACTGAGATTTTCTTATGTCCATATTATAGCTATAACAGAGTGCATGTTACTTAGGCCGCAGTGATATTAGAAACAAATAATGAGTTCAGAATTTGTACTGCGATAAAAGTCGCAGTCATGAACTGGGAAGTTGTATCGACTGCTTATAATGCGATAATGGTCGCATTATGCATAATTTCTTCTATAAAAAATGTATCTATTTATTAGCATTCTATTAATGTAATTGAGACAGCAATCGCGGTCGCAGTTAATGAATCATATTTCAGATCGCACTGCGACTATGGTCGCATTGCCCAAAGTTTTTATACACATAATGATATATATTTTAAATTTTATTAAAATAATTAATTTAACGAAAAGTAAACACGACCCTCCCTGTCTTTTTCTACCGTAAGAAACTAAAATAATAATAGTCTTGCCGTATTCAAAGTAAAAAGTAACTGTATATAAAAATATATTAACTTTTTACCTGTTTTAAAAACTGAACAATCACCTGGAAAGTATACACTTTTTGAAAAAAGGCAGATAATTAATTTACGCCATGTTCACATCGTTTGAGAGCATAAACCTTTTGGAATTCCTGAATTATTTATATATAAAGGGTGTTTATTATATGATAACAAGTAGACTAAATTACATTTCTGAAAATTTGTCTCTTTCAATTTTCGGAAAAAGATTCAAGAATGTCTTCTCCACCATCTTCACCAGAAAGAAGCCAATCATCTAATAATGATTCGATGTATAGTTTCGAATCGTTCTCTCGCTACAAGTCAGAGGATGAGCTTGATACAGACGACCCGTTCTGAGAGTTCATGGATGATACGAAATATCGCTGTGAAGAGGAAGAAAGCGAACCGGAGTGTGACAGTAATGAGGATGAAAAGGAGGAAAGTGATACGGAAGACGAACACTGTCATAACATGGATGACGAATCTGATTATGATAGTGATGACGAGGACGACTAGATTAGTACTTTTAATATGTATTTTGGTTTAGGAAATTTAAGTCTTTTTTATAATGTTAATTTGTTGATTATAAATTTTTTTATAATTTTAGTTTTACTGGTGGCACTGTTTTACTAATTTAATTCTAATGGTTATTGGAACATGGATAAGGGGGCAAATTATAATGGGCTATGTCGAACTTACATGTCAACAATGTGATCCAATCTCTAAGTTACAAAAATGTTAAAATTAAATAAAATGGGATACACTTCGATTAATGTCACAGTCAATAAAAAATAATATCACCGACTGAGATAAATAAATGGCTAAATTAAGAAAATATTACAAACTGCGACCAAGGTCGCAGTGTAAAATTGAAAGGGTCAATTTTCATAATATAGAATTTAATTATAGCCATATCTCAGCATATTAAACTGGTAACATAATTAAAAAACTTAACGTAATATTTCATTAAAACTTGAGTATTAAACAATCCAACCTTCCTATGAAATTCAAACTACGACTCTGGTCGCTGTTATGAAAATATACTGCTCTTTCTGCAACTACTATAGACTGCGAGAAAGTCGATGTCATATGGTCAAATATGAATTGCTACTATGGACGCAGTCTATATTCAGTGAACTAAAACACAACATAATGATAAGAGACGGGGGACACTTGAAAAGCAACAAAAATTTTCAAATGAAATGAAAAACTGCGACTCCGGTCGCAGATATGAAAATACACTTCTTATATTTGCGACCAAAGTCGCCCTCAAATATAGTCAAATATGATCTGCGACCCTGATCGCAGTCTATGTTCAATGAACTAAAAAGTAAAATATATAGGCCAACATTGTCGCAGTAAAATTTTAAAGTACAACTGCTTATAAAAGAATAATACATCGGAAGCACTTGAAAATGATCAAGAAAAGTTATTACACTGCGACCCAGGTCACAGTATTTGAAATGCCTCTTTCTTTAACAATGCGACCGTGGTCGCGGATGATGACTGAAGATGTAAAAATGAAAACTTTATTCGTTCCCGATAGACATAACAGAAACTACTTCCTCTGCAATTAAAAAGAAAACGTAAGAATTTGAAACATCAAACTTTTAATTAGATTATATAACATGTTAAATTTCATACCAATAATGGACAACCAGTCTTGTAATGGCCCAGTTGTTGACAGGTTTCACACTTTCGATGCTTCACTTTCTTCTGTGATAGAGAATCTTCTAAACCAGACTTAAGCCTGGATGCGCCTCTAGGCCTCCCCTTAGTTAGTACAAGACCAATGGGATCACGTATATTCAATTCTTCACTATCCCGCAGAACAACGATGGATCCAATGGAACAAATATTTATTTTAGACTGCGATAATTGATAATATCCTGACGTAGTTTTATATTCATTACTGGTTTCTTCAACAAATCTATCCAAAACAACATCCAACTTTGAAAGATGGATATCAGAATCGACCACCGTTTCAAGAATTGCATTAAATTTGGAACGAAATTTCCACAGTCTAACCGTCCCTCGAGTGCCTTGAATGGGAAAAGGCCTAATGCCAATTTTAATTGCAACATTTTGTAACATCCAACCTCCTTCTCTGTAATATATAGGATTCTGGTATATGTGTAACGTGATTGCGGTACAAGATGCACAAAACATGTCTACAAAGGATACCCTCTATTTTGAATAATGAGTAACTACAAGACACATCAAGTTCATCAGAATTCTTATAACTGACCTTTTCCTAGGTATCTTTTGATTCTGAAAATTCACCAACCAAATATTTTGGTCCAGGTTCATCGTGTTCTAACTCTTCTGAAAAGAGTGTCATCATAACTGCCCATTCCTTTTGGAACAACTGAAAAATCTTCGGGGTATACAACTTTAAAACCTGCATCTCATATGAATTCGATGTATAATTAGGCACATAATTAAACCCCGAAAGTCTTGTTGAGATTCAGAACTATGACGGGCAGCGACAGCTTTATCATATTGGTGAACAAATTCAACTAGTTTCGTATTTGCATTCACAAAACCATCAAAAAAGAAATTAATACTCTCAGACTGGTTGTCATTCCAGCACAGAAAATATCCTTGAGATATGCATTAACCCAGTGTCCACGCAATTTGTACATCTTTAACAACCAACTGTCTTCTTCTTCAAATGAAAATTTTCATTCATCAGTCTCCATTGTTCCTCGCATGTGCTTATATCACGGGAGGTGTACTAACGATGAAAATCAGGGACAAAATCTTTCCCATACTTGTTCGTCATCAAGAGTTGTTGCTCGATAATATGGTTCCGCACATGCCAGATGAACTGGTTTTTTACGAAAATTTTTCGAATTTTTTAAAACTTTCAATATTCTTGATTTTTAAAAAAAGTTAAATATTTTTTATAACTTGCGACCATGGAGCATTTGGTTCTCCAATAACAGTTGATACTGTGATGGCGACCACTGTACAGAAACTAAGAAGTGAACTTGCATACATGTTACTTAAAGACAAAGAGAAAAGTTGGGATGAAGAAACAGAATTTATAAGAAGGATGGTATTTGAAGATTGAAAATTTACTTAATTTTTTATTACAATATTGTTAATTCATTCATATACATCATTTTTTTATTATAACTGTATTCTATTTGTAAGGCAGGTCTGTTGGCTTTATTAATGTAATTTGTATACATTTTTATTCATTTGTTATACAATCCACTGAGATTTTATTATGTCCATTTTATAACTGTAACAGAGTGCATGTTACTTAGGTCGTAGTGATATTAGCAACAAATAATGAGTTCAGAATTTGTACTGCGATAAAAGTCGCAGTCATGAACTCGGAAGTTGTATCGACTGCTTATAACGCGACAATGGTCGCATTATGCATAATTTCATCTATAAAAAATTTATCTATTTATTAGCATTCTATTAATGTAATTGAGACAGCGATCGCGGTCGTCATCACAACTGCCCATTCCTTTTGAAACAACTGAAAAATCTTCAGGGTATACAACTTTGAAACCTGTATCTCATATGGATTCGATATACAATTGGGCACAGAATTCAGACCCTGAAAGTCTTGTTGAGATTCAGAACTACGATGGGCAGCGACAGCTTTATCGTATTTGTGGACAGATTCAACTAATTCCGTGTTTGCATTCACAAAACCATCAACGAAGGAATTAATACTCTCAGACCTCTGACTGGTTGTCATTCCAACACAGAAAATATCCTTGAGATATGCATTAACCCAATGTCCACGCAATCTGTACATCTTTAACAACCAACTGTCTTCTTCTTCTTCTAAATTATATTTTTCATTCATTAGTCTCCATCTTTCCTCGCATCTGCTTATATCACAGGAGGTGTACCAACGATGGAAATCAGAGACAAAATCTTTCCCATACTTGTTCGTCATTGGAATTTATTGCTCGGTAATATGTTTCCGTACATGCCAGACGAACAGCTTGTTTACGAAATTTTTTGAATTTTTTAAAATTTTCAATATTCTTGGTTTTTAAAAAAAAAGTTAAATATTTTTTTTTAACTTGCGACCATGGAGCATTTGGTTCTCCAACAATAGTTGATACTGTGACGGCGGCCACTGTACAAAGTCTAAGAAGCGAGCTTGCATACATGTTACTCGAAGACAAAGAGAAAAGTTGGGATGAAGAAACATAATTTATAAGAAGGATGGTATTTGAAGATTAAAATTTTACTTAATTTTTTTAATTATAATATTGTTAATTCATTCATATACATCATTTTTATTATAAATGTATCCTATTTGTAATGCAGATCTGTTGGCTTTATTAATGTAATTTGTATATATTTTTATTTATTTGTTATACAATCTACTGAGATTTCCTTATGTCTATTCTATAGCTGTAACAAAGTGCATGTTACTTAGGTCACCGTGATATTTGCAACAAATAATGAGTTCAGAATTTGTACTGCGATAAAAGTCGCTGTCATGAACTGGGAAGTTGTATCGACTGCTTATAATGCGACAATAGTCGCATTATGCATAATTTCGTCTATAAAAAATTCATCTATTTATTAGCATTCTATTAATGTAATTAAGACAGCGATCGCGGTTGCAGTTAATGAATCATATTTCAGATCACACTACGACCATGGTCGCATTGCCCTAAGTTTTTATACATATAACGATATATGTTTTAAATTTTATTAAAATAATTAATTTAACGAAAAGTAAGCACGATCCTCCCTGTCTTTTTCTACCGTAAGAAACTAAAATAATAATAGTCTTGTCGTATTCAAAGTAAAAAGTAACTGCATGTAAAAATATATTAACTTTTTACCTGTTTTCGAAAACTGAACAGTCACCTGGAAAGTATATACTTTTTGAAAAAAGGCGGATAATTAATTTACGCCATGTTCACGTCGTTTGAGAGCATAAATCTTTTAAATTCCTGGATTATTTATATATAAAGGGTGTCCATTATAGGATAACAAACAGACTAAATTACATTTCTGAAAATTCGTCTCTTTTAATTTTCAGAAAAAGATTCAGGAATGTCTTCTCCACCATCTTCACCAGAAAGAAGCCAATCATCTAATAATGATTCGATGTATAGTTCTGAATCGTTCCCTCACTACGGGTCAGAGGACGAGCTTGATATAGACGACCCATTCTGGGAGTTCATGGATGATACAAAATATTGATGTGAAGATGAAGAAAGCGAACCGGAGAGTGGGAGTAATGAGGATGAAAAGGAGGAAGCGATACGGAAGACGAACACTGTCATAATATGGATGACGAATCTGATTATGATGGTGATGATGAGAACGACTAGATTAGTACTTTTAAATATGTATTTTGGTTTAGGAAATTTAAGTCTTTTTGTAATGTTAATTTTGTTAATTATAATTTTTTTTTATAATTTTAATATTACTGGTGGCACTGTTTTACTAAATTAATTCTTATGCTTGTTGGAACATGGACGCTCTGGGGAAAATTATAATGGGCTATATCAACTTATATGTCAACAATGTGATCCAATCTCTAAGTCAAAAAAATGTTAAAATTAAATAAAATGGGATACACTGCGACTAATGTCGCAATCAATAAAAAAATAATATCAGCGACTGAGATAAATAAATGGCTAAATTAAGAATATATTTCAAACTGCGACCAAGATCGCAGTGTAAAATTGAAATGGTCCAATTTTCACAATATACAATTTAATTATAACCATATCTCAGCATATTAAACTGGTAACATAATTAAAGAACTTAATGTAATATTTCATTCAAACTTGAGAATTAAACAATCCAACCTTCCTGTGAAATTTAAACTGCGACTTTGGTCGCTGTTATGAAAATACACTGCTCTTTCTGTAACTGCTGTAGACTGCGAGAAAGTCGATGTTATGAACATACACTGCTCTTTCTGCAACTGCTGTAGACTGTGAGAAAGTCGATGTCAAATAGTCAAATATGAATTGCGATCATAGTCGCAGTCTATGTTCAGTGAAGTAAAACACAATATAATAACAAGAGACGGCAGACACTTGAAAAGCAACAAAAATTTTCAAGTGAAATGAAAAACTACGACTCCGGTCGCAGATATGAAAATACACTTCTTATATTTGCGACCACAGTCGCTCTCAAATATAGTCAAATATGATCTGCGACCCTGATCACAGTCTATATTCAATGAATTAAAAAGTAAACTATATAGGCCAACATTGTCGCAGTGAAATTTTAAAGTATAACTGCTTACAAAAGAACAGTATATGGGAAGCACTTGAAAAGGATCAAAAAAAGTTATTAACTGCGACCCAGGTCGCAGTACTTGAAATGCCTCTTTCTTTAACAATGCGACCGTGGTCGCAGATGATGACTGAAGATGTAAAAATGAAAACTTTATTCATTCCAGGTAGACGCAACATGAAACTACTTTCTCTGCAATTAAAAAGGAAAAGTAAGAATTTGAAACATCAAACTTTTAATTAGATTATATAACAGGTTAAATTTCATACTAATAATGGACAACCAGTCCTCTAATGGCCCAGCTGTTGACAGTTTCTACACTTTCGATGCTTCACTTTCTTCTGTGATAGAGAATCTTCAAAACCAGGCTTAAGCCTGGATGGACCTCTAGGCTTCCCCTTGGTTAGTACAGGACCAATTGGATCGCGTACATTTAATTCTTTACCATTCTGCAGAACAACGACGGATCCAATGGAACCAATATTTGTTTTAGACTATGATGATTGATAATGTCCTGACGTGATTTTGTATTCATTACTGGTTTCTTCAGCTAATCTATCCAAAATAGCATCCAACTTTGAAAGATGGATATCAGAATCAGCCACCATTTCAAGAATTGCATTAAATTTGGAACGAAGTGTCCACAGTCTAGCCGTCCCTCGAGTGCCTTGAATGGGAAAAGGCCTAATACCATTTTCAATTGCAACATTTTTGTAACGCGCATCCAACCTCCATCTCTATAATATATAGATATATAGGATTCTAGTATATGTGTAACGTGATTGCGCCACAAAATGCACTGAACATGTCTACAAAGGATACCCTCTGTTTCAAATAATGAGCAACTACAAGACATATAAAGTTCATTAGAATTCTCATGACTGATCTTTTTCCAGGTGTCTTTTGATTCTAAAAATTCACCAACCAAATATTTTGCTCCGAGTCTATCGTGTTCCAACTCTTCTGAAAAGAGTGTCATCATAACTGCCCATTCCTTTTGGAACAACTGAAAAATCTTCGGGTTTGCAACTTTGAAACCTGTATCTCATATGGATTCGATGTACAATTGGGCACAAAATTCAGACCCTGAAAGTCTTGTTGAGATTCAGAACTACAACGGGCAGCGACAACTTTATCATATTGATGGACAAATTCAACTAGTTTCGTGTTTGCATTCACAAAACCATCAAAGAAGGAATTAATACTCTCAGACCTCTGACTGGTTGTCATTCTAGCACAGAAAATATCCTTGAGATATGCATTAACCCAGTGTCCACGCAATCTGTACATCTTTAATAACCAACTGTCTTCTTCTTCTAAATGTTATTTTTCATTCATCAGTCTCCATCGTTTCTCACATGTGCTTATATCACGGGAGGTATACCAAAGATGAAAATTAGAGACAATCTTTCCCATACTTGTTCGTCATTAGGATTTGTTGCTCAGCAATTTGTTTCCGTACATGCCAGAGGAACTAGTTTTTTACGAAATTTTTTGAATTTTTTAAAATTTTCAATATTCTTGTTTTTTTTTAAAAAAAGTTAAATATTTTTTTTTTATAACTTGCGACCATAGAACATTTGGTTCTTCAACAACAGTTGATACTGTGATAGCGGCTACTGTACAGAGACTAAGACGCGAGCTTGCATACCTGTTGCTCGAAGACAAAGAGAAAAGTTAGGATGAAGAAACATAATTTATAAGAAGGATGGTATTTGAAGATTGAAAATTTACTTAATTTATAATAGTTAATTCATTCATATACATCATTTTTTTATTATAAATGTATCCTATTTGTAAGGCAGGTCTATTGGCTTTATTAATGTAATTTGTATACATTTTTATTCATTTGTTATACAATCCATTGAGATTTTATTATGTCCATTTTATAACTGTAACAGAGTTCATGTTACTTAGGTCGCAGTGATATTAGCAACAAATAATGAGTTCAGAATTTATACTGCGATAAAAGTCACAGTCATGAACTCGGAAGTTGTATCGACTGCTTATAATGCGACAATGGTCGCATTATGCATAATTTCGTCTATAAAAAATTTATCTATTTATTAGCATTCTATTAATGTAATTGAGACAGCAATCGCGGTCGTCATCACAACTGCCCATTCCTTTTGAAACAACTGAAAATCTTCAGGGTATACAACTTTAAAATCTGTATCTCATATGAATTCGATGTACAATTGGGCACATAATTCAGACCCCGAAAGTCTTGTTGAGATTCAGAACTACGACGGGCAGCGACAGCTTTATCATATTTGTGAACAGATTCAACTAATTCCGTGTTTGCATTCACAAAATCATCAAAGAAGGAATTAATACTCTCAGACCTCTGACTGGTCGTCATTCCAACACAGAAAATATCCTTAAGATATGCATTAACCCAATGTCCACGCAATCTGTACATCTTTAATAACCAACTGTCTTCTTCTTCTTCTAAATGATATTTTTTCATTCATCAGTCTCTATCGTTCCTCGCATGTGTTTATATCACGGGAGGTGTACCAACGATGAAAATCAGAGACAAAATCTTCCCCATACTTGTTTGTCATCAGGATTTGTTGCTCGGCATTATGTTTTCGTACATGCAAGATGAACTATTTTTTTACGAAATTTTTTGAATTTTTAAAATTTTCAATATTCTTGGTTTTTAAAAAAAGTTAAATATATTTTTTATAACTTGCGACCATGGAGCATTTGGTTCTCTAACAACAATTGATATCGTGATGGCGGCCACTGTATAAAGACTAAGAAGCGAGCTTGCATACATGTTACTCGAAGACAAAGAGAAAAGTTGGGATGAAGAATTATAAAAGGATGGTATTTGAAGATTGAAAATTTACTTAATTTTTTTAATTATAATATTGTTAATTCATTCATATACATCATTTTTTTTATTATAAATGTATCTTATTTGTAAAGAAGGTCTGTTGGCTTTATTAATGTAATTTGTATATATTTTTATTCATTTGTTACACAATCCACTGAGATTTCCTTATGTTCATTCTATAGTTGTAACAGAGTGCATGTTAATTAGGTCGCAGTGATATTAGCAACAAATAATGTGCTCAGAATTTGTACTGCGATAAAAGTCGCAGTCATGAACTGGGAAGTTATATCAACTGCTTATAATGCGACAATGGTCGCATTATGCATAATTTCATCTATAAAAAATTTATCTATTTATTAGTATTCTATTAATGTAATTGAGACAGCGATCGTGGTCGTCATCTAACTGCCCATTCCTTTTGGAACAACTAAAAAATTGACTGTCGATGATGATTCACTCCAGTGAATGGAGCAAATGACATGTTCAAGTGATTAGTCCTGTATGTTATGTCAAAAATAATCACATTACAAAACTCAGATACGAGAAAATTGCTCTTCTATCTGCCCAAAAAATGCTTCTAAGTGTGCCTGCATTGTCAACTTCAGTTGCAAAGAAAAAATCTGAATCGGACTCTGCTTTTTCTTAAAAATATTTGATAATTGAAATAAACTCATGGCCAACGTTAGTTCTACGATGACGAGTAAAATCAATAACTTATTGCGGGCTTACTTCTTCACAACCTTCTCCGTGATTCATTACATTAACAACGCGAGAAATATTTGAAGGGCGAATTCCTACATCAACTAAATTGCTCATAATATTTTTACTAATCTTTGATCGATGTGTCTGATGAGAGTAATAGTGATGGACCTTATCCGGGTTTGATAATTCATGTGAATGAAAATCAACAAACTTGGTGACAACCCAAGATCTTCTGTCAAATAAAAACGAAGACGCACATGCATCCCAGCAGGACACGCTACTCTAGTGTCAATTCGACGGTTGACTGTAAGCCTATCTTATTTTTTGTCACACAACTTCTTCACACCCTTCTTATTGCAACAAAATTTTCTGCAAATAATTTCATGAGGAGGCCTCCGTGACTTATCTATTCCTTTTCTTCTCACGTCAAAACCTCTGTTCCTTGCATAAGAATTGTAGAAGTTGTATGCTTCATCATCCGTGAAAAACTGTTTCCCTAAAAACAGATTTGAGCTTCCAGACATTTCTCCATGTGAATTTAGATCCTACAAAACAATTTCTGTACTAAATAAAAACAAATAATTGAATATCACACGTCTGAACTGTAATAACTAAAACTGCGGCCAAGGTCGCAGATGTAAAGAAATCTGTAACTTCTAAATAATAGACTGCGACCGTAGTCACAGTTTTCTGTATGTTCAAGTTTTTTAAAACGTGAATAATAACTGTGCAACTCTCTCATTAGTATATACTGCGACCTTAAGTCACAGTTCTTAGTGTATAAGATAGATATAATCGACATGGACACGTGTCAGAACTATAAAAATAAGACTGCGACTAATGTCACAGTTATAAAGCTAGTTTTGACAACCGAAAATTTTTTTTTAATACAAACTACGATCGTGGTCGCAGTTAGTAAAATTTGGTGTATTAAATTAGTGGTCACAGTTCATAAATTTTAATGTATTAAATTAAATAAGTGCGACTGAGATCGCATTTAACAAAACTGTGAAATTCTTTCTGAAAAAAGACTTTAGAACAAGTGATTATATTGTTCTGTAAAATTAAATCTAGGTCGCAATTCCATATACGCTACAAAAAATCTTCTACATTTGAGAAATTGCGGAAAAAATTGATAAAATAAAAACCTCTTGATCAGCATGCGAAGATCTAAACACTTCAATACTTTCAATATTCTGAGAGAAAGTTGAACCAGATGATACATGATCCATATTTAGATCGGGAGATAGAGATCGCTTACGACTGCGACCAGAATTGGCAGGGAAAGTGGACTGCTCTGACGTCGACATTAAAATAAAAAGGAGAAAAACCTGATCCGAAAATCGCTATTTTCAGAAACAACTTTATGGCAGGAAAAGGAAACCCTAAATCTGACAGTCTGATAACGAGCGGTAAAAGAAATGGGGAAAAAATAATAATAAACAATAGCGGGACAAGTTCCTTTTACTGAGGGGCATTTAGTAATTTAACTTATTTCAATAAGCGAGCCGCAACTTATTGGTGTGGCAAATATTATGCCACGTCACCGCAAGCTGAGAGAGACTCTCAGCTAACGGCTGATATACATATTTCTATGTGTATATATATATATTAACACGGATATCAATGAAATCACACTCATAATAACTCAACCTCTATAAACGAATAACTGTAGTTAAGAACCAATCATGAAACACTGAATATATTCTCGAGATCAATAACGAATACCGAGTTCACAAATAAATAATGGAATATCCTCAAAATCAGACTTATCCAACTATAATTAAGATCATAACTAAAGAGTATAACGTCATCGATCAACATAACATCTCAATCATCTCTATATCTAGTATCCAACATCGATAAGATCATCAGTATTCAATCAATATCATCATGGTAAATCTGATATTCCTTGTTTCAACAATCCAAAATCAGAGTGCCACATCCTCGATGAATATGAAATCTAGATCATCTAAATATCAATCGTGAATCCACCAAAAAGAATACTAAGTTTAGGTCAACTCCCATTCTAACTACGACATACACAAATCTAAGTATCAGTAAAATAGTCTGTCAATGAAGCAACATCATATCAAACACGTCCTCAATATCCCAATGAGTTCTGGTCGGAATAATCACCAAATAATTTGTCCAACAATTACTTCACATAAAAATATATGAATCTCTAATCTCAATCAAGAATTATTCAACTTCAAGATCAATATGTTTATATTCTAAGATTTATCACCGCTAGGTCAGTTACAAGGTCAAGTCCGGTCTATAGTATATCAATACTAGACCTAAGCCAACAACGACGATTTACCAACATATGAAATGATACTGATACAAGCTCATATCAACTACACAAATAAGGTGAACAATCACTAATGTCTCATGAAGTGATACAAGTGGTAATACTAGTAAAATATCTTAGACATTCACATGAAAATAATATGAATAGGACATGAACATCTACTGACAACAGTAAATAGGAAAAGACATGAGAACAAACACTCACATGAAACAACGTGGTTTCGGAACCGAATCGCTGTCTGGTCTTCACTACACGAATCGTACTGATCTACGGATCATCTTATGAATCGGTCTTCGAATCACCTGTGCATGGGTCCATAATGGATACAAATCTGAATCTCTTATTACCAAGTTCGAATCGTCCGAGCGAGTCCGAAACACTATAACACGCCACCAAATACAAAGAGAGGAAGGGGAATCAATGCACACACCTAATACACTCACACATTTACCCATACAAGCACGCCAGACGTGCATACACCCACGGGTACAACCACATACATACACATACGAGTATACACAAACATAATACATTATAATCTTGTATACATACACATATACGGGTATACGCATACATACATACATACATACATACATACATACATACATACATACATATATATGTATGTATGTATGTATGTATGTATATGATTACTCTTAATATATATGTAAATACACACACACACACACACACACCCCTCAACTCACGCACACACTCTTGTAAACACACCCAAACACTATGTAATTAAAACACATGCATGCATATGCATATATATTTACCCACATACTCCTACACATAACAATTACACATATTAATGCACTTACATTGGGGTGACTTGCGGAGCGCTGACGGAGGCTCTGGCGGAGGCGACAGAGGCCGCGGAGGATGTCGATGGATAGAGGATCTCGCCGTGAAAGGCGCGAGTGTGTTCGCACTCGCCAACTGTGATCAACGATGATCCACGAAGAGGTGAAGGTGGGGTTTGGACTTGTGGTTGTTGGGGCCATGATAAAGAGGGGCTTGGTGCTCGGGTGTGCGTGGATCTTATGTGAAGAAAAAGAAGAAGAAGAATAAGAGAGGAGGAGATGAAGAAGAATAGATTGTTGGGTGGTGTTTAGTTTCTTGTGTGCGGCTCTGAGTTTGCATAGGGCGATCCAAGGGGATCTCGGGCTTGGTTGTGTGCTGTGCGTGGGAAGCTTGGTTGGGGTGATGCAGGGGGTTGCGGCCAAGCCGTGCACGAGCTCTGATGGGAGGCTGTGCTCACGGTCAAAGGATGAGAGGGGCGGCGACAAGGACTGCTGCAGATCTAAGGAGAGAATGAAGATGTTTTAGGGTTTATTTAGGGTTAGGGTATAGATTAGGAGATGATTATATAGAGGGGGAGATAACGAGTAACTGGGTTTCGAATTTAGATAAATGGGTATAGGTATAGATATAGAGTTCTCAATGAGTAATAGGTTTGGATTTAATGATAATGGGATCATGGGCTAATGGGTAAGGGAAACATGAAAATGAATAGGAAATAATAAAGATGATGATGATGATGATAATGATAATAATAATAATACAAAGTAATAATAATAACAAAAATAAGAACAACAACAAGGATAATAATAATAATATTAACAACATGATTAGCATGATTAATAATAACTATAAGAATAATAACAACAATAATAATGCTAACAATAATAGCAACAACTATAAGAATAATAATAGTAATAATGGTAATGGGAAAACTACTAGCTAGTAATTAAAATAATAATACCTAATAATGCTAAATATACATATAAGGCCAAATTACTATTTACCATCTTAAAATAATTTGTATATTTAATATAATAATAATCACAAAAAGAAGTAATAAATTAAGTTAATTGATAATCTTAATAAAATAATTAGTAAAGCAGAATAAATATTGTAGGAAAATAAAAATAATATTACTAACTAGGGATATTACATAGAGTAAACAGTAAAAGGTCAAGGTTAAAAAGTTTCTTTGTTTTCTCGCAATTAATTCATTGTAGTAAGAGCTAAATGGGTCGATCTGCAGGGAGAGATGCGATGAAAGCTTTTCGACATGTTATCTTTGTGTAAAACTTTAAAAGAAAGATGATGGGTATAAAGGAGTTGATTTAAACAAAAAGAGAGATTGTAGCCCATTAATCATCTACCATAACTAAGTATTAGTCTATGAAGAATAAACATCATATTGAATTTAGAAAGATTAATCCTAAAGTGTTGCTTCAAATTCAAGTAAGATAAGTAAGATAGAAAGCAAACTCTAATTAAAGTACACTAAATAAAATTAAACATTAGTTTATCAAAGTTTCTAAGTAGAGCATCAGAAAAATCATTTTGGACTTAATATTAAACTATCAAAGTATCTAAGCATAAACCAAGAATAACCATTAAATAGTATAACTCTAAAACTAGTTTAACTTATTCATCACTAATCTTTAATAATCTTAACTTAACCCTAGGGTTTCAAACAGGTATGAACTCAATCAATTCATCTTATAGAACTAGACTTAGTTGGTAGAGAGATTAGTAAATTACAAAGAAAATTAGTTACTCATATTTATGATTAAACTAGGCATGCTGATTAAAGGATGCATGATATAAAGCAAATAGAATTAAAGAATACAAATTAAAAGAAATAAGAGATATGAAAAGAAAGTAAGAACCATATTGAATTGTCACAGATCCAATATAAAAGCCTTCTTCTCTTTACAAATCTTCTTCTTCAAAGTAAAAAAAACTAGAAAATAAAATGAAAATTCGGAAAGAAAAAGATCTAAAGAAAATCCTAAGCTTGATTTTTTAGTTGAGATTTCTCATTCCTCTACATGAACTTTTATAATAGAACCCAGAGAGAGTTCTAGATAAAGTTGCATACCAAAACGAGGAGGCTATTTCCTTATCCTTTGGATTTGAATTGAGAATATTCTGAAAATATTCTTTTCTTCTTGACTTGGGGATTAAGTATTGTTTAAATTCTGAATTTAACTTGATTTTATCCTTTATCTCCAAAATAGGATACAGAATTTCAATTTTGAATTTGTATACAGCTAGTTGGCATGTTAATTGCCGAGTATGACTCATCAAATGACTGAATTTAAAACAGTGGTTAATATAAGACTTGTAGCCCTTTAGGTATTCTTTCTGAAGACTCGAATAATTGGATTTGATGTTTTGTAGAGAAATTTATGATCAAAATATTAAAAGGTGTCCAATCTAAATCCGGGTCTAAATTTGAATTCTCTCCCCTTTATCTTTAACTTGTGGCTCAAGCAACCTGAATTTGAATATCAATCCTCCTCTATCTTCAATAGAAATAAGGGTTTATCTCTTTCTATCCTTTTTCTCCTCTAGATTTTAACTAATTTAAGTTTAAAATCTAAATTTAGATAAGATAAAATAGAAGTTTCCTTTATCTTTCCCATTTATCTTTAATTTCATAATCTTTTGGGCTTTCGGGATTCTTTTGGGCTCTTTTCCTTTCTCTTTTTAATTATGGAGACCTGCATATTACTAAACAATAAAATAATTAAATAGTAATATTTTATAAAACATAAATATGAAAATGTAACTAAAAATATGCACTTTTGATGAACAATTACCTGTTAACCTTAAGCTACACGGTATTTTAATTTGCAATCGCAGTTCAACCAATTCTCATATTTGGTTCTCCATGAGAGATGCTACTCATCATCTATAGCAATCTCCCACCCAGCCTTGGCTTTCACCTGTAAAGCCTCCTCATAACACTCGGGTTCACCACTGTCAGTCAATAACAGATAGTGTAAGGCAGAAGAATATCTTTTTGGAGCTTTCATCTGCCTAGTTGAGCGCCTCAGCTTAGCTTGAGGGTCGGAGGTGCTACTCGGGATTTTATATTCTCCTCGAGAATATTCTGAGCCTTGTCCACAGGAGCATCTTCAAGTTTGATGAACTCTAAGTCTGCATCACCCTGTTGCTCGGGAGTGCTCCGAGGTGCCACCCCGCGATCATCCTCCGAGGTTCTTCTTTCCGTCTGCAAGTCTTTGTACATCTTCTGCTCGTTTAAAACTAAATCCTTGCGCCTAAGGATTTTGTGGCTCTCAGGACCCAGAATTGATAGTCGTACTCATCAATTCCGTATTCAATGAAGATGCACCTCCAAGACTTTGGGTGCAACTTGCTCCTGACACTTAGCTCAATATGGACATAAAATATACAACCAAATGTACGCAAGTGATTCAAGTTTACTTTTTTTGCCGGTCTATGTCTCCTCGGAAATCCCATAGGTCAGAGGCACCGAGGGTTCTCTGTTGATCAGATACACAGCTTGACTGCATTACTGTATCTGCCTAGAACTGCTTGGGCAAATCAGCATGTATTCACATGTTCTGGGCATGCTCCAGAACAGTCCTGTTCATAAGCTCCGCCACTTCATTTTGATGAGAGTTTCCGAGAACCATCTTCACTTTTCGGACTCCCCGACTTGTGCAGAACTCTTCGAATATGCCATCGTAGTATACAACCCCGTTGTCGGACTTCAGATACTTAAGCTTTTGACCTGATTCATTCTCGAATTGGGCCAGCCATTTCTTGAACACCTCGAACACATTCGATTTGTGTTTCAAGAAACACACCCAGACCTTCCCACTAGAATCATCGATGAATGTCACAAAATATAATGAGCCTCCGAGGGAGGGAGCAGAACCCTTACCCCAGACATCAGTATGCACTAACTCTAACATTTCTACCCTTGGAGTCTTTCTCACTGTTGAGAAATTGACTCACTTCTACTTCCTGTAGACTCAGTCTTCACAGATGTCTAGATCAACATACTTCAACCTCGACAGCTTATCCTTAGAGAGTATCACTTTCGTTCCCTTCTCGCTTATATGCCTAAGTCTTCTATGCCACACCCCGACATCCGCTTCTGATGAAGCAACTGAGATTGACGCCCCAAAACTCGAGCTCATGTAGAGAGTACCTTCCTTCTTCCCGTGAGCCATCGCCATGGCACCTTTGATGATCTTGCATACATCACCATCAAAGCTGGTGTTCATCTCTCCATCTGCAAGCTGTCCGATAGAGATCAAGTTTCGCTTCAGTTTTGGTATATGTCTGATGTTCCTCAACTTCAATGTCGAGTCATTAGAGAGGCTAACCACCACATCGCCTTTTCCGATAATATCACATGGTTCATCATCTCTCAAGTCCACCTTTCACATAGTTTTGAATGATATCTTATTAGAAAGTGGCATAGAAAGAGGCTTTAGAGTCAATTACCAATGACTCATTGGACTCAACTAAGGAGAGAATCAATGCATCGGATCCATCACTCTTCGTGATATACGCGAAATCCTTCTCTTTGCCTTTATCTTCTCCTTTTGTTTGCAATCCTTTTGAATATGTCACATCATACTACACCGCCAACATCCCGCACCCCGTGATTTGGATGTATCTCTCCCTGATTTGGATTTCGACCTCCCAATATTTTTTTCTCTATTCCCAGACTCCCTTTCCGATCGACACTCAGGGTACTCTCTGATGTCTCAAGCGACCCCGAAGACTTCTTACGTGCCTCTTTGCTACACCCATCACATCATCAAACTTCAAGATTTCTATCCTATAAGAATTGCTCACCGCCATCACGAGACTGTCCAAGGCCTCCGACAGACTGGACAACAGAACCAATGCTCTGATTACGTCTTCAAAATTGATCTCAATCGATTTCAACTGGCTTGTTGGCGTGTTGAATTCGTTGAGATGCTCAACAACGCTTTCAGTGTTAGTCATCTTTAGGTTGAGCAATTTCTTCATCAAAAATACCTTATTTGACACTGATGGTTTCTCATACATCTTCGATAACGCCGCCATCAAGTTTTTGGTCGTCTTTTCTCTGAAATGTTGAAGGCAACCGTCAATGACAATGATAATTGAATCGCCCCTTGGGCTTTCCGATCTAGAATCCCTCACTCTCCATCGGACATCTCCTTTGGCATATGGGTTTTTCCGCAAAGAGGAAGATATAGATCTTTTAGGTACAGGTAGTCTTTGATCTGCATTTTTCAAAATACAGAATTCACGTCATTGAATCTTTCGACTCTAATCATTTTTTCATCCGCCATCTCGAATCTATGCTCTTATACCAGTTGTTGGGGTAAGGGCTTTCACAATGGCGATGTATAAGAACATATCAGATTAGAAACGATGCACAAGATCAAAAATCTATCACAAAATAATGCACACAGAACGGCAAAAATTACGTAAAAAATCCAAACAGAAAAAGTCATGGAGTCGCTAAATCCACTATTATCGAGAGATTACATGAAGAAGAAGAAAGCCTCACAGCTACTCTTTACAATGGCTCTCACTATTTCGTCGTATTAACTCTAGTTACTACGCATCTCCTTTTATAGAGAAAACTAGGGTTATAAATTATGACATTTCTAAACTGTCCTTGACACGTGGCTTGAGTTTTCTATATCTCTAAGCTTCCAGGCTGAACAGTATTCACTGCGCATTAGGAATGTTTCTCTGCTCTGTCGCTTGGAGTGCTCCTCCCGAGACTCCGAGTGATCCTCTGAGCACTTGAACATGACACCATCTGAAACTCCAAGTTCACCTACACTTCCCTGTAGAATGCCTTTACTCGGGGAGTTAACAAAGTGGTCCAGTCCTTGGGAGACTCTCCCCGAGGCCTCGCCTCCGAGTCACCGAGGATGGACTACCCCTCCTAACTCCATTGCAGCTGGACATCGTAGTTGTTCTAACGTAGTACTTCTCTGAGAACTGTCCTCTGTCAAGGTCAGCAATCAGGCTCCACAACTCCAACAGATACAACAAAATTAGATTGAATTAGCATTTTACTAATTCTACAAGGCAATTTTTGGTCAGAAGGTGAACCATAGGGTTCAATTAGATTTGGCAGCTTTATGTCCTTTTGAAGAGTGGGGTGCTGCTGAATGTAGGCTGTCTAAAAATCACCAAAAGACAAGCCATTAAAAAGCAGAATTCCAAGTTCTAGACGCGAGGGTCGAAACCCGCGTCTCGGCCAACACTGCAGCACAAAGGCGCGAGGTTCGAAACCCGCATCTCAGCCGCACCAAGGCGCGAGGGTCGAAACCCGCGTCTCAGCAGCATCAAGGCGCGAGGCTCAACAGCCGCGTCTCAGCCACACCAAGGCGCGTAGGTCAAAACCCGCGTCTCAACAGCTCCAAGGCGTGTGGGCTGACGCCCGCGTCTCAGTTGTAACCGTCCCGGTTTCGGGGCCAATCACGGCCCACATAACGGGAAAAGTTAGCCCCCATTATGGAGTATTTTTAGGAGGCACGTACGCCCCTGAAACCCCTATAAATAGCCCCGTCGCTATGAAGAAGGGGTCGGATTTCGGACGAATTGAAGAGAGGGGATTGACAGTCGAATTTTCGGTCAGAGGACTTCTGGAAGAAAAGAGCTCTGAGAGAAAAGAGAGAGAGTTAAACCCTTCAGAGAACTTGCTGTGTTCAAGTTGCTCGTTGCCTACCTTCTCTTTGAGAGTTTTGGTAGACAGAGCTGAGGTACTCCATCTACCATCCGAAGAGGAGATCCCTGGAAGGTCTCGACGGTCACCCGGTCAACGGAGAACAAGATTCACTCTCTATCGCCACTTGAAGAACCCAGCCTTAAACAAAGGGAGGATTCAAGACTCAACATCCTCCCTCCCTTGTAATCGGAAGACCGATCTGTTGTAATTTTTTATCCAATCAAAGGAATTTTACAATCGAATCCTCCTTTTTCGACGCATACAAGAGATGGCGACTCCGCTGGGGACTATATTTGTCACTGACGAACAAATCGTGGCGCAAGGTGACGTCCTCCATAAGGAAAAGATGGTCGAATCGCTCGTCGTCGAGTTCGACCAGGCAAAGTATGAAGAGATTCTCTCTTCCGGCTCCAAGAGCCCAAGGACCCGCGTCTGCCGCAAGGTCTCTACGGGGACTTGCCCCGAAACCCGCTCTGAGACTCTCTCAGGCGCGGCTGCTGTGAAGGGTGTCGCAGCCAACCGTGCCAAGTGTGACGCACGCGCCAACGTCTCTCAGGAGACCCGCGTGACCTCAGGCGCAGCGGCTGCAAAGGGTGTCGCGGCCAACTGTGCCAAGCAGGATACACGCGCCAACGTCTCTCAAGAGGCCCGCGTGGTCTCAGGCACAACTGCCGTTACGACCAACCGCGCCATGCGGAACACGCGCGTCAGCGTCTCTCAGGAGACCCGCGTGGTCAAAATCTCTGGTGTCCAGCCAGTCCACCCTCTCCCTCAGCACCAAGTCGTTGTTGGCTTCTCTCCACCTCCACGACGCAACCGAAACGCTGAGCGTCGACAGAGGAGGCGTGCGCGTCAACTGCAAGTTGGAACTTCTGATTGTCCAACTGAGGCAGGACGCAAAGTTCAATCCGGCGCCTTGGCCGCACCACGTCCAGCACGCGAAGTCCGCGTTTGGCTGCCCAAACGCGAGACTCCCCAAATTAGGTCCTCTGAAGTCCAACTCACCAAACGCCAAGATGAAGCCTGCGCGCCTCGTCAAGTGGAAGAGGCTCGCGCCCTTGGGCGTAGGGCCCAGCAGCCCACTCTCTCAAGCGTCCCTGTCCCGACGCACCAAGCAGCAACACGGCAGCCGCGTCTCTTCTCAACAGAGACGCCAGGCACGCGTCCTAAAGCTACAACGCGAGAACTGCGTCTCTGAATCCTGCGTCCAAGCTGTACAGCGCAAGGAAGCCTCTCGCCCTCGAAGTTGCGAGGCTAATCTCTTCGATCCTCTTCCCATGGATCTAAGGGATTACTTGACAAAGAAAAGAAGTGCTAATCAAACCACTTCATCATGTTGCTGCCAACGGCTCATCTCCATGCTCTCTGAGTGCCGTTGCGGTTTAGGCGTGAACCAGCAGTCCTTAGTTAGACAGCTGACCCTGATTCCCCCATCAGCCAAAAGAAGACGCTCTTACAGACGGAGGATCTTCTCTGACACTGAGTATCCAGAGCTCACTACTAACATGGCGAGCAGGAGCAGGGGAAAACAGCCTTTAGTCAGCTCCGACGAGTCTGACTCTGAACCGGAAGGAGTGTACCGACACACTCGCACCCGGACCGGGGCCATTCCCCGATTAACTACAATGCCCTAGCCCGGGGCATTGAGATTAATGACTCGCACCCTGCCATTGCAGAGTCGCAAGCCTCAAACTCTTCTATAGAGAAAGAGGCCTTCACATACATGACGAGCACTCCTGAGGAGACCGCCAGGCGCCTGGAGCTGCAAGCCCAGGTCCAGAAGGAACAACTCGAGATGATTCGTGCTCAGCAAGAATCCATCGACTCTCTCAAGCAGATACTCGCACAGTTGCTCGAAGACAGGAGAAAATCTCCCCTTAGAAAGTCTAAGGGCAAACAAAAAGAGGGAGAAAGCTCATCTTCCGAACACTCCGAGAAGAAAGAGCAACCCACCTCTGGTTCGTCTGAATCCTCGTCGCAGGAGAAGAACGATCAAGACCAGGGAAAGGTTCATTCTAAAAGAATGAATCAGTTGGAGCAGCGCCTTGAAGCCCTTACCAATCGGAAAGGTCTCCAAGAAGCAGGAGTGGTCCGCCCATATCCAGCCGAATGGGACCTGGTTCCATACCCGCCCAAGTTCAAGGCTCTAACCCTCCAAGCATTTGATGGGAAAGGTTCACCGAACTAACACATCTACTATTTCAAGTCCCAAACTGGGAATGTGGTAGATAACGACGCCATCCTGGCGCGTTTATTCATCGGCACCCTAAAAGGGCTAGCCTTTGAATGGTTCATGAAGCTCTCCGAAGGTTCCATCAAGAACTGGGGTGATTTGGAGAAGCTTTTCTTACACGCTTCTTTGAAGATGACTCAGAGGTCAACATGCCTACCCTTTTAGCCACCAAGCAGCGAAAGGGAGAGTCCGTTAAGTCTTTCGTGGAAAGATTTCGGAACGTGGCACTCCGATATCCGAGCGGTATGACCCAGGTTACCCTGGTGGAAACATGCCGCCACAATCTCCAAACCTCACTCCTTGCTCAAATAGGAGTTGCTGAAAGCCGCACCTGGAAGCAATTAGTCCAACAAGGTGAACAGGCTGAGGAGATTGTCGCCCGCGTCAGAGCAGAAGAAAACAAACCCAGGCCTGAAAGGTCAACGAGGCGTGCGCCAGACACATCCCTCCAAGCCAAAAGGAAGGATAACTTGGCAGCAGAGACCAAGTCCCCTGTCAAACCTCAACCGGTCAAGGGAAGTGGCTCTTTAAGCCAACCACGGGCCAACAAGCAGTATTCCTTTAAGGATGAACATGTCGACTCGCTCTTCAAATTACTCAACAAGAGCAATTGACTGAAGCTTCCTGAAGCAAGGCGCCCCGAGGAAGTCGGTAAAACCGACAATCCCAGCTACTGCATGTACCACAGGATGTTGGGACACCCTACCAAGAGCTGTTATGTCTTCAAGGACATCCTTCAGGCCCTGATTGACGCGGAGGTATTGAAACTCCGACCAGAGCAGAAGAAGGTGACGGCTAATATGACGTCAGTCCTCCAGTTTGGAAGGCAACCTCCAACACCCTCTGGAGTAGTCCCTATCCCAAGAGGAGAGCTGAGAATGGTCAACACAGACCCTCACCAGCAGCAAGAAAAGGGCTTGGTACCTGTTTCCACACCTCAGGGAGAAGTCATGTGGGTCCATCCCGACCTTATTGATGGCCAGCAATAGACTACTGTAACCAGCAGGAAGTCCAAAGGCAAAGCGAAGGCTTCATCCTGCAACGTGGTGTGTTCCTCTTCTCGAGAAGCGAAAACTGATATTCCCTCGCTAACCGACTCAGAAGAGGAGACAATAGTTCTGGCCGCGGAACCCAGTCAGCTGGTGGCAGAAACCCGTTCGGGGCAGCCATATTTGAAAAAGTATGGCGAAGTGGCGGTAACTCCTCCAAGACCCACTGCAGAGCCAGCCAAGCCCTCCGCGAAGTAACCCGAGGAGAAATAGAAAGAACTTCGGTTTTCTCGAGTTCTTTCGAAGGACGTAGCGGAAGGATCCACGGCACCTTACCGCTTTGATGTCCTGGCTCAACTAGCCACATCCCGGCGCCGATTACGCTTTATGAGCTCCTTAGACTATCAAAGTCGACCAGAGAAGCTCTGCAAGAAGCTCTGGCTAATGCTGAAGTCTTCATGACCCAGCTACCAAAGGAGGAAGATGTAGAGGATTGCCTCCACGCCTCCCAAAATATTCCCTGCATCACCTTCACGACAGATGATATGCAAGTCAAAGGGAAGCATGATTGACCCCTTTACTTTGTAGGGTATATTGGATCATCTGAGGTGAACCGCATCCAGGTAGATCCCGGGTCTGCATTGAGCATCATGCCTCGCAAGGTCATGCAACATCTCGGGTTTCCTACTCACCGTTTGAGCCTTACCCAGACGACCATTTATGGGTTCAATGCCAATAGTACCCGTCCAATGGGGAAGGTCAAGCTCAAATGCCAGATTGGAGACCTAAGTCAGAGGTGACATGCTACGTCATAGATGCTGACACCTCCTACAATCTACTGCTGGGAAGACCCTGGATTCATCGCAATTCTATCGTTCCCTCTACTCTCCACCAAGTCATGAAATACATTGACGGGAGTGGAAAGGTGCGAACGCTGATTGCCGAGAGGCATCCGTTCAAGGGAGTGGAGAATTATTTCACAGATTCCCTCCTATATCAGGAATCTGTGGAAATAGATGAAGTCCCGCAACCAGAGGAACCAGACTCTGGCAATGAAGTCGACACCGAGCTGGAAGAAGATGAATGTATGTGGGAGCTAGATCCACTTGTAACGGGCATTAATAAGCCCGATGTTGATAATACCTCCGCCGATGATGTAGGCGGTTGGTACATTAATGAAGAATTAGATTTAGCGTATTTTTCTGTGCTTGCTTCTGATTCAGTGCCGTCAGACACTAGTACCGACGTGGATGACGATCTCTGGTCGACAATGGATGCTTTGACATCGTTGCATGTACCAGTGAAATCGTCCTTTGAAACATGTCGAAATGTCGGCGATGCGCAACAATCAATATTCATGGTTCCAGCGAGAAGAAGGGCCAAAGACCAATTCTTTTCGGACGAATTGAATCCGAACCAATGAATCATGAAGAATCAGAAAGCGAGCAGGAATCCCCTTAGTTCGGTCATTATGAGCCAAAGCCACTCAGAATGATGAAAAACATGGGGTATGATCTAACCAGCAGACTCGGGTTAAACTTCGGCAAAGGAAGGAGAACGCTACTTCGATACTTTGTGCCGAAAGGAAAAGCACCTGATTATTATCATCAGACTCGCAGGGGGTTGGGCTATGTGTCAACTCCGATCCCATCAGCCTCTGACTCTGAAGAGACATTGGGCCATGATTACTCATCGGGCACGTCCTCGTGGGAGTCAGATGCTAGTGTCAGCAACATCTTCAGAGAACTTTCAGTGAACATGGTTTCAACAAGCCACCTGGAAGACGGAGATGAAGAAATGATCCAATCCGATACAGATCCTTGGATCATACATTTAAATACTCTTTGGGATACCCGCTTTGAACAGCGAGAGCCACCCACAGAGGACAAGATTGTTCAGATCAATCTGGGGGATGAGGCTAATCCTAAGCCCATCTTCATAAGTGATGGCCTGTCACCTTCGGAGAAAAAGGATCTTATATCTCTTGTACAAGAGTATATAGACGTCTTCGCCTGGAATTACGAAGACATGCCCGGACTTGATCCTCAAGTGGCTATGCACCGCCTCAACATCAATTCGGACGTAAAGCCTGTCAAACAACAACAGCGACGATTCCGCCCAGAGATAATGGAGGTGATTCAATCAGAAGTCAGAAAGCTTATAAATTCTGGTTTCATCAGGGAAGAATAACATGCCGACTGGGTAGCCAACATCGTTCCCGTTGCCAAGAAGAACGAAAAGATCCAAATCTGCATCGATTTTCATGATCTGAACGAGGCCTGTCCCAAGGACGAATTCCCACTGCCAATCACAGATGTCATGATTGACAATACATGTGGATTCGAACGAATGTCCTTCATGGACGGATTCTCAGGATATAATCAAATAAAAATGTATCCTGATGACGAAAAGCACACCTCCTTCAGAACACCACTAGGGGTCTACTGCTACACACCGTCATGCCCTTCGGATTGAAGAATGCAGGGGCCACATATCAAAAGGCCATGAATGCCATTTTCCATCAGCAAATGCGCAAAACAGTGGAATGCTATGTTGATGACATTGCGGTAAAAAGTCGCGCTAAAGGTGATCATATCACTGATCTAAAGGTTGTCTTCGACATCATGCGAGCCCATCAGTTGAAGATGAACCCTACCAAATCTTTCCTGGGGGTGGCCAGCGGCAAGTTCCTAGGGTTTGTAGTGACTTCCACAGGAATCCATTTAGACCCGGAAAAGGTTCGCGCTATCCAGGAGATGCAACCTCCGAGAAATCTCAAGGAACTCAGGGGATTGCAAGGACGATTGGCGTACATCCGCAGGTTCATCTCAAACCTCTCCGGAAGATGCCAACCCTTCGCTAAACTAATGAAGAAGGGTGTTTCGTTCATTTGGGACGACGCTTGCCAACAAGCATTTGAGGAAATCAAGCACTACCTCACCCAACCACCAGTCCTTGCAGCTCCGATATCCGGAAAACCTTTTCTGGTATACGTCCGAGCAATGGATCATTCTTTGGGAGCTCTACTAGCCCAGAATGATGATCAAGGACGAGAAAAAGCGATCTACTATCTGAGTAGAACAATGATCGAAGCCGAACATCGGTACAATCCGATCGAGAAGGAATGTTTGGCATTAGTGTTCGCCATTCAGAAAATGCGACACTATCTGGTAGGCCAAAGTATAAACATCATATCAAAAGTCAACCCCCTGAGGTTACTTATGACTAAGCCTTCATCATTGAACGGCCGGCTGGCAAAATGGGCCATATTGCTATCCCAATATGAGATGCACTTTTTACCACAAAAGGCTATTAAGGGACAAGCGGTGGTGGATTTTCTAGCTGAGCACCCGGATCCGAGGGCAACCAAACTCTACGAGTGTTGGACACGGAAAAAGAAGGAGGAGTAAAATTTTCTTGAATCAGATGAAAAATTACAACAGGCTAATCTTCCGGTTACAAGGGAGGGAGGATGTTGAAGCTTGAATCCCCCTTTGTTTAGTGCTGGGTTCTTCGTGTGGCGGTGGAGAGTGAATCTTGTTCTCCGTTGACCAGATGACCGTCTGGACCGTCAAGGGATCTTCTCCTTGGCAGGTAGAAGGAGTAACTCAGCCCCGTCTACCAAAACTCTAAAAGAGAAGGTAGGCGAAGAGCAACTTGTACGCAGCAAGTTGGCTTGAAGAGTCGAGCTCTCTCTCTCTCTGTATGTGTCGCGCCTGTTGATATCTCTCGGCCTCTTTATGTCTATTGATGCCCTTCGATTTCTTCTGATGCTCTTCCCCTTGATGCCGATCGCCAAAAATTCGACCCCTTCTTCATAGCGACAGGGCTATTTATAGAGGTCCCAGGGGTGAACGTGCCCCCTGAAAGCGCTCCACAATGAGGGCCAACTTCCCCGCTACATGGGCGGTAACTAACCCACGTGCTTGCTAAAGACATGCCACGATGGGGGCTGATCTCCCCTAAGTGTGGGCAGTGATTGGTCCCTTAACCAAGGCGGTTATAACTGAGACGCGGGTGTCAGGCCGACGCGCCTTGATGCTGAGACGCGGGTGTCAGGCCGACGCGCCTTGATGCTGAGACGCGGGTGTCGCGCCGACGCGCCTTGATGCTGAGGCGCGGGTGTCAGGCCGACGCGCCTTGATGCTGAGACGCGGGTGTCGATACCTCGCGTCTAAAACTTGAGACTCTGCTTTTATTGGCTTGTCTTTTAGTGATTTTTAGACAGCCTACAGAACCCCCTCCAAAGTTTTCGATATTCTGCAGTTAACTGGGACGGATTTCGAAATACTTTGGACTCTAGCTGAATTCACCTTCATGGCTGGACTGTTGATGCTCCGGGTTCGATCTTATCTGGAGTTGGTCTTCGTGAGTGTACTGTTTGAACTCTTTGAAGCCACCAGAGTTGATCATGTTGAGTGTCTAGATGCACAGTCTAAACCTCCCCGATTGCTTTTAGTCTGTCACGAGTGTGCTTTAAGCAAGGAGTGGTTAGTCGTCTGCTTGCGTCAGTGTACTGTTGAACTGATTTTGCAGAAGCAGGAGGCCGAACGCAGGTTCTTTTCAAAAAAGCCGAGATGGTACTGCTTTAAAGACGCGATTTCTGTAGGGTGCGTCCTTTGGCAACGGAAACGCGCCTGATCTTCTATGAGGCAGACGCGATGTTGGGCCCGCTGGGTCGGACGCGGACTTTGTAGAGAGATGCGACCTTCCGAATGCATTTATGGAGATGCTGACAGGGCATGTCCATCGAAGAGGTGCGTCCCTTGGGTGCGAATCTGTGCCGTGTGATGATTACGCCGCCAGCTGGCCTGGGGAACCGGCAGGATTTCACCTTTTGGCGCGCGGATTTTCTGGCCCATTAAATGATCCGTGCCACGTGTCGAGCGACGATTCGCTGCAGAGTCATGGCGCACGATCTTCTCTGTGCGTTAAAGTGATTTTGTTCCACGCGTCGAACAGAGATTCGCCGCAGAATTCATCGGGCCATACGCTGCGTATCTTCGCGAATCCTTGTGCCTATAAAAGGCCACAGTTGGGAAGATTCCTCTTCTTCTCCGAACGCACTCGCTGATAAAATTAAGAAAGAGAATTTCCCCTTCTGTTCATCTGTCTAACCTCGGATTGAATTAGCAATGGCACCCAAGACCAAGCCGACTGCTTCTTCTTCAAAGGCGACCGTCGCCGAGGCCCGGAGGGGCAGCTCCTCCTCTGCGCAGGATGTTGTTCTCCAAGGTCTCCAAGGTAAAATGCCTTTTAGGCGTGAATTTCGCCATTAAAGGAAGTTCAAAGAACCCTTAAGAACCCTTAACACACAAATTTAAATCGTGTTTGATTCCCAGACGCAGTCTTTGGGTTGATAACCGAGGCGCGGGTTTGATGACCCGGTGCCATTAGGTCCTGCCTTTTGGACCCTTCACTTAGAATATTTCTAATTATGAAGGGTTCAAACGCGGACTTTGATCCTTGCGTTCTGCAACATCAGGTGCTGGTTCTTACGGTCTGGCGCCTGAGTCCAAGTATTTGAATCTCATAAGTCTTGGTTTGCAAAACGCGGATCTTGCAGGTCTGGACGCGGATTTGATAATTCCTGCATCCAGTATCTCCTCTGCGTTTGGACGTGGATTCGCAGGTCTGGACGCGGGTTTGATAATTCCTGCATCCAGTGTCTCTTCTGCGTTTGGACGTGGATGCGCAGGTCTGGACGCGGATTTGATAATTCGTGCGTCCAGTGTCTCTTCTGCGTCTGGGTTATGAACACTTAGCATTTTTTCCTTGCTTTTGATAAAGCATCTAACTAAGTGTCCTTTTCTTTTTGCAGCGCCACACCTTACTACTTCACTCGCCAAGACGCGTCACTTTGGACATGTAGGTGGTGCTGACCGGGACTTGACCTTTGTGCTACAAAGGACTGTTCCTGTGACTGCTGACCAGTCACAGGCTCATGAGGAGAGGCTCTCGAATGTTGACATGAGGACTCTTCGGGTGCTTATGACCGATGCAGCATTCACAACGGATGCTGGCATCAAGCTGGAGAAGCCTGCCTTCTTCTTCGGAGATTGTATCCACGATGGCGGCTATCGCGTGTATGACGGAACTTACAAATGGCTCCGTCAAATAAGGGGTGGAAGATTCTTTCTTCCGGACATAGAGAGGATGTTCCCGCTGTCCTATTTCCAGCACATGTCCGTCCCTCGGAAGATGGAATGGGACCTTTCTCGATATGTCCCTGAGATTACTCTCGGTGATTTGGGCTCCCATAAAGTACACCGTCATGATAGCCATGACAGGTCGGTTATCGGCCTTTTCCCTGGGTCGCGCAAGTCTGAGGTTCCGGCTGGAGAGATATCACAACTTGGCACCACCTTCCTCAACGCATTCATGGAAGCGGAGGGTGATTATCCGGTTGGGTTCCGTGCGCCCGGGTGGGTCCATTCCACGGAGAACTATTGGTGGGGCAGGATGGTCGGCTTTGTCCTTACCGAGCTCGGGGATCTGCTAAAGCGTGTGGGACTGTACTCGGCAGTCAGGGCCGTGCAGTGGGGGATCCCTCAAAGCTCTCAGAACTTCTTCGGGGTTCTAGAGCGTTATAATTCTTTGACGGGGACGTTCTTCACTCCGGTCGGGGAGATGGGCCTCGCTCTGCACGAGCTGCATGAAGTCTCAGGATTGGCAACAGGGGACATTCCCTATGAGGAATATGTCCCGACCACTGTGGAGCTTCACCTTTTGAAGGAGGAGTATCCCCTAATATATGAGACCTACTGGGAAGTGCTATGTCACTTCCACATTTGCGGCCAGATAACCAAATGGCGGTCGCAGGGAGTCAAGCAACTGTCTTGGGCCAGTTACTTGTTCAACAACGTCAACGCCAAAGACCATCTGATAATCCGATTGGCTCCCAGCTCCGATAGGGAGATTGAAGACAGGATCGACCAGGCTTCTGACAGTTTCTACACCACAGAGTCGAACGAAGACTGTTTCGACCCTGACTTGGTTTTTGAAAGCTTTCACCATCAAGCCCGGACCCCTATCTCCGATCGGGCGCTGTTGGCGGGCTTTCTGATGCTGTGGCTGAAGCGTTGTGTGGTGCCCACGCTGCCACATGAAGTCATTGTTGCTGACGTGGTGTACCCGGCGGTGCTCCTGGCTCATGGCAACCCCATAGCCCTTCTCCCGGCCGTGGCGGCTGGTATTCAGAGCGGACTGCGGGCGCTAGCTAAGAATTTCTGCGAGCCACCGAAAACTGCAGACTCCGAGGGAAAGCTGTATGTTGACTCAGAGGGGAATCCGACGGTGAAGCGTCCCAACCCTCGTGTCGAGCTGCCTTACACGTACCTCATGGCTTGGTACGTGATGCATTGCCCTTCCTTGATGACGGCGGTGCGTTGGAGGGAGAGTTCTGTCCCTTTTGTACAGCGGTTGGAGGGTTCGAACTGGCGTGATCCTTATATATATTACGTCCGGAAGTGCCTTTCAGACCCTGCGAACTACCAGCTCAATCGTTGCCTCCCCCAGATCCCTGGTGCATCTTTCGGGGATCTACTTATTGATTCCGCGGGCCCAGATGATTTCACGAGGTTATCCACGGGAGCCTTCTTGTGGTTGCTCAATATTCGGCCCGGATATATGCTTTTCCGGCAAGGGACGTCATGCACCATTGAGCCGTACATGCCGAATCGCTTCGCTCGACAGTTCGGCTATGATCAGCTCTATGTCGGGAACCCCAATGCTCGACTCGCCTTCAAAGGGAACCTGTTCGAGGGTGCTCGGGCCTGGTACTACAGTGTGGCTGGAGGGACGGGAGCAACTTTCCGTCTACCTCTCGAGGGGCCCAAGTGCCGTATGAGCCTCAGCTTCTGCACTTGGTACTCCCAAGCCATCCAGACACCAGACTTTTTTCCGGCGTCTTCATGCATCGAGAGCATCAATGCAAGTCTCGAGGCAAGGACAGAGTCCGGTAAACCATCGAAACTCGTAGAACAGTACTTGAAGGCCCAGAAGGAGGTCGGGAGAAGAACGAGAAGGGAGCCACGAGCCACGGAGCCACGACCACCAAGGGCGGAGCCGCAAGCGACTAAGGCGGAGCCGCGAGCAACAAGGGCAGAGCCGCAAGCAACTAAGTCTCGACAGGCGGTGAGCAAGCGTCGTCAGGGCTCTACTTCTACTGCTGGGCCTGCCCGTAAGAAGGTGCGGAGAGACTTGGCGCCAGCAGTTTCTCTACCAGCGGCCATCCCTTCTGGTGTCAGGGAACTGAGGGAGGAGGATATAGCTGAAGAAGAAACTCCTCTAGTCCATGTTCCCAGGTCGCTTAGCAGAAGTCACGGGTCTGCGGAGGAAGGGGAGCTTATTGATCGATCCACCGCACTGACGAGGATGAGCAGCTAGAGGTCGACATCATGAGCGGAGGAGATGTCGATATTCTGGGGATTTTAGCTCATCCCGAGCCTTCTTCTACTCATGAAAGAAGAGATGAGGCACAGCAGTCGGGGTCTCCTTGTGTCTTCATCTCCAGTCCTCGGGCAATTGATCCCAGTCCTACCACTGGGGTAATTGGAGGCAAGGCTCCGGTTGCAGAGCTTCCTCGCGTTGAGCTGTCTTCTTCCTCGTACTCAGGGGAAAGCGAGTTTGAAGACAAGGTCGACTACGGTGATGAACCCACCCTTCCTGATCCGAGCAAGTTCTCCCATATCTCGGAGGAAGAAATGTACGGGGGGAACCGTTGACGGCGCCATCACCGTTGGCGATAGTTGCTCCCACTGCAGGTACTTTCACCCGATTTCCTCTTTGGTTTTGAAGAAGGTGTCTTAACATTCTTCTTTTACGCTGCAGGGTTGGCTGAGGATGCCGAGACTACAACCTCCTCGCATATCGAGGAGATGGTAAAAGAGGTGACCCAGCTCGAAGGAGTTGAGGCTTCGGTTGGCGAGATAACTTCGGAAGGGGCGATTGCGGAAACTAGGGAGCCCTCCGCTTTGCCGGAAAAGGAGGTACCCACTGAGGCTGGGGAAGCTCTCACTCTGCAGGATTCACCCAAGGGTTCGCTATCTCTGGACCTCCCAGGTGGTAAGGAAGTTCTGATATTTTGAATGTTTCGCTTTTCACCTTTGTGGCTAATGTTGTGGTCATTTGCAGAGAGAACTAAGGGGGCTCAGGTGGAGAGTCCAATGATTGATATCCCTCCAGAAGGCCACACGGCTCAGGTCTCGGCTGAAGTTTCTGAGGAGGAGGTTCCTGCAAAGATAGCACCTCTGGAAACGCTAGCTCAGGTCTCGGCTGAAGTTTCTGAGGAGGAGGTTCCTGCACAGATAGCACCTCTGGAAACGCCCGAGGCTACTTCTGCTCTAGCCGTATCGGTGGTCAGCACAACTCTTGTGCGAGAAGATCCGCCTTATCCCGTGACAGAAAAGGGGTCGGGAAGCTTCCCAGGTGGTGACGATATGGGGGAACTGGCACGCCAGATGGTGCAACAATTCTTTGCTTCGATGGGATCATGTATTGATCTCATCTTACGTGGAAGCAGCTCCTTCAATTTTGCCTGGACGCTTCTCAGAAATCTGGCCGAGAACGTCGAATTAACCGGAGGCCCCTCACTTGCCCAGGCGTGTCTGCGGGTGGTGGAGCAACTGGGAGACGACCTGCACGAGCTGAAGTCTTTGGAAAATGCCAGCTCTTCTAGTGAGGCCCAGGCCACCCTAACCCGGCTCTTAGCTGCTCAAGAACAAGAGCGACAGGAGGCATAGGCACAAATAGATGCAGAGATCCGCAGCCTCGAATATTCCCAGGCTGAATGTCAGAAACTAACTGACGATTCAAGGGAATCCGAGATTGTCATGCAGAGCACGGAGCACGTCATCATCAGTGCTCGGGACACCATTGCCAAGGCTCGGGACACCATTGCCAAGGCAGAAGCTGTGCTTGCGATCAATGAGAAGAAGCTTGTTACCATCAAAGAGGAGCTTGCGAAGCAACAGGCGGCTAAGGCGCGAGCTGAAGAGAGTCTGTCTCTACATTCTTCCAGGGTGGAATCTCTGCGAGCGCAGCTGGCTGCAAAACCCTTCCTATCTGAAGAGGAGCTGCGGGTCCAAGCCATGATGGAGGCTGAGAAGGCACGTCAGATCAAGATGCATCATCTCAGGGAGCAAATCCGTTCCTTGGCGAACCAGGACATTTAGCCTCCTTTTCTTTTTTTTTTTTAAGGAGGAAAGAGTGGAATCAAGTCCACTTAGGATTTTTAGCATACCCCCAGCTATCAACGGATTTGAGGTGCCTTTACCAACTACCGTTTGAGTTGGGCTAGCCATGCTATTCCCCTCAGCATGATGAGTTGTCGAAGACTTATGTTGGGCTTAAAAGCCAACATTTTCCTCTATCCTTAGCCGTTGGAGGCGTCGGATCAAATGGGAACGTGTCCCTTAGGATTTTTAGCAAATCCTCAGCTGTCAACGGGTTTGAGGTGCCTTTACCAACTACCATTTGAGTTGGGCTAGCCATGCTATTCTCCTCAGCATGATGAGTTGTCGAAGACTTATGTTGGACTTAAAAGCCAACATTTTCCTCTATCCTTAGCCGTCGGGGGCGTCGGATATTAATGAAGAAGCTCTTCTTGTTTTGATCAGAGGTGTATTTTTAACTTGATCAGCGGAAGAATACCATCTAAGGATAGTACTTCTTCAGGAACCTTCCATTGATCGGCATCATAAGTGTATCGCCATTCGAGGTTATGAGGCGATATGACCCATTTGAGTAGACTGACTCTACTACAAATGGTCCTTCCCATTTGGGTTGGAATTTTCCTTTTGTCTTGTGCGTCATCACCATGGGTCTTCTGACGGCTAAGACAAGATCGCCTTTCTTGAAAGTTCGTACTTTAACTTTCTTGTTGAAGGCTCTGGTGATTCGAGCTTGGTAGAGCTCGATTTGCTGTTGGGCTTGCAGACGCTTGTCGTCTAAGGCCTCCAGTTCCTGGAGTCGCTGTCGATGCTTCTCTTCTGTCGTCATCTCCGCTGTCAAGGCGACGCGTAGAGATGGAATTTGGATCTCTAGTGGGAGCACGGCTTCGCACCCATAGACCAAAGAAAATGGCGTAGCTTTAGTTGGGGTTCGCACAATTGTGCGGTAAGCCCATAAGCATTCACCCATTTGTCGTCCCAGTCTCGTTGACTTTTCGAGACGAACTTTTTGAGAAGCTTGCCAATGGTCTTGTTGAAAGCTTCTGCGAGGCCATTAGCGGCAGGATAGTATGCCGTTGAGGACACACTCTGGATTCTGAACTTAGCGCAGAATCTCTGGAATGCCTGGCTGATGAACTGGGGTCCATTGTCATGGACAATCCGCCGAGGTACACCGAAACGGTAAATAACGTGATGTTTTACGAACTTAATCACGTTGGACGACCTCACCTCCTTCAAAGGAATGGCTTCGGCCCATTTGGAGAAGTAATCGGTTATTGCTAGAATGAACCGATGTCCCTTTGATGATGGTGGGCTGATAGGACCAACCACATCCATCCCCTACATTTCAAATGGCCATGTAGAGGTCGTAGAGTGGAGGTACCCTGGTGCTTGATGGATAAAATCTCCATGTATTTGGCAAGCGTGACATCTTTTGGCATAGGCGACGGCGTCGGCAACCATCTTGGGCCAATAGTAACCAACCTTTGGAGTCGATGTGCCAGTTTTGGGCCAGGTTGATGGGCTCCGCACGTACCGTCGTGGGCCTCTTTCAATACCTCCTGGGCCTCTTTTGGTGAGAGGCACCGGAGTAAGATCCCGTCATGCGACCGACGATACAATGTTCGTGTAATCGCATTATAGTAAAACTTAGGGGCTTTCCTTCGAATGGCAGCTGCCTCTTTGGCGTCCTCAGGCAGGATGCCGTACAAGACATAGTCGATGTAGGGGAATCGCCAGTCTTTAAGCTCTGGACCGGCCGACAATTCCAGCACTTCTTTGCCTCGACAATCTCCCTTTGACTCCTGATAGTCCTCGAGAGTATTTTTCGGGCAATGCAAGTCGTGGCTGTAGACGAATATTTTCTCCATTGCTCCAGCTGGAAGAGCTAGGGAGGCTGCAAGGGATGCGAGTGCATCGGCGTGCGCATTTTGCCTGCGCGGTACATGGTCGATGTAGAAGTTAGCAAACCCCTCGGCCATGCGGATAGTTGCGTTGTAATAGGGTACTAAGTCTTCATGTCTGACTTCGTACTCCCTGCGAATTTGGCTGACGATGAGTTTAGAGTCACCGTATGCCTCGAGATTTTTAACGCCAATCTCATCGGCGAGCTGCATCCCGATCAATAGAGCATTGTACTCCGCCACATTGTTGGAACAAGGCTCCGTTAGCGAGACAGCTCGGGGGATCACATAATTTTGTGGGGAGACAAGTACTACTCCTACCCCCGCCACTACGTGTCCCTTGGGGCTTGTCCTTGATGCACCGTCGAAGAAAAGTTACCACACTTGACTTTCGAACGATGTCTGAGTCAGGTAGACTTCGGCCACTTCGTCTGGGAGATCCTCGTAGACTTTGGCTGCCCTCGGATCTGGGTGTTCAGCTAGGAAGTCTGCCACCGCCTGTCCCTTAATGGCTTTCTGCGGCAGAAAGTGCATATCATACTGGGATAGCAACATGGCCCATTTTGCCAGCCGACTATTTAGTGAAGAAGGCTTTGTCATAAGTAACCTCAGGGGGTTGACTTTTGACATGACATTTATAGTCTGGCCTACCAGATAGTGTCGCATTTTCTGAATGGCGAACACTAGTGCCAAATATTCCTTCTCGATCGGGTTGTACCGATGTTCGGCTCCGATCATTGTTCTACTCAGATAGTAGATTGCCTGTTCTCGTCCTTCTTCATCATTCTGAGCTAGTAGAGCTCCCAAAAAATGGTCCATTGCCCGGACGTACACCAGGAAAGGCTTTTCGGACACCGGGGCTGCAAGGACTGGTGGTTGGGTGAGGTATTATTTGATTTCCTCAAACGCTTATTGGCAGGCATCGTCCCAAATGAACGAGACACCCTTCTTCATCAACTTAGCGAAGGGCTGGCATCTTCCGGAGAGGTTTGAGATGAACCTGCGGATGTACGCCAATCGACCCTGTAAACCCCTGAGTTCCTTGAGGTTTCTCGGGGGTTGCATCTCTTGGATAGCGCGAACTTTCTCCGGATCCAAATGGATTCCTGTGGAAGTCACAACAAATCCTAGGAATTTGCCACTGGCTACCCCCAGGAAGGACTTGGTGGGGTTCATCTTCAATTGATGAGCCCGCATGATGTCGAAGACCACCTTCAGATCGGCTATGTGATCTCCTTTAATGCGACTTTTCACCGCAATGTCATCGACATAACATTCCACCGTTTTGCGCATTTGCTGATGGAAAATGGCATTCATGGCCCTTTGTTAGGTTGCCCCCGCATTCTTCAGTCCAAAAGGCATGACAGTATAGCAATATACCCCTAGAGGAGTCCTGAAGGAGGTATGCTTTTCATCCTCAGGATACATTTTGATTTGATTGTATCCTGAGAATCCGTCCATGAAGGACATTCGTTCGAATCCACAAGTATTGTCAATCATGACATCTGTGATCTGCAATGGGAATTCGTCTTTGGGACAAGCCTCGTTTAGATCACGGAAGTCGATGCAGATCCGGATCTTCCCGTTCTTCTTGGCGACGGGGACGATGTTGGCTATCCAGTCGGGATGTTGTTCTTCCTTGATGAAGCCAGAATCAATAAGTTTTCTGACTTCTGATTGAATTGCCTCCATTATTTCTGGGCGAAACCGTCGCTGTTGTTGTTTGACAGGCTTTACGTCCGGATTGATGTTGAGGCGGTGCATGGCCACTTGAGGATCAAGTCCTGGCATGCCCTCATAATTCCAGGCGAAGACGTCTATATACTCTTGTACAAGAGATATTAGATCCTTCTTCTCTGAAGGTGACAGGCCGTCACTTATGAAGATGGGCTTAGGGTTAGCCTCATCTCCTAGGTTGATCTGAACAACCTTGTCTTCTGTGGGTGGCTCACGCTGTTCAAAGCGGGTATCCCAAAGAGCATTTAAATGTTTGATCCAAGGATCTGTATCAGATTGGATCATTTCTTCATTTCCATCTTCCAGGTGGCTTGTCGAAACCATGTTCACTGAAAGTTCCTTGAAGATGTTGCCGACACTGACATCTGACTCCCAAGATGACGTGTCTGAAGAGTAATCGTTGCTCGACGATTCTTGAGAATCGGAGGCTGATGGGACCGGAGTTGATACATAGCCCAACCCCCGGCGCGTCCGATGATAATAATCGGGGGCCTCCCCTTTCGGCACAAAGGATCGAGGTAGCGTTCTCCTTCCTTTGCCGAAGTTCAACCCGGGTCTGTTGGTTAGATCATACCCCATGCACTTCATCATTTTGAGCGCTTTTGGTTCATAATGACTGAGCTGAGGGGATTCCTCCTCACTTTCCGATTCTTCGCGGGGCGTTGGTTCAGTCGTCATTCGCCCAAAAAGGATTGGTTTTTGGCCTTTTTGTCTTGTCGGAACCATGAATATAGATTCCTGCGCATCACCATTATCCTGGTATGTCCCGAAAGATGATTTTACTGGTACATGCAATGATGTCAAAGCATCCATTGCTGACCAGATGTCATCGTCTACGTCGGTACTAGTATCCGACGGTATTGAATCGGATGCACACGCAGAAAAATACTCAAAGTCTAAATTCTCATTAATATACCAACCGCCTGCATCGTCGGTGGTATTATCAACATCGAGCTTATTAGTACTCTTTACAAGTGGTTCCAACTTCCACAGGCACTCTTCTTGCTCGGGCTCAGTGTCAGCCTTATTACCAGAGTCTGGCACCTCCAGTTGCGGAGTTTCATCCACCGGATCCTGATATAGGAGGGAGTCCGTGAAATAATTTTCGACCCCCTTAAACGGATACCTTTCGGCAACCAACGTTTGCACCTTCCCACTCGCGTCAATGTATTTCATGACTTGGTGAAGAGTGGAGGGAACGATGGAGTTACGGTGGATCCATGGTCGTCCCAGCAGCAGATTGTAGGAAGTGTCGGCATCGATGACGTAGCACGTCACCTCCGACTTGAGGCTCCCAATCTGGCACTTGAGCTTGATCTTCCCCATCGGACGGGTGCCGTTGGCATTGAACCCGTAGATGGTCGTCTGTGTAGGGCTCAGACGGTGGGTAGGGATGCCGAGGTGTTGCATGACTCGGCGGGGCATGATGCTCAATGCGGACCCTGGATCTACCTGAATCCGGTTCACCTCAGATGATCTGATATAACCTGTGAAGTACAAGGGTCGATCATGTTTCCCTTTAACCTGCATATCATCTGCCGTGAAGGTAATGCAGGGAGCATTCTGGGAGGTGTGGAGGCAATCCTCTACATCTTCCTCCCTCGGCACCTGGGTCATGAAGACCTCCACATTTGCCAGAGCTTCTTGCAGAGCTTCCCTGGTCGACTTTGATAATCTTAGAAGTTCATACAGGGTGATCCGCGCCGGGATGTTGGCCAATTGAGCCAAGACATCAAAGCGGTAAGGCGTTGTGGATCCTTCCGCTATACCCTTTTGAAGAGCTCGAGAGAATCGAGTCTCTTTTTGTTTCTCCACTGGTGGCTTCGTGGAGGGCCTAGTTGGCTCTGCAGCCGGTTGTGGAGGGTTTGCCGCCACTTCGCCGTACTGCTTCAAGTAGGGCTGTCCTGAACGAGTCCCCATCATTGGTTGGTTGGGCTCTGCGGCCAAGACTATTGTTTCCTCTTCTGAATCAGTCAGTGAGGGAACATCATCCTCTGCTTCTCGGGAGGAAGCACATACCACATGGCAGGACGAAGCTTTTGCCTTGCCTTTGGACTTCCTGTTGGTTACAGTAGTCCACTGCTGGCTGTCCACTAGTCAGGGTGGACCCACATGATTTCCCCTTGAGGCGTAGGGACGGGTACCAAGCCCTTCTCCTGCTGCTGGTGAGGGTCTGTGTTGACCACTCTTAGTTCTCCTCTTGGATTGGGACCACCCCTGCAGGTGCTGGAGGTTGTTTTTCAAACTGGAGAACCGACGTCATGTTGGCTGTCACCTCCTTCTGTTCTGGTCGGAGTTTCAACACCTCCGCGTCAATCAGAGCCTGAAGGATGTCCTTGAAGATGTAACAGCTTCTGGTAGGGTGTCCCAACATCCTGTGGTACAAGCAGTAGTTGGGGTTGTCGGTCTTGCCGACTTCCTGAGGGCGCCTGGCCTCAGTGAGCTTCAGTCGGTTGCTCTTGTTGAGTAGCTTGAAGAGCGAATCGACATGTTCCTCCTTGAAGGAATACTGCTTGTTGGCGCGGGGTTGGCTTGAAGAGCCACTCGCCTTGGCTGGTTGAGGTTTGGTGGGAGATTTGGTCTCCGTCGCCAAATTATCCTTCCGCTTTGTCTGGAGGGAGGTGTCTGGCGCTCGCCTGTTGACCTCTCCGGCCGCGGCTTGCCTTCTTCTGCCCTGACGCGGGCAACAATCTCCTCAGCCTGTTCACCTTGTTGGACTAATTGTTTCCAGGTGCGGCTTTCAGCAACTCCTATTTGAGCAAGGAGTGAGGTTTGGAGGTTGTGGCGGCATGTTTCCACCAGGGTGGCCTGGGTCATACCGCTTGGACACCGGAGTGCCACGTTCCGAAATCTTTCCACGAAAGATTTGACGGACTCTCCCTTTCGCTATCTCGTAGCTAACAGGGTGGGCATTGTGACCTCGGAGTCATCTTCGAAGAAGCGTGTTAAGAACAGCTTCTCCAAGTCGCCCCAATTCTTGATAGAACCTTCCGGGAGTTTCATGAACCACTCAAAGGCCAACCTTTCAGGGTGCCGATGAACAGTCGCGCCAGGATGGCGTCATTATCTACTATATTCCCGGTTTGGGATTTGAAGTAGTAGATGTGCTGATTAGGGGACCCCTTCCCATCAAAGGCTTGGAGGGTTGGAGCCTTGAACTTAGGAGGGTACGGGACTAAATCCCACTCAGCTGGATAGGGCCGGACCACTCCAGCTTCTTGGAGGTCTTTGCGACTGGCAAGGGCATTGAGGCGTTCCTCCAATTGACTCATCCTTTTAGCATGAGCCTTCCCTGGGTCTCGGTCGCCCTTTGACGAGGGTTTGGACGAGCCAGAAGTAGATCGAGGCTTCTCTTCAGAAGGCTCGGAAGATGAGCTTCCTCCCTTTCTCTGTCTGTCCCTCGACCTCCTAGGAGGAGATCTCCTCCTGTCTTCGAGCAGCTGTGCAAGCGCCAGCCTGATAGCATCGATAGATTCCTGTTGAGACACAATCATCTCCATTTGTCTCTTTTGGATCTGTTCCAGACGTCTAGCTGTCTCATCAGGAGTGCCTGTCATGTAGGCAGAGGTCTCCTTCTCAACGGAGGAGTTTGAAGCCCCTGATTCCACCACGGCGGAGTGGGAATCGTTCACTTTAATGCCATGGGCTAAGGCATTATAGTCAACCGGGGGAATGGCCCCAGTCCGGGTACGAGTGTGTTGATACACCCCTTCCGGTTCAGAGTCAGACTCATCTGAGCTGACTGCAAGTCCTTTTCCCTTACTTCTGCTTATCATGTTCGCAGTAAGCTCCGGGTATTCAACGTCAGAGAAGATTCTCCTTCTATGGGAGCGCCTTCTTTTGGCTGACGGGGGGATCGAGGTCAGCTGTCTAACTAAAGACTGCTGGTGCACACTCGACCCGCAACGACACTCCGAGAGCATGGAGATGAGCCGTTGGCAGCAGCAAGATGAAGTGACCTGGTGGGCACTTCTTTTCTTTGTTAAGTAATCCCTCAAATCCATGGAAGAGGGATCAAAGAGCCTAGCCTCACAACGTCAAAGACAGGAGGCATCCATGTGCTGTGCAGAATGGACGCAGACTTCAGGGACGCAGCTCTCACGTCGCGGCTGTCTGATGCGCGCCTGGCGTCTCTGTTGAGATGAGATGCGAGTCTTGCGTTGATGCCTGGTGCGTCCGGGCAGAGACGGGTGAGAGAGAGTGGGCTGCTGGGCCCCCTGCCTGTGAGCGCGTGTTTCTTGCGTTTGACGAGACGCAGAAGTCTCGCCTTGGCGTTTGATGAGTTGGTCCTCGGAGGACCTAACTGGAGGAATCTCGCGTTTGGGACGCCAAACGCGAACTTTACGTACTGGACGCGGCGTGGGCAAGGCGCGCGATTGTACGTCGCGTCCAGCCTCAGTTGGACAACCGACGGTTCCAACTTGCAGCTGACGCGCACGTCTCCTCTGTCGACGCTCAGCGTTTCGATTGCGTTGAGGAGGTAGAGAGAGGCCAACGACATCCTGATGCTGACCACTAGGGATTTTGACCACGCGGGTCTCCTGAGAGACGCTGACGCGGGTGTTCTGTGCGACGCGGTTGGTCGCAAAGGCAGATGTGCCAGGGACCATGCGGGCCTTCTGAGAGGCGTTGACGCGCGTCTTTTGGTTGGCACAGTCGGCAGCAGGGGAGCTCGAGAGAGCCACAGATCGGGACTCGAGGCCATTCCCCGTTGAGACCCGGCGGCAGATGCGGGTCTTTGGGCTCTGGGAGCCAGAAGAGAGGAACTCTTCGTACTTCGCCAGGTCGAACTCGACAACGAGCGATTCGACCATCTTTCCCTTATGGTGGACGTCATCTTGCGCCACTACCTGTTCATCAGTAACGAACGTAGTCCCCAGCGGAGTCGCCATCTCTTGTTGGACACGGAAAAAGAAGGAGGTGTAAAATTTCCTTGAATCAGATGAAAAATTACAACAGGCTAATCTTCCGGTTACAAGGGAGGGAGGATGTTGAAGCTTGAATCCCCCCTTTGTTTAGTGCTGGGTTCTTCGTGTGGCGGTGGAGAGTGAATCTTGTTCTCCGTTGACCAGATGACCATCTGGACCGTCAAGGGATCTTCTCCTTGGCAGGTAGAAGGAGTAACTCAGCCCCGTCTACCAAACTCTAAAAGAGAAGGTAGGCGAAGAGCAACTTGTACGCAGCAAGTTAGCTTGAAGAGTCGAGCTCTCTCTTTCTCTGTATGTGTCGCGCCTGTTGATATCTCTCGGCCTCTTTATGTCTATTGATGCCCTTCGATTTCTTCTGATGCTTTCCCCTTGATGCCGATCGCCAAAAATTCGACCCCTTCTTCATAGCGACGGGGCTATTTATAGAGGTCCCAGGGGTGAACGTGCCCCCTGAAAGCGCTCCACAATGAGGGCCAACTTTCCCGCTACATGGGCAGTTACTAACCCACGTACTTGCTAAAGACATGCCACGATGGGGGCTGATCTCCCCTACGTGTGGGCAGTGATTGGTCCCTTAACCAGGCGGTTATAACTGAGACGCGGGTGTCAGGCCAACGCGCCTTGATGCTGAGACGCGAGTGTCAGGCCGACGCGCCTTGATGCTGAGACGCGGGTGTCAGGCCGACGCGCCTTGATGCTGAGACGCGGGTGTCGCGCCAACGCGCCTTGATGCTGAGGCGCGGGTGTCAGGCCGACGCGCCTTGATGCTGAGACGCGGGTGTCGATACCTCGCGTCTAAAACTTGAGACTCTGCTTTTATTGGCTTGTCTTTTAGTGATTTTTAGACAGCCTACAACGAGGATCTCCCAGATGAAGTGGCCGAAGTCTGTTTGACTCAGACATCCTTTGAAAGTCAAGTGTGGCAACTCTTCTTTGACGGTGCATCCAGAGCAAGCCCAAAAGGACACCTAGTAGCAGGGGTAGGAGTAGTACTCGTCTCCCCACAGAACTATGTGATTCCTCGAGCTGTCTCATTAACTGAGCCGTGTTCCAACAATGTAGCGGAGTACAACGCTCTTTTGATTGGGATGCAGTTCGTCGATGAGATTGGCGTTAAAAATCTCGAGGCATATGGTGACTCCAAACTCATCGTCAGCCAAGTTCGCGGGGAGTACGAAGTCAGACAGGAAGACCTAGTACCCTATTACAACGCAACTGTCCACATGGCTCGGAAGTTCACAAACTTCTACATCGACCATGTACCGCTGATCGGGGTGGAAGTAGCACTCAAAAGTGTGTATTATGTAAAATCGATGTAAAAGCTCGAATGTGCTAATGTACCCTCGATACTTCCGTTATAGCATTGGCTCAACGGGTCGTATCCACAGGGAAGGGAGGCGATAGAAGCATTGACAGTTTCTATTCCCGTTGTATGTTAACAGTTCTTCTTTGTTGAAAGAATGAAAAAGAAAGTGAAAAGAAAAGAAAAGAAAATCTAGAATGTGGTAGGTGAGGAGAGTGATGAAAACGGCGAAGAAAACAAGAGTGAAGCGTGGTTTGAAAAACGAAATAGAAAATAGAATGGAACAAGGATGAACTAAGAAGGCGGTGAAAACATCGATAGAAAAATGAGAAAAGAGTTTGGAAAATGATTTCTAAAATAAACTAAAAGAAAACTCATGGCTACTAACTACTAAGTGATCCACTAACCATACTAACCTCTTCGAGATAGTTGCCTCACATTTTGATCCTCGGCCATCACAATCATGGCTTCAAGAGACTATACAAAGCATGGCTCATGGATGGTTCATCACATTCAAAACATTGCATCAAGAACAAGCTAATACAAGCATCACTCATTACACTAATAGCATGAAATAAAAGAGCAAGAAATAAAAGAGAGTTAGCTTGGTTAGCAAGTTAGCAAGTTAGCAAGTTAGATGTTAGAACCCATCATCTTTGGCCATCAATGGCTCTTGCAAGAACAAGGCCTTGTAGAGGCAACCCGATTCATGTGGATTATCAAGTAAGTGGTTAGATGGTTAGTGGTTAGTAGTTAGATTGCCATGAGAAGAAAAACTAGTAAGAAATCATGTAGAAGGTGAAGGAGATTACATTGGAAGAGAAAGGAGGCATCTTTACATAGAGTGTCACTCTCTATTACATCAATCCATTGCTTTCTCTCTCTAGAAATCACTCAGCCCTACTACAATGATCTAAGAAAAAGAAATGAAAAATATAAGAAATGAAGAACACTCACCTACACTACACTAAAATCTGCACCTACTCCTAGAAACGACGTTTTGGGCCACTGCAGGGCTATTTATAGGCATCAGAAGGCTCTGGAAGACGAGACAGGGCCACGCGTCGAAAATCGACTTTGCCGCGGATCCGCAAGGATTGCCGCGGATCCGCGGCAATACCAGGGACTTAGGTCCCTGGTTTTGGTCCGTGGCTCCGTCTGGCTTTGAGAATGTTCAGGGTATATCCCGTTTCTGGTACTTTCGCCTGAATATTCGTCTGACAGCGCAGGAGGCTAGATTTGATGTATCTTCTAGATAATTCCCTTTCTTGGCCTCTAAGTAATACAGATTTAATTACCCTTAATTGGTTTTAATTAAGCTCTTATTCCATCTTTGCCCTTGAACTTTGGATCTACCTGCAATAAAGACCAAAATACGGTTTAGACCGACAATTTATTCATAAATCTGTGAGAGAATGCGACATAATAATGCAGAATTGTAGACTAATCACACCCCCACACTTATTCTTTTGCTCGTCCCGAGCAAAACAAGAAAAGAAAAAAATTATACTATAAATGTTATTACACCACTTTCGCAGGTGACGCGATTGCACTGAGCGTGTGCAACAAGCCGTTAAACCTCTAGGTTACCCTAGAGGAGGAGTGTTGTCTCCTGAGGGTTTTCAGCGGATTGCACCCACAAAATCCATAAAGAAAGAAGACAAATGTTAGTATTTTGAAAACACATTTTGAAAGAGAGACAAGTTTTCAAAATTTTTTGCAAAAATATTAGTGATCTAAGGTCATAAGTCCACCACCAATCAATCTTCCTTAAACTTAGTCTCTATGCAAGATCTTGTCTTCAATTAAGGTAAGAATTCAAAATTGGATTGAATATTTTATCCCTCATAGAACTTAGATAATATGCACTTTGTGATGGTGAAGATTTCTGGGATTTCAACTCTAACCATCAAGCCATTTATTTATATATATATTTCTTTTTCTTCCCTTAGTTTTCTTAGGCTTTCTAGTTCACCCATGTAGCGAGCCTATAACCGATGACTCCCAAACCAGACGGTCCTAGGGCACCAGATGAGAAAACATCCCTCGGGTTTAAGGACTCAAGTAAACAAGGTCACAAAACTAAGGAGGATTATTTGCTTCTTTTGACCACCGTTAGGCGTGAATAATCATGCTTCTTGAGGCATAATTATCCAGCTTAATAAGTGATGTTTTATTCATTTTTTTTCTTTTTCTTTTTATTTATTTTTGTTTTATGACATTTTAGGTCTTTGTTTCCATCCCAAAAATTGTGTAAGTGTGGAGTGCATACTATCTATGGCAAAAAATTCAAGATAAAATTATCTCCCCAATTTATCTTACTTAGCCTATAATTTTAAACAAGATCCATTATTTCGACTAGGTTTAAGATGTCATAATTAAGGCTTTCTTAATTTCTAAGATCATCTTAATTTTCTTAAAAATAAATCAAAACTTTGTCTCTTATTTCAAAAAGTTTTTTTTTAAAGAAAGAGAAAATTCCTATACAAAAGAAAATATTTCTAAAAGTATCCTAAAAGAAGTGTAAAAGAAAGAAAATCTAAAAACTCTAAGTTAGTAAACCCTCCCCCACACTTATCTCATGCATTGTCCTCAATGCATCGTGATGTATGTATGCATGAAACAAATAGAGAGGGAAGGAAAAATCACCTCAAGGTGGTGGTTCCGGTGGCGGTCTGATTGGTCCACGAAATGCGACCCAATCATTCTTGCGTGGAGTCCGAAGGAACCCACCAGAAACCTCCATGATACAACCCACTAAAAAGATGTATGCATATGTGATTTTTATTAAAAAATTACCCCATCTAATTTCCAAATTTTCAAAATAATTTCAGAGTCAAATTTATCAACACCCTTGTCCCAGAATTGTGTACAAAAAGATGGAATGATTGATTTGGACTCAGGAAGTACTGGAACTAATATCGACTTAGAAAAATGACTCAAGTCAAGTAAAGGTTCGGGAGTCGAGATCGGTTCAGGAAGTGGGTCCAAATCAAGAAGATGAAGCTCAAGTCCACATTCATTTTCCCATGATGGAATATGACTTTCTAAGAGTGGTGATTCAAGTTCAGGAATGATAGGTATGGGAATCAAAACTGACTCTAAAATGTTGCTCAAATTGGGTAACATAACAGGAGTCAATAATGATTCAGGAATTTGAACTGGATCACAAATTTGAGGATCAAAGTCACATTCCTCATAAGTTCAATTCCACAAAAATGAGAACTTACCAATTTATCAAATGGACTTTCAAAAGTATGAAATTGGTCAAGTTCAATATGATCATCATAAGAGATTGGTGATTCAATTTCACAATGGACTGGTACTGGATCCAATACTGACTCGGGAAAAGGAATGAAATCAGGTGAAGACACCGGAGTCATAATTGAATCAGGAAGTAGAATTGAATCATCAAGTGGAAGTTCAGGATCATATTCATGCTCAAGTTCAATTTCAGGAAAAGGATAACTTGCCAAAATGTCAATGGGATTTGAGGTGCGGACAAGTTCAGGTGGATGTGCTGAAATTGAATCTTGATTTCCAAAACAACATGACTCTTTGGCTCGGACAGAATGGTTAAAGACATTAGAAATAGGATGAGAATGAAGAGTTTGAATCATCAACTCTATGTCACGGTTACGAGCATTTTGAGCCTGAGTCATGATTTCAAGCATCTTTTTACAATTCATTGGTTCATCGTTTTATTGAAAAGATGAAGAGTTGTTTTGGAATTGGTGGCAAAATTGTGAGTCCATCAGATTTTGTGATTTTTGTTTAGACTCACGCATACTCATTTCCAAAATTGATGGTCTTCTATTTTGGACTGGTGGAACTGAGTATGAATCTTGAAAATGTTGTGGAATTGGAGAGGCCCTCATTTTCTGAATTTATTGCTCGGCCTCTTGTAGATTGGCTTCTATACTCCTTTGTAACTCATATTTTTCTTCAATGGGAGGTCCAGAAAAAGGAGTATATGAAGCGGAATCGGGGAATGAATATTGTGTATATTGTGGACGAGGTGGACATGGTGGACAAGGAGGTTGAAAATTTGGCTCGGGGGTCTTGAATCCCCATTGACTCTGTGACGAGTTGAAATTATTTTAGAAATTATAGTCATAAGAATGTGGGTATGGGTTGTATTGATTCGGATAAGGCCAACCCGGTGTATGTGGTTGGTGCATATTGTAAAACGCCGGGTTGGAATTATCCGAATAGAATGGAGGCGGTGTGAAATATGGATTCATGTTAGGATTGAAAGAATTGTTATTGTTGAATGCCATTTCACAAAAAAAATCACAAACAAAAAGAAAAAATCAAACAACAAACAAAAAGGAAAGAAAAATCAAAACCAAGCCAATAGGAGAGTTGACCTAGACCTAGATGTAGATGTCCTTAGGGGCCAACGTCTATTCAAATTTTATTAAGGCTTGGGTTGTGTGAGTGGGGATGATTTTTGGGCCAAGGAAGGGTAATAAAATCCCCACCTTATCTTGTTTGGGTTTTGCCCTTAAGTTCAATTCGTGCAAGTGTGCAATATAGACAAGAATATAACACAAAGCGATAAATCACCCACGTGTTTGTCCTATGCTATATGCAATGCCATATGTACATCTCCATCCAAATCACAACAACAGAATAAAATACAGTATATTGGAATTGAATTGACACGTGCCTAAATACAAATGTCTAAACCGTTTTAAAAGCGTCCAAATACCGTATTTTAGTTCTTTATTTTTATGGTTGTAGGCAATTAAAGCAAGAAAGATAGCAGTACAAATCCACTAGCTATTACAATTCACACATCCCAGAACAACAAAATTTACAATGTTCACAAAATTGCCGCGGTTTCGCGGCAAATGTCGCGGTTTCGCGGCAAATGTCGCGGTTCCGCGGCTTTTCTTTTGAAGCTGGGGCCCTGCTTTCAAGAGCAGGGAGAGGAAAAGTTAGGGTCTATTCTGCAATGTTAAGAACCTGTAAATATTGCCCTGCACACCAAAACAGAGAAGACAATGTTAACAAAAACGTGAAAACAAAACCATTCCCTTCCCCGCAACGGCGCCAAAAATTTGATCGGGGTGGAAGTAGCACTCAAAAGTGTGTATTATGTAAAATCGATGTAAAAGCTCGAATGTGCTAATGTACCCTTGATACTTCCGTTATAGCATTGGCTCAACGGGTCGTATCCACAGGGAAGGGAGGCGATAGAAGCATTGACAGTTTCTATTCCCGTTGTATGTTAACAGTTCTTCTTTGTTGAAAGAATGAAAAAGAAAGTGAAAAGAAAAGAAAAGGAAATCTAGAATGTGGTAGGTGAGGAGAGTGATGAAAATGGCGAAGAAAACAAGAGTGAAGCGTGGTTTAAAAAACGAAATAGAAAATAGAATGGAACAAGGATGAACTAAGAAGGCGGTGAAAACATCGATAGAAAAATGAGAAAAGAGTTTGAAAAATGATTTCTAAAACAAACTAAAAGAAAACTCATGGCTACTAACTACTAAGTGATCCACTAACCATGCTAACCTCTTCGAGATAGTTGCCTCACATTTTGATCCTCGGCCATCACAATCCTTGGCTCCAAGAGACTATACAAAGCATGGCTCATGGATGGTTCATCACATTCAAAACATTGCATCAAGAACAAGCTAATACAAGAATCACTCATTACACTACTAGCATGAAATAAAAGAGAGTTAGCTTGGTTAGCAAGTTAGCAAGTTAGATGTTAGAACCCATCATCTTTGGCCATCAATGGCTCTTGCAAGAACAAGGCCTTGTAGAGGCAACCCGATTCTTGTGGATTATCAAGTAAGTGGTTAGATGGTTAGTGGTTAGTAGTTAGATTGCCATGAGAAGAAAAACTAGCAAGAAATCATGTAGAAGGTGAAGGAGATTACATTGGAAGAGAAAGGAGGCATCTTTACATAGAGTGTCACTCTCTATTACATCAACCTTTGCTTTCTCTCTCTAGAAATCACTCAGCCCTACTACAATGATCTAAGAAAAAGAAATGAAAAATACAAGAAATGAAGAACACTCACCTACACTACACTAAAATCTGCACCTACTCCTAAAAACGAAGACTGCTCTCGTTTTGGGCCACTGCAGGGCTATTTATAGGCATCAGAAGGCTCTGGAAGACGAGACGGGGCCACACTCTCTCAATGACTGTCGCCCTTTATAGGCACGGTGATTCGCAAAGATACGCGGCGCTTGGCTCGACGCCGAATCACCGCCTGACGCGTGGACAGTGCATTTAATGCAGCGTGAAGTTCGCACGCCAAAAAGAAGGTGTCCCATCGGCTCCACAGGACACGTGGCAGTGCACTCATGGCATGGCACGGATTCGCACCCAACAGTCGCGCCTCTTCAATGGATGCATCTCTTCAGCTAGGCCATTGTTGCGTCCAATAAATCGCGTCTTTACTCCAAAAAGATGCGTCTCTCCGAAAGTTCGCATCCTTCCAATCAGCCCAAGAATCGCGTCTGAATAACAGTCGCGTTTTCATTCCAAAAGATGCAGCCCTATGAAAGTCGCAACTTTAAAACTGGCGTTCAGTCCTTGCTTCTGCAGAACAGTTCAACAATATACTGGCACAAGCAGACGACCGTCCACTCCTGACTTTAAAGTGCACCCACGACAGACTTAAAGCAATCGGGGAGGTTTAGACTGTGCATCTAGACACTCAACACGATCAACTTTGGTGGCTTCAAAGAGTTCCACAGTATACTCACGAAGACCATACTCCAGACAAGATCAAACCCGGAGTATTGACAGTCCAGTCACAAGGGTGAGCTCAGCTAGAGTCCAAAGTATTTCGAAATCCGTCCCACTTAACTACGGAATGTCGAAAACTTTGGAGGAGGTTCTGTAGGCTGTCTAAAAATCACCAAAAGACAAGCCATTAAAAAGAAGAATTCCAAGTTCTAGACGCGAGGGTCGAAACCCGCGTCTCGGCCAACACTGCAGCACCAAGGCGCGAGGGTCGAAACCCGCGTCTCAGCCGCACCAAGGCGCGAGGGTCGAAACCCGCGTCTCAGCAGCACCAAGGCGCGAGGGTCGAAACCCGCGTCTCAGCCGCACCAAGGCGCGAGGGTCGAAACCCGCGTCTCAGCAGCATCAAGGCGCGAGGCTCAACAGTCTCGTCTCAGCCACACCAAGGCGCGTAGGTCAAAACCCGCGTCTCAACAGCTCCAAGGCGCGTGGGCTGACGCCCGCGTCTCAGTTGTAACCGTCCCGGTTTCGGGGCCAATCACGGCCCACATAATGGGGAAAGTTAGCCCTCATTATGGAGTGTTTTTAGGAGGCACGTACGCCCCTGAAACCCCTATAAATAGCCCCGTCGCTATGAAGAAGGGGTCGGATTTTCGGACGAATTGAAGAGAGGGGATTGACAGTCGAATTTTCGGTCAGAGGACTTCTGGAAGAAAAGAGCTCTGAGAGAAAAGAGAGAGAGTTAAACCCTTCAGAGAACTTGTTGTGTTCAAGTTGCTCGTTGCCTACCTTCTCTTTGAGAGTTTTGGTAGACAGAGCTGAGTTACTCCATCTACCATCCGAAGAGGAGATACCTGGAAGCTCTCGACGGTCACCCGGTCAACGGAGAACAAGATTCACTCTCCATCGCCACTTGAAGAACCCAGCCTTAAACAAAGGGAGGATTCAAGACTCAACATCCTCCCTCCCTTATAATCGGAAGACCGATCTGTTGTAATTTTCTATCTAATCAAAAGAATTTTACAATCGAATCCTCCTTTTCCGACGCATACACTGAATTAGAAGTGCTCTTTAATGAATTGGAAATCAAAGATGCTATATTTTTAATGATAGGAGATAAAGCACCTTGCCCGGGCCTCCTACTCTGTTTTTTCAAGAATTCTGGGAAGTACCCAAAGGTGATGTGATTGTTTTCTGAATTTTACAATGGGAGTCTGGATGTGGAAGGCTTAACTATGCTTATGTGGTATTACTACCAAAGATTGAAGTTGCTGTTTTTGATAGTAATTTCAGACCCATCAGCTTATTAAATGTGGCGTATAAAATTATTACTAAAGTGTTAACAGTCAGATTGAATTCCAAACTGGATATGCTGATAGATAAGAGTCAGTAAGGTTTTATTAAAGGGAGATATATAATGGATGGAATTGCATCAGCACAAAAACTAATCTCTCACTGGTTTAGAGACAAGAGTCAGTGGAGGTATTCTATTGAAATTGGACTTTGCCAAGGCATATGATCTGCTGGACTGGGATTTTTTATTTGTTGTGTTGAAAGCTAGACAGTTCGGAGACAGATGGACGAATTGGATGAGGCTGTGTTTTAAAGGTGGAAAATCACACATATAATAATTAATGGTAATCCTGGGAGAATTATTTGTTCCAAAAGAGACCTTAGACAAGGAGATCCCCTCTCTATTTTTTGTTTGACAACAGATTCTTTTACTAGAATGCTTAATTTGACTGTTCATAATGGTGTGTTGAAGGTTTGGGACCTGATGATTTTCAGAACAAGATAGTCAGTTTACAATATGCTGATGATGTAAGAGATTTCCTGAGTCGATACATACCTTATTTTTCATCCTATATCATGACACACATGCAACTTATATTACTCAACATATTAGGCATGTCTAATAGGTGTACTAAATTATAAAAATTGATGAGATCTAATACTACTCTCTTATTAAGATTAGGGGACATTATGAGAAGGTTAGAGTACGCGCGGCCCCACAGGTTCCAGGGCACGGGTCCCCCCAGGTCTGGCCTCAAAATATTTTGTTTGTTATTTCCTTGGAGATCCTTCTAGCTGCAGGTCATTTATATTCACTGTCAAGCTCTGGATACTTCCAAATTAAGAGTGAGAATTGGAATGAGGGTGAAGATGATAGAAGTGGTTTGAGATGATAGAATAGTTTAATGCATCCTTGTAAATTTGTAATCATTGTCCTCCTTGCTCCCTGCATTTTGTTTTGATCTCAGGATTTAATTTAAAGGTGTATAATTACTTACTAGTTGAGTAATTTAAAGCAGAAACAGATTAGGGATTTAATTTAAAGAATTCATTTACTTATTTAGGAGACTGTTTCAAAGATTTAATTATTTTACGTGTTGACCGCCCTAGACATAAAATGGATTTATCTTGGTTCAGGGTTTCGAATTTAATTGAGCAGGGTTGTGATAGTTGCTATTAGTATCCTATTAATTTTTAATACATGCTTAAGTTGTGAACGTAAATAACATTGAATGTGTTCAATTAAAGTTTATGCTTTTCAGTAAAGTTTATTGGTGAAAATAAATATTATTGCATTCCTTAAAGTACAGTATCTCCATTATGGTTTATGTCAGATAAGATTAAAGATCATTTTAGTAAAACTTAATATGACTAAGTAGATTTACCCAAAGGTAGACTATTTAGTAACATATTTTGTTGTACTTTTATTTTGGGATCCCCTTGCGATCCATTAATATTGACAGTGGTGTTAGAATACTTAAAATTTTATATATTATCCAAAGATTATAAAATTGTTAGGTAATCTAGTAGGGAAAGATAGACTACACCTGTCAGTAAAATTAGGATAACCCTAAGCCTAAATGACAGAAATTGTCTGTAATTGAACCGAACGTGATGATTCTATTTTTGAGCATGATTTTATCATCAACTGGGTGCAATCATAATTAGTCATTGCCTAAAAGTAAGATTAAATTGTTGATTGTTAGACCCGTAGAGTGGAAAGGCATGAACCCTGAACACAATGTCACTCTGACTCGACCATCCTAACCCCGGATAGGCTCGTGACAATAAATAATTAATGCATATATATTCACATTAGTTTATTATGTACAGTGAATATTAATCCAGTTCAATATCTATTTCCGCTGCAGTTATGGAAGCCACTCTAATCTAGACTTCCTGACTGGAATAAAGTCCCAGACAAAATCCAGAGTAAGCAGTATAGTTGTCATGTCATTTGTGAATTGAACCTCATTGATGTGCCTATCCATGCATGGTGGCTTGATTTTGGTGCAACTACTCATGTTTCCCACTCACTGCAAGGGTTCACAACAAGGCAAGCGGCTAGGCCTGAGGAGAAGCTCTATTTGGGGACTGGAGAAAAAATTCAAGTATAGTTAGTAAGAACTCTTAGACTAGTTTTGAATTCTAATCATGTTCTAGATTTGGAAGAAACATTTCATGTGCCATCCTTGAGGCGCAATTTGATTTCTATTTCCAGACTACTTCCTTTTGGTTACGATGTTATTTTTAGGGAATCTGGTTGTGATGTCAATATTCATGATGAATTTGTTGGTTCTGCTTTGCTGATTGATGGTTTATTCAGATTGACATCGGATGCATCGTATGAGAAGTTTCTATCAGGAGTCAGTTCCTCCCATAACGTTTTGCTTACTTCTGCAAAACGCTCTAGGATTTTCTTACAATCCTCTATGTTATGACATCAATGTCTTGGGCATATTTCTAAAAAGAAATTACATTCTCTTGTGAGAAAGGTGTTCTTGGCCCTTTAGATTTCTTTGATTTCTCCACACGTCTTGATTGTAGTCAAGAAAAATTAGCTAAATTGAGAAAATTTGAGTCAGAAAGGAGTACTGATCTGCTTCTGTTTCTCCATACTGATATCTGTGGAACTTTTCTTACTCCTTCTCGGGGAGATCATAGATATTTATCACATTCATTGATGATTTCTCACGTTATGCCTTGTTTTCGTCCTCAACCAGAAATCTGATTCTTTAGAAGTTTTCAAGATCTTTCAATTAGAAGTTGGGCGGCAGTTGAATCGGAAGATAAGCATTGTAAGGTTTGATCGAGGAGGAGAATATTATGACAAAATTGATCAGGACGGACAACATTCTGGACCTTTCTACAATTTCTAAAAGATCAGGGCATTCTTGCTTCGTACACCACTCCTGCTTCACCTGAGCAAATGGTGTGTGTGAATATCGTAATCAGACTTATCAGAGTATGATTCGCAGCATGATGAGCCATACAGATTTGCCAGAGAATTTGTGGGGAGAATGTCTTCACTACTCTGTCTATATTCTGAATCGTGTTCTCTCCAAATCCGTTGTTAAAGTTCCCAATAAGACATGGATATGAAAGAATCCTAGTCTCAACCATCTTCATGTTTGGAGTTGTCCAGCAGAGGTCAAATTGTTCAACCCAAGCATTGCTAAGCTCGAGTTGAGGACTGTCAGTTGTTTTTTTCATAAGTTTTTAAGAAAGATCTAAGAGTTACGGATTTTACTGTCTACCCAGACTCATGGAGATTTTCGAATTTGCTCGTGCTCATTTTATAGAGGATGGGTGCAGATCACATCGAGACATAGTGTTCAAGGAAGTATTGGATAGTGTTACTCCTTCTGTCACTTCAATCGATTTAGTATCTTTTCGGCTCCTCCAAATACTAGCGTTGATCAGAATCCAAACCCAATGTCTGATGTTGATGAGAATTTACATGTTGTTCTTCCTCCCATTATTGCACCACCGAAAAGATCTGTAAGGGAAAGACGATTTGCCATTCCCGAGCTATGTTACCTATTCAGTAGAAGGTGATCTGCCAGATTTTACTAATCTAGTTAACTACCACCTAGATATGAATAATAGATTTGCAGTCCAATGGCGTGAAGCAATAGAAGATGAGCTGAAATCTATGGCTCAGAATTCTGTGTGGGAGCTAAAACCCTTGCATGAAGGGTTCAAAGCAGTTAATTGCAAATGAGTCTTTAAGACTAAGTGTGACTTTGAAGGTAAAGTGGAACGGTTCAAAGATAGATTAGTTACTAAAGGGTTTAAACAACGTCTAGGAATTGATTATGATGAAACCTTTTCTCTAGTTTCGAAGAAGGACTCTCTCAGGATTATTTTAAACCTCACAGCTCATTTTGATTTAGAGTTACATCAGATGGATGTGAACACTGCATTCCTATGGTGATCTTAAGAAGGAAATTTACATGTGCCAGCCTGAAGGTTTTGCTACTGAAGGAAAGGTGAAACTTTTCTGCAAGCTGAAGTGATCCATTTATGGCCTTAAGCAAGCATCTAGGTGGTAGTATTTAAAATTTGATGAAGTTGCTCTCAGCCATGATTTTGTTGAATGCAAGATGGATAAGTTTGTTTATGTTAAGCAGATTGGGAGAAGATTTATTTTCTTAGTGCTCTATATAGATGACATTCTGCTTGTGAGTAATGAAGCTAGGTTTCTGCATGAAACCAAGAATTTCTTGTCCAAGCGATTTGATATGAAAGATATGGGGGAAGCCACTTATGTCCTTGGTATCAAAATTGATAGAGATAGGAGTAGTGAATTTCTTGGACTATCTGTCACGCCCCACAGTCATAATAGTTATAAAAAGGGGTACGTGACGAGAGCCGGCGACGTATTTTAAAACGAATACGTTAAGCCTCAGTACATTAGTTCAAATAAGATAAGGTTTATCAATTATTCCAGCTAGAAGAAATCAAATACATAATGTCACCAAAGGTTTCACTTATTATAACATAATAAAATCATAGAAAACATAACCATAAAAATCTCTCACATATGAGGATAGAAAAGATCTGTCTACTGGAGATCAGTAAGGTGCTCGAAGTACTCCTACTCCTGCAGAGTCAATAGCGACCTAAGTGAGTGATAAAAAGAGAGAATATAAAGAAACATGCAAAGAGTAACCAACAACATGCATAGATAAATGTAGTTTTCATTCTAATAATTGGCATATCAGAATCATATTAAAGCACAATAGTATACACCACATAACCATTTATAAATTATAATTTGTCCAGATAGGGTCATGTCGTTAATATGTCTGTGTATATTTATTCTCAATGTCTTATTATTTGAAACTGATAATTGGAGACGGTAATTCGTGTTTTAGGTGGATTCTGTACATACCTGGAACCACGGCCCAATCACCTGGCGCTGAATCAGGTCCTACCGCTAGGTAGTCAATATCAATAACGATAACAATGTGTCAATAACAATAACAATATGAACAATACGGGATATCAGTCATCCCCCGGAACCCTACAGTGGAACCATATTTCGACTGCACAATCTATATCCTAGGTCCACCCAAAATACAGACACTGTCTCCTCCATCAATTTTCCCAATCCCAGTGTAAGTTGTCTTTTTATATTATTATTTAATTCAGTTAAGTCAGTCAATATCTATGTTACCTAGAATACTGGGACGATATGGTAACAGTAACAATACAGTACAGTAACAGTAATCATATACACGATGAACAGTAATAAGAACAATGAACAGTAACAGTAACCGTGTATACGATGAATAGAGCTGTACCGAGTGTTACGGTCTAACGATATATTTTCCCAATAACTTTCAGTAACATGAACAATATGTTTATCAGATAGGTATCTTATATAATCAGTGAGGTTACTTAAGTGGTATCATTATATTATGATATTTATTCAGAATTGGCAATATAATCTTCTAGGGTTTATTCTTTATGCATTTAATATGTGATTATGAATAATAATTGGCATGCATGAACAGTAATTAAACATGAACACTATTTAAACATAAAATAACATTAATTTGGAACAAGTTAAAAGCATTGACGTGAAATAATACCAAAAACTCAATAATTAAATAAAGAACACTCACCTGGACTTATCGCACTCCAAACACTAATTTGAAGAAATCTACATTAATATATATTCGAATTAGAATTTATCGAACTTTGCATATGTCGAATTTTATATGAAATATTCTATTTATTCAGTATTTTAAATCAAATATGAACAATCCAGATCTTTAAATAAGGTTGCATAATGAAGTATAGAGTTTATGGGATCATTCAGATTTTATTTACTGATTTTTGTGTAGTTTAAATGGTTTAAAACATGTAATTTTCTTAATGGGTCTGAAAGTTAGAATAGCGGGTTCCAACTTTGAAGGCAGTGGTTCAGTCCAATATGATTTGCAATTAATACCAAAATTTTTCAGTAGATGCTAGGGGTTATCTAGATATTTATCCCTATATTTATTTATTTTTTTCAAATTTTTATCTAGCCAAAAAAATTGTTTTTCAATAACTAACGGGTCTGTTTTTTGTATTTGGGTCGGGTTAAATGAATTAGAACCGAAAATCTGTGGGCTGCACTGCAATTTGAGCTTCTGAATATGGGCTTTGAATTTAACTCTTTTTTTTTTTTTCTGGTTTCTGAATTCTGGTTTCTGGCCAGGCCCAATGAGCGAGGTCCAATTCCTTTTTTTTCTCTCTTTTTCTTTTTTTCCTGTGGGCCTGGGCTAGTGGCAGCCCAGCTCCTCTTTTTTCCCTTTTTTTTTTTTTTTTTTTTGGTTCGGCTCTGGCCCAGTGGCTGCCCAGGCCACCGGGCCTAGGCTAACTAGGTGCGGGTCTGCACCCGGGTCGGGTGCAGACCCGGCTGCACAGACCCGACCTGGGTCTGTGCAGCCCCTTCTGCTCTCGGCCTTTGGCCGAGAGCAGTTTGCTCCTTTTTTTTTTAAAGTTTTCTATAATCTAATTGGGGTAATAATTCATTACTTATATATGTTTTATTTAAACAAGGGTGATGTAGTAATGATTCCTAGAAAAATAAATCTAAGCATGGTAAATTAAATTTAAATGATTTTTTTCTTCATATAATTTATTTTATTTATATATATATTGGATGAGATCAAAATTCATGACAAGGAGAAATTTAAACATGGTATATCATTAATTTATAATTCATTCAATTATCTAGATCTTAGGGGAATTTACGTTTCATAAGAGAATTTTTTAAACATGATAGATTATTAAATTCTAGTTCAACAATTTAATCTAGATAAGAATTCTTGTTGGAAAATAAGAAAACAAATCAAATCATGACACTTTAAAATAAAATTTTCATTTCATAAAAATTTAAACCTACTTGGATAGATTCCCTTCGTCTGCTCAATCTCCAAGCCTCGAATACGTTCATCCGTCGCGATCAGTTTCAAGAAGCGGTGAAGGGATGAGGAAGAATGCTGGGTTTAGATCTCTTTCTAACTATTGCTCTTTTCTTTCTTGTTTTTTTTTTTTTTTGTAAAGAAACAGGAGAAAAGAGTTACGATAATATAATAGGATAGAATCTTTTAGATTAGGATTTTTAGCAATCAGTTTGTTAAGATAAGAATCCAGGTTGTTAAGATAAAAAATCGGGTTATTAGGATATAAATCCCTAAAGATCTCTTGAGATCTTTCAGTTAGAAATTTGAATTTTAAATTTGACTTTAGGTTGTTTAAATAATTTAGCTCTCCTACTTGATCACACGCCAATGTGGTATTATAGCTTAGGTATTAGGATTTAGTACAAAGGAACAGAGTTTGAGACTTGGCATAAACATATATATATATATATATATATATATATATATATATATATATATATATATATATATATATATATATATATATATATATATATATTTATTTCTTTTTATTTTATTTTATTTTATTTAAGGTATTACAAAACAAGAGCATTACACTATCCCAGAAGGTGTACATTGACAAACTCTTGAAGAGATATGACATGGCACATTGCAAGTCAAGAGAAGCTCCAGTAATTAAGGGTGATATTTTTTGAAAGTCACAACCTGAAAATGAAGTTTCAGCAGAAATATTCAAGGAGTATATATCTGTTGTTGGGAGCATTATGTATGTAATGAATTACTTGAGACCTGGCATCTGTTTCATAGCTGGGATTTTAGGTAAATATCAGCAAAATCCGTCTTGAATTCATTGGCAAGCTGTAAAGAAAGTTTTTTGTTACTTGAAAAGGACTAGAGATTTCTTGTTGGTATATAGGAGATCCGATACACTTGAAATTGTTAGCTATACAGACTCAGATCTTGCAAGAGATAGATATGATAGAAAATCTACTTCAGGCTATGTTTTCATGGCAGCATAAGGTGCAATCTCATGGAAAAGAGAAAAACAGGAGCAAATTGCCTCATTCACTATGGAGGCGGAGTACATAGCTTGTCATACAGCAACTAAGCATGCTATTTGGCTCAAACAATTCATCTCAGAGTTGAATATAGTGAATTCAATTCGAAGATCTCTTATCATTTTTCATGACAACCTAGCTGCTGTCAAGTATGTCCAAAATAATTACATCACCAATGACAATAAGCACATTAATCTCAAGTATCATTGTGTCATTGATTATGTGGAGAGGAAGCTTATTGACATAGCGCATAGGTCTACACTAGAGAATATTGCAGATTTACTCACTAAAGAACTCTCAATGACCACTTTTCAGGGACATCGTGCAGGCATGAGGATACTAGAGTCATTCTGATTATTGTCCTTTTGAGTTGGGGTTTTTATGTCAATTCTCAATAACGTTATTTGTGTTCTTAGTACAATCTATATTTCAGTTTCATGATATTTTTCTCAGACAGTTATTATGATGGTATAAAATTATTGTATGTTATTTTATTTCAGCTGATATTATTAAATGCGCATTTATAATGTTAAAATTAAAGTTGTGTAATTGCACATGTTAAAGTATAAAGTGTCTTTAGAAAAGACTATTAAGGATTCTCAAGATCGCTTGGACTGGATGTGGGTAGGCTCTATAATCTTAAGCCTTCATCTCAATATGAGCGATGATATTCGCATAACGGTCGTCTAAGTATTAAGATGACGTTTGTCTGGTAAGCACACGTTGTAGGACACTTATGAAAATGTATACACACTACATGAACATTTGCCATATACATACTAAACTCCACCAATAAAGTATTCTCTCGAAAGCTGTTAGAGTTATTAGCATGAAATCCACATACAAATTAAGTAAAAGTATAAAACTTGACCGAAATTTGTCTGTGAACCATGCTAATCGTCCTCACAGTCTTAGAGTGCCAGTAGTTTGAGTACACCTTGACTAACGATAAATTTCACGTGTGGATTTTTTTCAAAATAAAAGGATGGCTATCTGCTTTTATAATAAAATTGTGATATGGGATAATAAAGATTTTTAAATATTTTTCAAAATTTCAGGTGGGTATGTCTCAAGTGGAAGATTGTAAGATATTTCTTGATTCGATACATACCCTATTTCCCATCACATATCATGACACACGTGCAACTTATGTTAGTCAACATATTAGGTGTGTCTAATAGGTGCACTAAGTTATAAGATTGGTGGGATCTAGTACCACTCTCTTATTACGGTTAGGGGCTATATGGGAAGATCACTAATCAAAAAATTATATATAGAGAAGAAGTCCCTCTCTGTAGCAATGCATTATTCTCCACCCATAAGAGGTTAGGTTTAGCAGAGAGAAGGCTCTCCATCTCGTTCTCTACAGCGACAATCCAGATCCGAGTACAATTTATCATCCAAAAGAGAGGTATATCTAAAGCCTCATCTCAAAAGCTATTATGCACGATATTGATATCTATGCATAGAGGCAACTAATTCCATATTATTTGCATTAATTCTAACAGATGATGCCCTTCTGTTACGAAAGAGTGAGGATAAGTATATTTTGAGCTTGAAACTGCTGTTGCATGAGTTTGAAATGGCATCTAGTCTTAAGATTAACTTTGATAAGAGCTCAGTTATATTGCTGGAGGAACATGATGATTTACAGACAAGGATTGCTATCATGTTTAATTGTCAAATAGGAACTTTTCCTGCTACTTATTTGGGCATGCCTCTAGGACCTGGGAAATTAACACGAGGACCGGCAACCTTTCTTGAATAAGCTTGATACTGGGCTGGCAGGGAGGAAAGGAAAGGCAACACATTATCTAGTGGGGGGAGATTAACTTTGACAGATGATGTTCTTTCTTCTATGCCTTTGTATATGATGTCCTTTCACAAGTTTCTAGTGTGGGTCATTCTTCAGATTGATAAGATGAGAATACCATTTTTTCGAAGGGAGGAAGAGATGCATCACCAAGTTCATGTTTGGTCAATTGAGAGGAGGTACGTAAATCAAAATAATGGAGGACTGGGTGTTTTTGCTCTAAAAAGTATGAATAAAGTCTTGTTGGGGGAGTGGATTTGGAACTTTTTTAATCAACCAAAATTACAATGGAGGAAACTGTAAAGATTTTAGTCACCATCCGAAAAGACTAGCCTTCTAGATGGAGTAACCCAAATCCTTGTTCACACAAATCTTAACAATCCCCCTCAAACAAAAAGTTCGGCCTGCGCCTTATACTCAAGATCATTCCCTTGTCTAGGTAATGTGGGACTATTTGTTTGCACAAATCTTAACAATCTCCCTCAAATAAAGAGTCTGGGCCTGCCCCTTTTTTCCGCCGCGCCGCGCTGCACCTGTTCCTTTTGCACTCTTGGGGATCTTCCACACATGACTAAGTTTGGGGCATGCTCTGATACCTTTTGTAAGGACTTGGAGCACCATCTCAAAAGAGTAAGCTTCTTGGTGGAGTAACCCAAATCCTTATACACCCAAGATCATCCCCTTGTTTAGGTAATGTGAGACTATTTGTTTACAGAAATCTTATCAGAAACTAGTCAATCACGTGTATTATAAATAAAAGAATATATTTCAGGAACATAGTCAGGAAATGTCATACTTTGGAAGAATATATTTAAGGAATTGGATACATTTCTGGGTAGTACAAGGGTGTTGTTAGGTAATGGAAAAGAGTGTGCCTTTTGGAGTAAACTTGGACGAATGGATATTTCATTAGCTAATAATTTTCCCCTATGCTCTATGATTTGAGTACTCAAAAAAGAGAAGTGGTGAGTAAATGTCGTTATTATAGTTCTAATGGATGGTCTTGGTCATTGAATTTTAGAAGAAATTTGATTGGAGATGTTGCAGAAGAGTGTGGGGAATTATTTTCCCTGCTAAATAAGATTAATATTAAGGATCAGTCAGATGATAGGAGTTCAATGGACAGGCAAAGGACAATTTACAGTCAAGTCTTACTATGATTTTTTGAATTTTGGAGGCATTACTTTTGCTGCTGATAAGATTTGGGCCACTCTTGTTCCTTTGAAAGCCAAAATTCTTAAGCTGAACACTTCAGAACACTTTGCACATAAAGGTATTGGTGAATCTGGACCTTGCATTTTGGGTGATATGGCCACTAATTTGTGTCAGCATATATTTTAAGAGTGAGAATATGTGTCATATATCTTGGAATCTCTCAAGAGTGCTCTTCAGACTACCAATTCTCCTGTAGATATGCTTGATTTGCGGACTTGTTGGAGACAGAGAAGGTTTAGCACTGTTGTGACGAAATTGATATTCTACGATATCAATTGTTACTCTCAGGATCGACATTTGCGGAACTTGACAATATGATCAGTACTTGCAAAAGAAAATTATTGTAAAACAAACTAGCAATACCTAGACGAAAGATTAAAAAAAGAAAGTACACGATGATTTAACATGATTCGACCCAAACTTGGCCTACATCCACGGGGAGAGAACTTGAGAGAGCTCTATTAATAACTTGGTATAAAAAGATCTAACATTCCTCTTAATGTAACAAGAGTATTTATCTTTCTCCTTAATTTAGACTTAGATTATAAGAGTATTACCTTATCTCTATGCACCTTCACCTCACTCCTCTCTTTTCTTGGCTTCCTTTTGATCTCCTTGGTGTTCTCCATCTTTTTTTCTCCTTCAGATTAGTTTGGTTGAGGCAATTACAATGCTGGTTATAACCTTTATTTATAGGATTTTACAATACAACTCTTATTTGAACTATGAGATGATCTTGGCCTTTGGATGGTTAAAAAATCTTGATCAATCTTTTTAGGAGTTGATCTCCTTGATCTAGAAGGATTCTAAACACTTTAATCTTTAGAAACAAATCTTCATTGAATAGGTATTAAACCCTATTCATACTCCTCCTAAAAAGGAAACTGACAATCACCTAAAAAGGAAACTATTTCACCTTGATTTGCTTCTTCTGCTTCAAGTCGTCGTCTTCTCCAACTCAGTTGGATTTTCTTGGACATCATATCTTTTTGAAAAATAAGGCAAAATTCCTAACAATCTCCACCTTGACTTACTTTTCAAGCCTTTAACAAAATAACTTGAGATATTGGATTACTACCTTAATCCTTTTCGTGGTTGTGACCGTGCCGTGAAGCCTTTAACTCTTGCCCCCTTCTCAGGGCCTTTAACTGATTTATCACCATGACTTGAGCCATCTCGAGCCTTACTCGAATGCACGCTTTCTCCTTCCCGCAACACTTTGACTTGGTTTACGTCCCGTTGCAGTTTTCCATGAAGCTCTACCTCATGATGAACTGCCTTACAAGCTTATCCTTGAAACTCCACCTCAGACTGAGTTTTCTTCTTTCAGCTTATATAAACCTCCACACTTCTTTCCTTTCAGGATTACCCTATTCCTTGGCTAACTGTGATGACGCCTTGTTACACTTGGATCCGACATCCTTCTTTGTTGAGCACACTTATGGATATTAGATTATAACGTGCCCCGGGACATACCGACCGCCTCCAGAGCACGCACTGTCCAATCTTTTTCTGTAACCTTGACTGTCCCAGTGTCAATGACCTTGCAAGCTGAGCCATCCACTATCTTCATAGTCCTTTCTTCTTTTGCAACTAAGGAGTTGAACAGCTCCTTTTGGGAACATACATGAATAGTACTGTCTGAATCAAATATCCAGCCTTTATCTTGAGAAGTGTTATCTTTGTTGGAAGCAATTAATACTTCAGTTTTCCCCAAACCGCTCAATGATATGCCTGCCTCCGCAGCTTGCCTCTTTTTCTTTGCCATTCTTGCCAATGCTTACAGTCATTCTTCCAATGACCTTTCCTGTAATAAAAGTGACACGCCTTTGACGAGCCCGAACCCTCCTTTCTTCTCCTCTTCCTTTCCTTCCGATGACCACCAAACCCGATCCTATCTGCTTCTCTTAATTTGACATTTTTCTAATCTCATTAGATAAGAGAGTTGATGTGACCTCCTCTAAGATGAGAGTTTCCTTACAGTAGAGCATGATGATGACGATGTGATCATATGACTCTAGAAGCGAACTGAGAAGTATCAACGCCTTGTCCTCCTCGTTGATCTTGATATCAACAGATAGAAGCTCACTGATGACCTTGTTGAAAAAGTTTAGATGTTCCAACACTGCTATCTCTTCATTCATGCGTAGCCCATACAGTTGTTTCTTGAGATACAGTTTGTTGGAGAGGCTTTTTGCCATAGACAACGTCTCTATCCTTGATCACAATCATATAGTTGTTTTTTCATCCATCACGTTGTACGGCACCTCGTCTGCAAGACATAGTTGAATCGTGTTTGCCGCCTTTAGATCCATCTTCTCCCAATCCTCGTTTGACATACCTGCAGGTTTTGCTGACTTACCTTGAAAGGTCTTGTGAAGACCCAGTTGCACCAGCAACTCCTTCACTCTCTTTTGCCATAAACCAAAGATTCCTTTGCCATTGAACTTTTTGACCTCAAATTTTGTCATAAAACTTCCTATCTTTGACATATCACCCTTCGTCAACGTTTAGCTCTGATACCAATTGTTGTGACGAAATTGATATTCTACGATACTAATTGTTACTCTCAGGATTGATGTTGCGAAACTTGACAATATGATCAGTATTTGCAAAAAAAAAATTATTGTAAAGCAAACTACCAATACGTAAACAAAAAAGTAAAATAGAAAGTAAATGAAGATTTAATGTGGTTCGGCCTAAACTTGGCCTACGTCTATGAGGAGAGAACTTGAGAAAGATTTATTAATAACTTAGTACAAAGAGATCTAAGTTTCCTCTTAATGTAACAAGAGTATTTACCTTTTTCCTTAATTTAGACTTAGATTACAAGAGTATTAGCTTATCTTTATGCACCTTCACCTTGCTCCTCTTTTTGCTTGGCTTCCTTCTGATCTTCTTCATATTCTCCACCTTTTTTTCTTCTTGAGATCAGTTTGGTTGAGGCAATTACTATGTTGGTTATAACCTTTATTTATAGGATTTTACAATACAACTCTTATTTGGACTATTAGATGATCTTGACTTTTAGATGATTGAAGAATCTTGATCAATCCTTTTAGGAGTTGATCTCCTTGATCTAGAAGGATTCTAACCCTTTGATCTTTAGAAACAGACCTTCATTGAATAGGAATTGAATCCTATTCATACTCCTTCTGAACAAGAAACTCGCAATCTCCTGAAAAGAAAACTCATAATCGCCTAAAAAGGAAACTGTTTCACCTTGATTTGCTTTTTCTGCTTCAAACTATCGTCTTTTCCAAATCAATTGAATTTTCTTGGACCATCATCTCTTCTTGAAAAATAAGCCAAAATCCTAACAAGCACTCAAGTTAGAATTGAATGGGATATTTCAGTGATTGTTGTGTGTTGGTTACTCTGGAATGAAAGAGATGATAAAATATTTGCTTAGAAATATAGAAGTAATTCTTCACTGCTTTCAACTATTATCTCTTATAGCAGTTTCTGGTTGGAAAATATGCACAACAATGATGTAGGAAGGCGAAGAAAGAATCAATCAAGGCATGAACAAAGCCAACAGACTATCGACAGGCAGAAGTAAAGCCAGCGAGCTGTCGATAGCTGAATTGCACCTGGCGAAAGACCTGTAGACAGGCGTTTCCCGAAAGTTGGTTCTTTACGGTCTATCGAGGGTTTCTTCAACTGTTGACAACACTGCGTGTATCAGGATATATGTTATTAGGATATATGTTTCTGATTAGGACTTAGTTTTTTAGTCTAATTTCATTTTTGATTTCTTTTAATTTTCTTTTATTTATTTAGGTTTCCTAAATAGAGTAATACTCTTCTTTTTTGGCCTATATAACGTACTTGTATCTTAGCTTTTTGTATTATTCAATTATAGAACTTTTGATAATTAATAAAAATTGATTCTTTTCTCTTTCAATTGCTCATGGATTCGAGTTGTTTATCTTTTATTCGTGGACTCGAGTGCTTTGCTCTTGGATCCGAGTACTTTTCCTACGTGAAAGTATCTTTCAGGGTTCGTTGCCACTAAAACGAGATCTAGCCAACATTGTTTGATATTAGAGTTTTGACTACTTTCTGACGATGGCAGGAGGTGATGATGGATTATAATGCCTTTCCACAAAGATTGACACTGTTGAAGGAAAGATCTACGTTATCAATTCAACCTTGGACGACATAGTTCAAGAGCTCAAGAGATTGTCCCTTAAGATCGATGATCAAAGTTTGATCGATGATATGTACCAAAGCGAAAAGAATCATCTATCTACTAGACTTCTTCCAATACTTACACCATTGCATCCACCACAACAACTACCACCATATCACCCATTAACTAATCTTCCTCCACCACCTCCACCACAGTAACCACCACCATATCATCTATCAAATAATCTCCCTCCACCACCTCCACCCTTGCATACACCACAACAACCACTCCTATATCACACATCAACTAATTTTTCTCAACTACCACTACTATACACTCTTACAACCATCAATGAATCTGCAGTTTATGTTGTTCAAAGATTGTTATGCCACCAGACGACCCCCGACACTACATAGGACATTAAATCTTTTACTCTAGATTTTAGTTAACAATAAGGTATGCAAACTCATCATTGACAAGGAAGCTGCGAGAACATCATATCTAGAATACTTGTAGATCACTTGAAGTTAGAGACGAACCACACCCTCATCCTTACACTATTGATTGGATCAAGAAGGGCCCTTCCATCAAGGCAACAGATTTATGTCATGTTCCTATTTGAATTGGTAAATATTATCACGATTCTGTTGCTTGTGATGTGGTTGACATGGACGCATGTCATATTCTTTTGGGAGATCATGAAAACGCGATGTTCATGCTGACCACAGCGGTAAAGAGAATATTTATATATTCAATTGGAAGGGCAAAAGAGTTGCCATGAGGCTAATTCCACCTACTCCAAAAATCTACAAAAGAAAAACAGCCTAAATTAGTATCCATGCACAATCGAGATGAGTTTTTTGTGGAATCAAAAGAAACAAAGTAGGGAGTTGCTTTATTGGTCAAGAAAGAAGTTACTTCACCTACTGAAGTTTCAGAGAAGGTGGAACCATTATTTAAAGAGTCCAAAAGTGTTGTCCACGAGGAGCTTCCAGAAGGATCATCACCCAGGAAGAATATCCAATCTCATATTGATCTTATTTTTAGAGCAAGTCTACCTAATCTTCTACACTACCAGATAAATCTCAAGGAGAGTGAAGTTCTAAAGGATGAAGACTTTGAGAAGATTTAGGAGAACTGTTTAACAAGACAACTCGCGAAAACTTTCATATTATGGACGGTTTTCTTTTTAAAGAAAATCGGTTATGTGTTCCTAAATATAGTTTGGAAGATTTGAGCATGAGTTTTGTGTTGGGATTTCTTTGCACGCAAAAAGGAGTAGATTTTGTGAAAAAAATCTGATAAGAAGTTCAAGTCAACAGCTGCCAAGAAGAGACGAGAGAAGCTCTTTGAAGAAGAAGATATGATAATGATGTATTTGAGTAAAAAAAAAATAATTTCAGCTGAAATGATCCCTACCGAGTAGCTATATCAAGATTGGAACTCGAGAACGAGTTCTTTTGAAGTGGGAGGGACTGATGTAGAAAGGCAAATGAAGATCAAGATAACAAAGCCAACAGACTATCGTCAGGCAGAAGCAAAGTCAGCAAGCTTTTGATAAGCAAATTCAGCCGTTGACAGCTGAATTGCACCTAACGAAAGACCTATCGATAGGCGTTTCCTAAAAGTTAGTTCTTTTATAGTCTGTTTGGGCTTCTTCAGCTGTCGACAACATTACATGTATAAGGATATATGCTTTTGATTAGGATTTAGTTTTTTTAGTCTGATTTGATATTCGATTTCTTTTCTTTTTTATTCATTTAGGATTCCCAAATAGAGTATTACTCTTCTTTTTTGTATATAAGGCTATTATATCTTAGTTTTTTGTATTATTCAATTTTTGAACTTTTGATAATCAATAAAAATTAAGGTTTTTTTTTCCATTCAATTGCTTATGGATTCGAGTTGTTTATCCTTAATTTGCTCGTGGATTCGAGTGCTTTGCATACCTAAAATTATCTTTCAGGGTTCGTTGGCACTAGAATGAGATCTAGCCGGCGTTATTCGCTTCCTTGTCTGCATCTAACAAAAGCATGAAAAACTTTTGTTCGTTGTCGCCATAAAGGAGTTGCTGGAAATATATCTACTAGAAGATCTCAGATGATCAACTGATGTAGATGCTAGGAGGTAGTGTGGGGCGAGAGAGGAGATAAAAAGACATCAGAAGAGTTTTTAAACTCATCGGGAAAAATAGCGCAGAGACCAGAAGCCAAAAGGAGCGAGAACGGAGCTTGCAGTAGGCTAAGATAGAACTCGGTCGATTGCCCAGTCGACCGGTATGCACAACGTGCACAGGCATGACCCAGTGACGCGGTGCATAGGCATGACCCGGTGTGCACAACGTGAAATTCAGTACCACTACTTATCACTCTGAAAGTCTTCTTGATTATATTCACGTAAGTATTTGGAGACCTGCTAAGACTGCATCGCTTGGAGGTCATAGGTACTTTGTTTCTTTTATTGATAATTTATCTAAGTATTGTTAAATATATCCCATGAGACAGAAGGTTTGAAGCCCTTGATATGCTAGTGAAGTGGAACGATATGATGGAGAAGCAGACAGGTAGGAAGATCAAGGAGCTACAAATTGATAATTTTGAAAGATATAAGAACCAATTTCTACGATTTGATCAAAACACTGGTATTGGTTCTTCTTAGATGAAATACATAGATTGGCTAAGGAGACAAATAGTTACTTACTGCAGAAGGCTCGGTGCTTATTGTCTAATGCACGATTAGACAAATCATTTTGGGTTGAGGCGATTATGTATGCTAGCCATCTCATAAATGTATTGTCATTGGCTGTGAAAGGAGGTAAAACTCTACTGAAAGTTTGGTGTAGGAAAGCTGTTCAAGATCATGGTTTGCTGCGAGAATTTGAAAGTTCGACCTACTTTAGTGCCAAAGATGGTATGGTGAATCCGCGAGCAAAGAAGTTTGTGTTTTTGGATATCAAAAAATATATGAAAGGTTATAGGTTGTGGGATCCCGAAAACAAGAAGATCGTATTGAGTCACATGTCATGTTTGATGAGACTTCAATGTTAAAATCTACCGTCTCTCAGCAGGTGAAGAGGATGAAGACCAAGGAAGTATCGCAGCGGTTGGAGGTTGATGCTACTCCACCACCTCCAGTTGGTTCAGTATCAGTGAGGACTTCACCAGATGTGACACCGGATAGAGATCATGTAGCCAGTTTGGATACTGAATAGGTTGAAGACATTGATGAGAATATCGAATTGTTTGCAGCTATTGAAACTAAGATAAAACCACGAAAGTGGGTGCAGAAACATGAATCTCAAGTTTGTGACTGTGAAAAACTCAAGTTGAAGGCCGTTGTTCTCCATGGCGGTAGTAAGGAGGTTCATATGACTCAGCCAGTTAAGTTCGCTGCTGAAAATTTAGTCACAGATACTTGAGCTCGGTGGAACTCATTTCAATGAACTACGGTTAGCTTGATCTCTTAGGCAAGGTACATAGGCAGCCGTATAGGCGCAACCATTTGGTGATGCAACCCGTTTGAAGCTGTTTGGGTTCTCGAGAAGCTGACTGAGACTTCATGTAGAGGTGAATAGTTGGACTTCATGTAGAGGTGAAGAGTTGGACTTCACATAGAGGTAAAGTATTGTGATCTCGATGAACTGTTAATCTTTCGGTGAGAAGATGGTTGAACTTGTATAAAGAGGGTGTGCATTCAAATTGAATTGATGCCAATGATGGTGTTTGGTGTGCTTTGGCTGGATTGTCTTAAAGACATATGGACTGGAGAGAGCCAATAAGTTGGAGAGTCAGTGTTGGCTCATGATGGGTTTTTCTTGAGGTCATTTGGAATAGAGTTCCATTAAGTTGCTGAGTTGTAGACACGTTCATTGGTTGACTCATATGGTATTTCTCTTCAGGTGAAGTGATGGGAAGGCATGTATGGTGCATTCTAGTTGATAGCTGAGCTGAATTTGGAAGCTTACAGTTGATATTGGACTTTGGTGAGAGTTGCAGGTGGCGACAACAAACTCAATTTGATCTAGTGAGATCAGTAAAAATCAATTGTATGTTGCTGGCGATTCGTTTGAAGGAACCGATTTCGTCTATTGGCCAAGTCGAGATCGTGTGTCGATGTCGCCGAGATCGTGTGTCGATTTCGTTCGAAGCACTCAAGCCGAGATCGTGTGTCGATTTCGCCGAGACCGTGTGTCGATTTCGCCAAGTGTTCGTTGGAGTTCGGCTCAGATTTGAGAAATCTTCACCGAGGTAGAGAATTGTGGGGAAGAGGAGATAAAAAAATATCGGAAGAGTTTTTAAACTCATCAGAAAAAATAGGGCAGAGACTGGAAGCCAAAAGGAGCGAGAATGGAACTTGCAACAGGCCAAGATAAAACTTGGTCGATTGCCCGGTTGACCGGTATGCACGGCGTGCACAGGCATGACCTGGTCAATTGCCCGATTGATCCTGGCAAGTAAACGGTCAGCCGACGCGATCGACCGACTGAAAAGCAGCTGCTCTCTGTTGGTCCTGGTCGACCGGGCCGACCGAGGACGTAGGTCGGGTGACCGGCCGGTCGAGACGCGTTCTGTCACTCCTGAGCGGATTCAGACTCCTTTCCTGTTTGGGGTCGAATCCAATTTGGGGTTTCCTAAATTCCTGAGACTCTCTGGTTATAAATAAGGGTTAAAGCCCTCATGAATTGTATCCCTCATGTATCCCACTGAAAATCTCCCATGGAAATTTCTCGAAGTAAGAAACAAGTTGTAATTGATTGTTGAATCAATAAAATCTCTCCCTCTTGCCCCGAGGACGTAGGCAAATTGCCGAACCTCCTTAAATACTGTGGTTGTTTGCTTTCTCTCTTGTTTCTCTATTTTTTACTGTGTGGGTACTTCTCCGGCGTGTCTATCTCCGTTACTTGGTTCGTCAAGTTGGTTATTGCCCGGATAGAAGGTGCTAGGCGCAAGAAGCTCTATCCCCCTAGTCGCAATAGGTGGTAGATGCAGTAGCTGGTGATATTGCAACTGAAGCAAGCTTTGGTGATATGGTGATAGCTGCGATTTCCTCTCCGCATTCAAAATCCTGAAGGTGCTGAAGTCACTATATGAGAATGAACGCTGGTCTTAAGTGTTTGGTTCTTTTGTTTAATTTGAATGTATTTTGTAGGAGGAGGGAGTTAAAAGAGTAGTAACTGATACTACTTTGCTTTGCTACACTAGTATACTAGTGTAGATATTTCTTTGATATGCAATGAAAAGTGTCTGGGTTATGTATAACCACATCCTTTATCTAAAAAAAAAAAAAAAACGATGGATTAGGTTAGTCTGAGCTGGGAATTTAGTAAACTATTTCCATACCTCTCTGGAGTTAACTGGAGTTCCGATTTGTTGGCGTATATCTTATGGACTTTATCCTTTTTTTGCTGCAATCTTATGGAGTCAGGTAAGATCCTCTCCGACTTGCACCCCTAGGTCAAACTATTGTAGTTATAACATATCCATCTACAAATTGTTCTGAATAAAGGAAGGGGGGATGGTAAGCTAAGGAGTTGATAAGGATGAGAGTGAAAACGAAAATACAAGTTTTATCACCCTTGTGCTCTAGTTTTCATCCCTGGACTTGACTCCTTAGGGTTCACTTTCAAGACAAATTCAAACAGGACAGTTTGAGATGTGGAAATTTACCTGATAATTATAATACTATTTACCAATTTTTCCTTGGTCTGGAAACTTAATTAGTAATCTTGTTTATCATTTAAATATATATTTTGACTCAATAACATCTTTGAGGTGTGACCCCAACAATGTCATGCTCTCTCGCTTGATGTGAAAGCTTGTGCGTTTTATATAGCAAGATTGGTACGATACACGTTGGATCGATGCCAGTGTTACTGTTATTGGAGTGATAAGATATCTTTGGTCGGTGAAAATGTCATTAACTATAAAGACTTTCACTTTGCTATCAAGGAACCGTCCTAATTCAGACTCCCCCCTTAATTTGAAAGCTACTATTTGATTACTTGCCATCGACAATGAGCTGTTTGGTTATTTAGAATGCATCCATTAACTAGATAACTAAATACTGAGTGAAGTTATTATGCTCCTTTGACATTGTAGGCTCATAATCAAGCACTGTTCTTTTCGTTGGGATCTGGACTCTAGATGCTCATAAGAGCGAAAAACTAGTTAAGCTTAGGATAAAAGCAAGATTAGATTATACACTAAAAAATATCATTAGAGGCGACCGATGAGTGTCTCTTTATTTGAAGTAGTAATAAATATATATGGTACTGTGATAGTTTTTCACTAGACTCACAATACATATATTCATAATTTTACTTTTGCTCTTTAGGGACAGTTAAATGACTAATACCATGCATGTTTATTGCACCGGTTATAATAATTATCACTTTAGAGTTATATTAATGTCTATTTTTATTGTTGTAATATTTTTTGTATTTTGATATTAGCCCTCGGGTCCTTTCCGAGGTTTCCAATCTCGGTCAAGACGAACAGGATTGGTTTGATAGAGTTTGCAGTAGACTTGCAAATCACAGCCTGAAAGTGACTAGAGTTTGATCACAATCTCAACCTGCATCCTACAACACAGGAGAGCCAAAAATATTTCATGTGTGCGTGTGTTTGGGGGAGATCGACACATGATCTCTGACACGAGATCGATACACGATCTCCGAGATCAATACAAGATCTCAGCCACACAGACCAAGCCACCACGATTGACTAATCAAATGGGCTGCACCATTGCGACTGCCTACGTACCCACTGCCCAGGGTTTTAAGCCCCTTGTAGTCTATCCAAATGAGCTCCACGAGCTCAAGCAGCTGGGAGGATATGGAGCAAGTTTTTGTAATGATTAAACTTGACTCCGAGAACAACCTCCGTAATATCCGCCAAATTATTCTTGGTGTGAATATTTTTTCAACTCAATATCACCATCTTCAAGAGCATCCCGCTGGTATCTGACATCAATGTATTTCGTCTTGCATTGTAGACTTGATTCTGCGCTAGATAGATAGCACTCATACTATCACAATTGATTTTCAAGAAGTTCTGCTTGATTCTCAAATCATCTATCAAGCCTTGAAGTCAAATCGTCTCCTCACAGTCTTTGTCAAAGTCATGTACTTAGCTTCTGTCGTCGACAAAGCCACAGTAGATTATAAGGTACAACGTCAACTCACTGATGCCTGCGACAAAGTAAACACATACCCTACAGTAGACCGGCGCTTGTCAAGATCCCCAGCATAATCTGAGTTCACATACCTATGTACTCCCTTCTTACCATGTTCATCATTCTCAAAGAATAACCCAACATCTACGGTACCTTTGATATACCGCAATATCCATCTCACGACCTCCTGGTGACCTTATCGGATTATATATGTATCTTGATACCATGCTCACGGCCTGTGACAAATCTGGCCTCGTGCATACCATAGCATATATAAGATTACCCACTGCACTGATGTATGAAACGTGAGACATATACTCACGCTTATCAACGGTCTTTGGAAACATATTAGCTGAAAGTATGAAATGAGGGGCTAACGAAGTACCACAGATTTGATTTCACAACCAATATCAAACTTCTGTAGAACCTTCTGTAAGTATGCCTTCCAAGTCAGACTCAACTTCCCCTTCACTCTGTCTTTCTCAATCTCCATACCCAATATTCTCTTACCTTCTCCCAGATCCATCATTTCAAACTCTAACGATAGTCGAGCTTTTAACTTATCAATTGATGATCTGTTAGTAGAAGTTATAAGCATATCATCCACATACAAGAGTATGTAGATATACTCACCACTCGGTAGCTTGCGAAAATAAACGCATGTGTCATATAAACTCCTGATGTATGCAAATCCAATCATAAACTTATCGAAGCGCATATACCACTGTCTAGGTGACTGCTTCAGTCCATAAAACGGCTTCTGAAGTTTAAAAACCAGTTTCTCCTTCTCTGCAGCTCTAAACCCCAATGGTTGAGTCGTATAGATTTTTTCCTCAAGATCATCGTGCAGAAATGTAGTCTTCACATTAAGCTGATTCAGATCATAATTATATTGTGCTATAAGTGCCAACAATATACGAATGGAAGAGTGATTCACAACATGTGAGAATACCTCATTGCAATCAATGCTCTCCCTCTGAGCATAGTCCTTGGCTACAAATCTGATCTTGTAACGCATAGTACCACCTGGAGGTCCATCTTTTTTCGCAAAAACCCATTTGCATCCAATGACTTTCTTCCTTTGGCCAACTCAGAAAGTTCTCAAGTGTTGTTGAAATGAAGAAACTCAATCCCTCCGCCATAGCATTCCTCTAACATTCAGACTTAGAGCGCATCTCTGCTTCTCTAAATGTACATGGAATACTATCTTTCGCAACCTCCGCAGGAAGTGCATAAGCGGCCACCATATCAGAAAATCGTACCGGCTTTCGTATATTCCTTTTAGGTTTGAGTGCTGCAATAGAATCCTGGACCTGACGCTCTGGCTCCGGATCCTCAATAACATCTTTTGTCTCATCCTCTTCTTGTACACGATGCTCATACTTTGTCACAACAGATGATACCCTCAATGACACAAAATTTTCTGGAGATGGTGAAGATGCATCTCTCTCCACTCGCTGCGATATTTTCTTGATCTGGACACTCTCCTCCTGCTGAGAGCTCAAAGTCTTCACCATAGAAGACTCACCAAAGTGACATCTCTGCTTAGAACTATCTTCCGGTGTTCAGAGTCCATAACTTGTAACCTTCACTCCTCTTTTGAACCCTAAAAACACTGCCTTTCTTGCTCGAGGCTCCAACTTTTCATCACTAACATGATAATAAGATGGACAACCAAATAATTTATATATATTATAATCTGAAGCGGCCTTGCCCGATCACATCTCCATCAGAGTCTTTTCTCCTATCGCAGATGATGACAACTTATTTATGAGATGGCTTGCATAAGTCATAGCTTATGCCCAAAATGTCTTGTTCAGCATACTGTTAGACACAAGCACCGTATCTTCTGTAGCAAAGTATGGTTGAATCATTCTGCCACCCCATTCTGTTGTAGAGTGTCTCGGAGAGTGAATTGTCTCTCAATTCCTTCATCACGGCACAACTGCAGAAAAGGATCACTGTTGTACTCTCATCCATTATTAGACCTGAATATCTTGATCTTCTTGCATGTCTACAACTCCATTCTCTTTTTCTGCTCCACAAAGAGACCTAGGATTTCGTTCTTATGCAGTATGGTGCACACCCAATTTCGCCTAGAGTAATCATCAATAAAGGAGATAAAATAATGTTTCACTCCAAGAGGGGCATTCCTAGAGGAACCCCAAACATCTATATCCACATAATCAAGAATTCCTTTAGTACGGTGAATAGTGGTGCCAAACTTCACCTTGATTTTCTTGTCCAATACACAATGTTCAAAGAATTTCGACTTGCATGTCTTAGCACCTTTCAATAAGCGTTGCTTCGCCAAAGCTTGCATAGACTTCTCACCAGCGTGACCAAGTCTCATGTGCCACAACTTGGTAGCATCATCATCTGAGTCAACTGAAGCTGTCAAAGCACCTGTGTCTGTACTACCCTTCAGGTAATACAAGTTTCTGTCTCTGACACCCTTCATCACAACCATGGACCCCTTCGTGATCTTGAGAATGCCATTTCCAAGGTCACCTTGAGCCTTTTTGACTCTACGGCTCTAACTAAGATAATATTCTTCTTCATCTGAGGAACATACCTCACATCTGTCAGGTCTCTAAACCCACTATCGAACATCTTGATCCGAACGATACTTAGTCCAATAATCTAACATGTAGCATCATTTCTCATGATTACTACACCACTGTCCAACTTTTCTAAGTTAGAGTACCATTCTTTTTCTGAGACATATGTGATAGGTAGCCCTCATATCCAATAGCCACTCCAATGCATTTGAGTAGCATAGAGACGGTGTAATAGAGAGCGAGAAAGCAGAAGAATCAGACATATTTTCATCTGTGTTGACGACATTCACCCCTTCTCCTTCAACTTATTCTTCCTTTAAAGCTTGGGACAATCTTTCTTCTAATGACCAGTCTGTTTAAAAAAAAAAACACAATAATCTCAAGTCAAATTATGGTTGTCATATCATGACTTCAATTTTGATTTACCATGATTTCTTCCTCTTTGATTTGGACTTCTTTCACTCACGGTCAATACCTCCACTGATGTGTCACTAAAGGACGCATTGTCCTTTCTTCTCAATTTGAGTTTCACAAGAGTGGTAGTCATCTCAACATAGCTAAGTGATGTTCTCTCATTTATCAAGGTGAGTACAAAGGTCTCATATCCCTCATCGAGAAGAGAACTCAACAATATGAAGGCTTTATCTTCATCTCTGATCACTACATCTACATTCGCTAAGTCCGCGAGAAGTGTCTTGTAGGTGTTGATGTGATCATTGATATAAACTTCTCTCTTCAACTGGAAACGAAAAAGTCTCCTCTTCAAATGTATGCAGTTTTCGATACTCTTCATCAAGTATTTGCTCGGACAGTCTCTCAAATCTTCTTCGTCAAAGTCTTATTCATTACATTATACTTTAGATCTTATAATATGCAAGAACTAATAATGTCACATGCCGTTCTATTTATTTTCTTTCAAACCTTCTCATTCATCTGTCGGCTTCTCTTGCAACTCAAAAGCATCCTCTAATTTTGCGCATTTAACGCATCTAGCCCTTTACATTTTCACAATACAAAATTGTTTGTGTCATCAAACTTTACTACATCAATTTTAATGTGCTGAAAATTTTGTATGTTCTTTATAACAAAAGAACCACTACCATCGGATATTTTTTCGACCATTACTACTCCAAATCCACACAACCAAGCGAGTATAACAACTATAGAATAGATCTACGAGATAACGATAGGTTTTTACTTTCAATTAAAATGCTAAGAAGAGTTTCCAATTGATCTCTCCACCCAAATATAGAAGATGAGATCCAGCAGAAAAAAAATCCAATTTTACCCATTCAAAAGCTTCAGATCGTCAAGAACCAAGCTCCATATTAAGATCCACTCTATCAAACGAAGCCCAAGCATTTGCCTATAACTCTAGTAGCAATTGTTGAACCTGGATGCTGACAAGAAAAAGGCCCCTAGATCCACAAACAACTCAAAGGGAAGGAGACACAAGTAAATAACGAGATTCGATAAGATTGCCTACATCCTCGAGGCAGAATAGAGAGAGACTATTGATGATTAACTCACTTTACAAGAGAGGAGATGATTTACACACTTTTTCTTATCTCTCGAACAAATAACACATCTCCCTGTTTAAACAAAAGAGGAGAGAGGCAGAAAAACCAATGGGTTCGGTTCTGGGCAGAGCCAGAACCCGACTGCTGATCGACAGGGTGGTCGACCGGCACAAGGGTGCCCGCTCTCTGTTAAACCCCGTAGAGTGGGGCGGTTGACCGTCTGGCGTCCCCACTCTCTGTTAAATGCCAGGTAGGGTCAGACGACCGACTCTGCATCCTGTACTCTCCGTTAAGTGCCAGAGTGGGGGGCGATCGACCGTCTGTCGGTCAACTTTGCACAACGTGCATGTCAGTCGATTGCCCGGTCAACCATTTTGATGCCTTCTCCTTTTCTGCCAACAAACTCATCTCTCTCTCTCTCTCTCTCTCTCTCTCTCTCTCTCTCTCTCTCTCTCTCTCTGTCCCCTCTCCCCCCATTAAGAGTTAAAAAACTCTATCATCTAGATTTTGATCCTCTCTCTACAACCCATTGATTTTTCTGCTCTCTCCCCTCTTTTGTATAAATAGAGAGATGTGTTCTTTATTTTAGAGATGAGAAAAAGTGTATAAATCATCTCTCCTCTTGAAAAGTGAGTTAATCAACAGTAGATCTCTCTCTATTCTGCCCCGGAGACGTAGGCAATCTTGCCGAACCTCGTTATATGCTTGTATCTCTTTCTCTTTGAGTTGTTTGTGGATCTAGTATTTTGTTCTTGACAGTATCCAGGTTCAACAGGGGGCAAATCACAACCTGAAAGTGAATAGGGATTTGCTTGTGAGACTATTCGATTTGAGTGTGGCTATAAGTGCAAATGAATACTGATATATTTAATCTGATCAAATTCGTACCTGTGTCGGTTGGTTGCGAATATAGATATGGTTTTTCTTACCAAGTTATATATACATGATTGAAAAACAAATACAAAAATGGTAAATTCCATATCTGATATGTATCAGGAAGACCCTTAGCTCATTGTATCTAATATCTGTCTACAATTTCTTGTAGTTTTATTAGGTAATTTATCTACAATTTCTTGTAGTTTTATTAGGTAATTTATGTTAGATAACTAGCTCTTTTCCAGTGTTAGGATAAGTACAACTAAAACTTGTTTTAATTTTATTTATGATGAATGGTAATATAATGATATCCATTGTAATCGTATCCTTTTTCCTCATATCTGATCCGTATCCATACCCAAATTTTTCGGATATGGATACAAGTTTGCTTAACATAATCATATATGCATCCATCTCCGTGATTGGCAAGTATATATGGATGCGATATTGCCATATTTGATTCATATAAGTTCCGTTTGCACCCCCTAAGAGTATGACATTTATGGTATAAAAATTACAGTTAGACATAGAGAATATTATGTCTTGAACTTATTTATCATTTTTCTTTGAGAAAAAAGTTATTTAGCATTCCAATATAATCTTTTTTAATAAAAACCATTCCAATATAATCTTCACGTGTAATTAGTACATTTCATTCTTGAACCATCAATGACGTTGTAAAATACTCAGTTCGGCTTGGTCAAGACCAACATTTTCCTAGCGAAGGAATATAATTGACTCTTTATAGTTTCTTATTGAGGGAATATAAAGCAGGGATCACTCAGAAGCCATATGGCAAAAGTGTGTGGGCTTGAATTAGAATTAGCAAGTAACAACTGGAGCTTGATTTTTCTTTCAATCAGAAAATAAATATTGTTTCTTTTAGATAATACAAAAAAAAAGAAGAAGAAGAATATTTTTACATGCATTGCGTACAAGAAGCAAAGCTAGAAATTATAAAGAGCACAAAGGCGAGAGCAGCTGGCAAGATAGACGGCGGACCCTTTCTTCCACTTGAGACGATCGAATCTCGTACTTGAGAGCTCTCGATCATCTCGTGCCGCCCTAGTTCGTATTATAATTAGTTTGCAATCCCATTGCCAATTCAAAGCTAAGGCACGCGTTTTCTCGATACGCACTTCGCGCCTGCCTACGTGCCTTCACCCAGCTTATCTTAATGTCCCTATGTAAGAGTTGCATGTTCATGGGGCATATAATTAGAATAAAATGAAAGATATGGCACTAAATATGACAGACGATGGGCCCAAGTTTTGTGCTTTAGATCAGAGGACTTGGTAAAGAGAAAAGAGTCTAAAGTTGTCCTCTATTTGTCTTGAATTCTTCTTTTTAGTAATTTTTTAGATGTTTTATATGCATTCCATTAGATCTTCCATAATTTAATTCATGTGCCTACTGATATATATATATATATCTATAATCCATGTATTCCATTGAGAATTATCTACGCCCCATTGGTCTCTGTTCAGTACTCTATGATGTGGTTTAAGGATTCAAAGAGGAGACCAACAGCTTTCTCCATATTTTCTGTTTTGTTAATTATTATCTCAGTTTGCTCTTTCCACTGCAATAAACTCAACATATCTTTCTTTGTATTAGTGCTAATGTGTACATCATAGTAGTGAAATAGTAGAAATACTGATTTATACTACCCCGGACCTTAATATAAAATCGAGAGCTAGCAGTTCATCAACATGTATGCTTTGTGATATACGTACTTTAGTTAGCTGTCACCTTTTTGTTTGCATGCATGAATATCCACTGTCTGATAGCATTTTATATTTGAAAATGAAACTAGTTTGCCTAGTCTTGAGCTTTAGCAACATTAGTGATGAAATTTAATTTCAGAAATAAATCTAAGTGTCATAGAAGGAAGAAACAGTATCTAATTATAACGTACGTTATAATGCTATTACTTTCTTTACATCAATTTATAATTTTCTTGTTTCAAAAATCTACACAAATTTCCTCAAACCAAAAAAAGTCTACACAAATTATTCCTCTAGAACTAGCATGCTAGTGTGAAGAGGGCACACAAGGGTCACAGGTTAAAAAAAACTTGAAAATCAAGCATTTGTGAATGGGTGACCTAAGCTCAACTAAAACTCTTTAATTTTTTTATTTTTTCCCCTTGAATAAAGACTCTTTAAACTTAGAAAGTGTATCCTCCATATTAATATTTGAGCGCGCACACACATTTATATATCTGGAAGGATTTGAGCAAGAATTCTTCCCACTCAAATTCAATGCAACGGTATTTAAATACAAAATCCAATCCCTTGAAATTGATCGACATTATTTAAAATAAATAAAAATAAAAAATCAAGTATTTTGTAGTTTTCTCTCCATCCATCAAGTAGGCACAAAATGAACAGCCGAAAGTAGCGTATTACTTAGATCTATAACGTTAGCAAATAAATTCTTGATCCAACTATTCGATCATTATCTAAACATTTAAAAATTCAAACACACCAATTTTTATTAGATTTCAAATATTTTATCCTGTTAAACATACCAACTCACTATTTCGGTTGTTCATATTGCACCTATTTGATGAATGAGCAAAAAGTATTCAAAACACTAGATTTTTTATTTTTGATGCTTTAAATAATGTAGATTAACTTCAAAGGAGTGGGTTTTGGATTTCAATGTCATAATATTGAATTTGAGTGAGAAGAATTCATGTTCAAATCATTCTCAAAATATTCAAATATATATATATATAGGGGTTACTGTACCTCAACTGACGGCTGAGAGAGTTTCTCAGCCGGCGGGACGTGGCAACATAATAGCCACGAAATTGACATTAATTTTGGCAGACAAAAACCAGAAAAATCCCACCTAAATTACTATCAGTCACCTCAACAGTGTATTTGACGAAAATACCCTCCCTCACAACTTTTTACCGTATGTAAAATATTTCCTTTCACAAAAATTTACAGATCTAAAATTTCAGTTGATCATTCTGAAGAGATCAGTTCTATTATTTCACAAAATTTCTTAGTAATTTTTTCATACCCTTTCTGTTGACCTGGGTCGCAGTTGTTTGAATTAGCTTTGTAGATGTATGCGACCTTGGTCGTAGCGTTTTAAAAATTATTTATTTTTTCATTCCCTTTCAGTAAACCTTGATCGCAGATGTTTGAGTTAGCATTTTAGATGTATGCGACCTTGGTCGTACCGTTTTACCAATTATAAATAATTTTTCATTCCCTTTTCTGACGACCCGGGTCGCAGTTGCTTCAATTTGCGTTGTAGATGTATGAGACCTTGGTCGCAGTATTTTAAACATCATTTGTTTTTTATTCCATTTTCTGTCGACCTGGGTCGCGGTTGTTTCAATTTGCGTTGTAGATGTATGCGATCAGTCACAGTGTTTTAAAAATCATTTGATTTTCATTCCCTTTTTTGACGACCAGGGTCGCAGTTGTTTCAATTTGCGTTGAAGATGTATGCGACCTTGGTCGCATAGTTTTAAAAATCATTTGAGATGCCGCAATATTGATGTTCAATCTCTCCGTGTTGGGGGTATGGTCGCAGTCTGTTACCTAGGTTACCGTGATTGAATATTGCGACCTTGGTTGCTGTATGATGATGCAATAGTTTTTAGGTTTATTACAAAATTACAATGCGACTTTGGTTGCGATGTATTATTTTCTACTAGATTGGATTAAGCGGACACTAAAATATTACACTGCAACCTTGGTCGATGTATGATATAATTGGTGAATTATTTTGTTTAATTAAAAAATTGCGACCGGAGCTGCAATGTAAAATATCAATCAACCTAAATCGTAGTGAATTATAATTTATTAAATTCTGTTGCGACCAAGGTCGCAGACTTATTTTCTTTTAATTTTTAAATAAACATTAAACTAATGTTTTTAATGTTTCTTCATCTATAGGTAAACAACAAGTGAAGGTTCGTCCTCTGAGATCGAACCTAAAGCCTATATGCGAATTCATTAGGACATTCAAAAAGCACATTCAGGGCGATTTCATAGATTCGATTTCATTCCAGCACAGAAAACATCCTTGAGATATGCATTAACCCATTGTCCACGCAGTCTGTGCATCTTCAACAACCAACTGTCTTCTTCTTCTAAATGATATTTTTCATTCATCAGTCGCCATCGCTCCTCGCATGTGCTTATATCACGGGAGGTGTACCAATGATGGAAATCAGAGACCATATCTTTGTTGGCCCAGAGGCCTTCCACTCTACTTTTGATGATGATTAACTCATGTAGTTATGTTTACTAATAATCTTGTGATTTTAGTTTCAGATCATTAATCAAGATATTAGTTGGTGATTGCTTCAACAAGATGAGTTTTGAAGCCTTCACATGGTGATTCCAGAGCCCGAGCATCAAGATCATACCTTGCACTCGTTGGAGTCTCGCTCGTGGATCACGTTTTGGATCGGGTCGACTTTAAGATGAAGATCGTCAAGAAGATTTAGGTATCCTAATTTAGTTTAGTGTGTTTTAGATCCATGTGTAAAGCTTAGAATAGTTGATATGCTCAAGTGCACAATACACACAAGTTTTATGTTTTGGATTTGATTTTCATGAATAGTTTAGATCAAAACAAGTTTAAATGATTTTTATGTATATTAGATGTGTTCAATATACATACATGCTTCATATCTTAAACAAACTTATTTTGATATGACTATTCATGAGTTTCCTATGGAGAAAAATCCATGTTTTATAAAATACAGTTTTTGGTTTCTGGTAAAACTTTCAAGAAACAAAAATAGTTTGAATTGCTTGATATTTGAGTTGAAATCTTTATCACATGTTTATATATCAATGCAAAATGTTAAAACTATTTTTGGAGATTTTTAGAAGAGATAAAAGAATTTTTAAAATTAGTTCTAACCCCAGTTTCTGACCCATAACTGTGCTGACAGGCCAGGTCGGTCAACCGCAAGATCGACCGAGCCAAGATCCGGTCGACCGGGCGGTCGACCGACGTGCACAGACCTGTGCACGTTTGCTGGCACAGTGGGACGGTCGACCAGGCGGTCGACCGGACCAGAGAGCTTTGCTCTCTGTATCTGGGTGGTCGACTTGGCGGTCGACCGGGTTGCCCAACGGTCATATTTATGACCGTTGGCGGTCGACCGGCTGGTCGACCGTAAGCCTGTCAGGCTGACAGATCAGCCTAACGGCTAGTTTTCTTTTTGGGGCTATAAATACCCCATCTCTTTGGAGATTTAAACAAGATTTTTAGAGCCAAAATTTCAAGACATTCTCTACTGTTTTAAATAAGTTTTCAAAATAATTTTTGTGCCAAAAAGATTCATTTATTTGTTTTAAAGTGTTTTGTTCATTTCAAAGAAAATTAGTTTTTGGGAATTTGTTTTTGATCTAAAACTTCTATATCCATTTGGTATTTTTCCCAAGAGATTTTCTTTGATCAAAACACTAGTTTTTCACACTTGAGCTATATCTTCTATCCTATTCTATTAGGATCATTTGTTTTTGTGGAAAAGAGATTGTTTGAGGTTGTTGTAGCCTCCAAGTTGTATACACCCTTGCTTTTATTGTATCCCTCTTTGGTAGAGGTTGATCGGGTGATTGGTTTGCTCCCTCTTTGGTAGAGGTTGAGATTGTAGTTTGCTCCCTCTAGTGAGAGGTGGAGTTTGGTTTGTAACCCTCTTCGGTAGAGGTGTTGTGGTTGTTTGGCTACGGGCCTACCCTCGGTTGTGAGGTGGTGTTTGAGAGAGGAGTTCGGTACTCCTATTGTTGTAACAAATCCTCCTCGGTGGAGGTTCCCTCGGTGGGAGATAGTGGATTGGAAATCCTTCTCGGTGAAGGCGGGGACGTAGAGCTAGGGGCTCGAACCTCGAAACATATCATTGTGTTTGCGTTTGATCCATTGTCTCTCTAACTCTCTCTCTTTATTTTGTGTTGTGCATCATTCATATCATTCATATCTATTTGCTTGTGTTGTGCCTTGCATTTGATTCATATTGCTTATCTTTATATGCTTGGATTGTTTGTGTGTGCCTCACTTATACTTAACCACAAGAGCTTCATATAGCACCTCAACCCTTATCTAGGGGAATCAAGATTAGTCCAGAGCCCTTCACGGGGAATTCGGCTACACTTGTTGGTTTTATTAAGTGTGTTGCAAAATAGTTTTTAGCTTTTGCATTTAGTCTCTAGATTAGCACTATCACCTATTCACCCCCCTCTAGGTGATTTTCAATCTTCTCCATACTTGTTTGTCATCGGGATTTGTTGCTCGGCAATATATTTTCGTACATGTCAGAAACAGTACCTGTGCCGAGTAGTTAGAAAAACCATCTTGATGGCATCATCAATCTGGGCATCCTTATCAGTAATAATCAACTTTGGTGCAACTCTATGCATGCACTTGAGCCATTTTTGGAATAGCCACACAAACGTATCCCTCTGCTCATCAGCAAGCAATGCAAAGCCAAAAAAAATTGACTGCTGATGATGATTTACTCCAGTGAATGGAGCAAATGGCAAGCTCAAGTGATTAGTCCTGTATGTTGTGTCAAAAACGATCGCATCACAGAACCTCAAATACGAGGAAATAGCTCTTCCATCAGCCCAAAAATGCTTCTAAGTGTGCCCGCATTATCAACTTCACTTGCAAAGAAAAATTCTGGATCGGTCTCGGCTTTCTCTTGAAAATATATGATTATCGCAATAAACTCATGGCCAAGGTTATTTCTACGTTGACGAGTAAAATCAATAACTTGTTGCGGGCTTACTTCTTCACAACCTTCTCCGTGGCTCATTACATTCACAACACGAGAAATATTTGAAAGGCGCATTCCCATATCAACCAAATTGCTCATAATGCTTCTGCTAATCTTCGATCGATGTGTCTGGTGAGAGTAATGGTGATGTATCTTATCCGGGCTTGACAATTCATGTGAATGAGAATCAATAAATTTGGTGACAACCCAATATCTTCTGTCAAATAAAAAATAAAGACAAACATGCATCTCAGCAGGACACGCTACTCTAGTGTCAAATTGACGGTGCACTGTAAGCCCCTCTTGTCTTTTGTCACACAACTTCTTCACACCCTCCTTGTTGCAGCAAAATTTTCTGCAAATAACTTCATGAGGAGGCCTCCGTGACTTATCTATTCCTTCTCTTCTCACGCCAAAACCTCTATTCCTTGCATAAGAATTGTAGAAATTGCATGCTTCCACATCCGTGAAAAACTGTTTTCCTAAAAAAATATTTGAGCTTTCAGACATTTCTTCATGTGCATTCAGATCCTACAAAACAAATTGACGAACTACATAAATATAAATATTTTTTTAAATATCACACGTTTGAACTTTAATTACTAAAACTGTGACCAAGATCGCAGATGTAATGAAATCTATATAACTTCTTACTAAAAGACTGCGATCGTAGTCGCAGTTTTCCATATGAGCAGATTTTTTAAAACCTGAATAATAACTGTGGAACTCTCTAATGAATATTACTGCGACCTTAAGTCGCATTCTTAAGATTTAGTGTATAAACTAGATATAATTGGCATAGAAACGTGTAAGAATTATAACAATAAGGAATGCGACTTAGGTCGTAGTTACAAAAATAGCTTTTACACCCGGAGATTATTTTAAAATTAAACTGCGACCGTGGTCGCAGTTCTTAAACTTTAGAACAAGTGATTATTTTATTCTATAAAACGAAATATTGGTCGAAGTTCCATATAGGCTACAGAGAAAGCTTCTACATTTAAGAAATTGTGGGAAAAAACTGACACAATAAAAACCTGTTGATCAGCATGCAAAGATGTCAACCCTTCAATACTTTCAATATTCTGAGAGAAAATTGAACCAGATGATATATCCTCCATATTTAGATCGGGAGATAGAGATCGCTTACGACTGCGACTAGAATTGGCAGGGAAAGAAGACTGCTCCGACGTCGACATTAAATAAAAGGAGAAAAATCTGCTCTGAAAATCGATATTTTTAGAGAAAACTTTATTGCAGGCTAGAAAAGGAGAACCTAAATCTGACAAAGAGCGGTAAAGAAATAGAGGGAAAAAATAATAATAAACAATAACCTAAATCTTATAAAAAACTGTAAAAAAAGGGGAAAAAATAATAATAAACAATAACCTAAATCTAAAAACGAGCGGTAAAAAATTGGGGGAAAAAATAATAATAAACAATAACGACGTGAGTACCTTTTACCAAGGGGTATTTAGTAATTTAACTTGCTCCTATAAGCGGGGCGCAACTTAGTAGGGTGGCAAATATTGAGCCACATCACCGTAGGCTGAGAGAGTCTCTCAGCCTTCGGCTGATATATATTTTTCTCATATATAATATATATATATATATATATACATATATATATATATATACATATATATATATATATATATATATATATATACATATATATATATATATACATATATATACATATATATATATACATATATATACATATATATATATACATATATATACATATATATATATATAGGTAAAGAATTCCTAGTAGGTCTCCTTGATTACATTCTAAGGAGGCGGCTTCAAACTCTAACATTCTGATTTTTTTGAATATTATCCATCTTCATGCTCTAAGATGTATGCATATAAAAAATCAAATGATTTGGAGTTCGCTTGCTCATTGATCTAATCTTTTGATTTTGTTCTACTATTAAAAATTGTTAATATTTGAACCCAAAGAAAATAGACTAACCAAACTCCAAATCACTTGATTTTTTTATGTACACAACCTATAACATGGAGATGATAATGTGCGGTCGGATCGTGAAAAAAACTGAGATGTTGGAGTTTTACGCTGCTTTTTAAGATTGTAATTTAAGGAGATCTATAAGAACAACTTTGCCCATATATATTATATATATATAGAGTAGGATCCTTGGGGAAGGATCCGGGCCCGAATCTTTCTCACTCAAATACAAACTCATGATATCCAAATATAAGATCCACTATGTTGAGGTTGAGCTACATTATTTAAAGTAGTTATAAATTAAAAATTAAGTGTTTTAAATACTTTCTACCCAAGCATCAAGTAGGGGCAAAATGGACGGCAAAAATAGTGAGTTGGTTGGTTTAACGGTGTAGAATATTTGTAATCTAACAAAAAATTGTATATAAGGGTTTTTAAGTGTTTAGATCATGATGAAATATTCGGATCAGGAATTTGTTTGTCTAAAGACGTAGATCTAAGCAATATGCTATTTTCAGCCGCTCATTTTGCTCCTACTTGATGACAAAAGTATTCAAAATATATTATTTTGAATTTTAGTTACTTGAAATAATGTAGATCAGCTTCAATGGAGTGGATCTTGTATTTAGATGTCGTAAGTTGTATTTGAGTAGGAAAGATTCGGCTCCGAATCCTTCTGGAATGAAATAACTATATCTCTCCCTCCCCCCCCCCTCTCTCTCTCTCTATATATATATATATATATATATATATATATATATATATATATATATATAAAGAAATTTGTATACTTATGCCATGTAACGAGATCCCTTAAGATTGTGGCTGTTTCTCCCCATCTTACCAAATTGAACCCCTAACATGTGTATTTACAAAAAAACACGTGTTTTGAAGTCTTTTTAATCATGTATCTAATAGTTGCAAAAAGTTATATTGTTGAAAAATCGTTAAATTTTGAATCATTAAAAACATGATCAAGCTAACTCCAAAACATGTGATTTATTGTAAATACAAGTATTAAGGAATGGGTTACAAATCGGTAAAGTTGGATAAAAAAAATGTGAGAAGGGGGAGAAATCAGCCGCCATCTGATGGGATCCCGTTAGATGGCATCTGATATATATATTTCTCCTCTCTCTCTACACACACACAAACATACATATGTGTGTGTGTATAGAGAGAGAGAGAGAGAGAGAGAGAGAGAGAGAGAGAGAGAGAGAGAGAGAGAGAGAGAGAGAGAGAGAGAGATAGACTTGTGTCCTTCCAAAAGGATTTGAGCCTAAATCCTTCTAACTCTTCTGACATTCAAATACAAATCCACCTTATTGATGTTGATCTATAATATTTTATGTATCTATAAACCAAAAATTAAGTGTTTGGATACTTTTTACCCATCCATCAAGTGACGCAAAATGGACGGCCAAAAATAGTGAGTTGGTTAGATCTATGTTTTTAGTTATACAGATTCTTGATCTGGCCATTTGACTATGATCTAAACATGTAAAAGCCTTACAAATCAATTTTTGTTAGGTTTCAAATGTTCTACGCTGTTAAACTAACCAACTCACTATATAGGCCGTCCGTTTTTCCCCTACTTGATACATGTGCAAAAAGTATTCAAAACACTTGATTTTTGATATGCAGATACTTGAAAGAATATAGGTCAACTCAATAGAGTGGATCTTATATTCGAATGTCGGATGTTGATATTTGAGTGAGAAAGATTCAGCCTCAAATCCCTTTGGAAGGACACAAATATATATATATATATATATATATATATATATATATATATATATATATATATATATATATAAAGAGAGAGAGCGGGGGGGAATCATACCTCAGTCGTCAGCTGAGAGAGACTCTCTCAGATAGCGCAACGTGATTGAATTTTAACCACAATTTGGGGTGCTGTGCCATATCGCAGTTTTATATGAGGATTGTGATTAAGTCGCAGTGTTTTTATAAGAACTACTGCCATGGTCGCAGTCTTTTTCTGAGGACTGCTACCATGATCGCAGTACTTATTAGTCATAATTACACTGAAAATATATGATTTTTTAGGACTGTGACCATGTTACAGTGGACTGCGACCATATTGCAGTAAGTTTGTGACCATATTAAAGTGACAGCTGAGAGAGTCTCTCAACTGACGACTGAGATACATTTTTCTCATATATATATATATATAAATATAAATATATATCAGAAATATGTATATCAGCTGGCGGCTGAGAGACCCTCTCAGCCTGCGGTGACGTGGCACATTATTAGCCACAATAGGAAGAACGGCCAGCAAATTAAAACAGTTGAAATTACTAAATGCCCCTGCGGTAAAAGATAGTGGATCTGTATAGTTTATTATTTTTTATATTTCTGACGTTAGTCAATATTGTCACAATTGTCTTTTATAACTGTGACCAAACTGCGACCAACTTCATCAAATCACGAAATAAATTTGAATGCTTCTTTATTAAATTTTTTAATGCAGATATTATATATTTTAGGAATGCGCCTAAGCTCGTAGTTGTCAATAAAATAATTTCTCAAAAGTTTTAAATTTTTTACGCAGATATTATATATTTTAGGAATGCGCCTAAGGTCGTAGTGGTCAATAAATAATTTCTCAATAGTTTTAAAAGCATTCTTTATCGTAGTCTACAATTATTTAATTTGTAGATTTTTATGATATGATCTGTAAGAATTTTACTGATTTCGAATATAGTCGCAGTTTACTTTTTTCGCATGTAATGTATAAATTATTATTATTATTTTTTACATATTGATCGCGAACAAGGACTGCGATTATGATCGCAGTGCTTAACGAGAGCATGTCGTGGATGTTTTTTGGCTAGGTTAAATGTAATAATGGTGTCTAAGAACTGATACTATAGTCGCAGTTTACGTATTATTTTATATATTTATTCTTCACTGTAACTATTATCTCAGCCACCTATAAACTATTAAATTATTTTTACATATTGCATGCGATCAAGGACTGCGACTATGGTCGCAGTGCTTATGACAGCATTTTGTGGACGATTTTTTTGCTAGGTTAAATGTAATAACGGTGACTAAGGACTGATACTATAGTCGCAGTTTACGTATGATTTTACATATTTGCTCTTCACTGTAACTGTTGTCTCAGCTGCCTATAAACTACGAATTTCTTTTTTACATATTGCATGCGAATAAGGACTGCGACTATGGTCGCAGTGCTTAAGGACAGCAGTTGTAGTTTTCTAATTTGTGATATACAGTGAAATATACTGATTTGAGAGGATTTCGATCATGTTCGCAGTATTATCTATTTATATAGTTTAAGTTTGGACTGCGTCCATGGTAGTTGTTTTTAACTTTATTGAATGCAAAACGATCAAACTATTTATGACTGGACAGCGACCGTGGTCGCAGTTTCATATGTAATTATAATCTGAGTACTGCAACCATTATCGCAGATAAGATGCAGAAATAAAAACTATACGGTATACTTTATATGTATTTTAAAAATATGAAAGATTATTTTACAGATAGAAGTAAATTTTATTTATAACATAATATGATCAGAAAGCGACCTTACAAAAAAACGAGCATTAAAAGCTCTTAAAAGAAGACAAAATAATGTTGAATTTCAAAAGATCAGGAAATCCTAATTCTCGTCGTCATTACCATCATAAGCAGATTCGTCGTCTTCATTCTCCTCATCTTCCTATTTATTACTTATTTCCTCATCATCTTCTTCGTCGTCCAGCTCGCAGTACTCCTCAGTTTCTTCCTCTTTTTGAGGGTGCTTTGGTTCATCGATAAACTCCCAGAATGGATCGTCTCTATCAAGCTCTTCGTCCGATCCGCGTCGAGAAGAACCTGTTAAAGATATGCTCAAAGAAAGCGAGCCTCAGCATCAGAGAACTTGCTTTCATCAAGCATGTCTCTGTAAAGTGGCAGAGGAATAAGTTCCTCCTCACTAAGCCCCATGAAAACTTCATCATCCTTATGAAGAGGAGGATCAGATAAAATATTATTTGATGTAGTGAGATAATCAAAAGAAGTGAAGTCCAGACTAGTATCAGATTCACTAGAATACCCTGAAGAAAGAGAACTGGTGGGAGAATGATTGAAGTTGAAATATGAGTGTTCAGAGGAAGAAGATGGGGAAGATATGATTCAAGAATGAATTATTTTCTGGAAGTTTTGAAATCAAATTGAAAAGGAAGAGCATAAATATCTTTTTTAGATATGAGATAATATATTAGTTACAAGCACTATAAAAAGGTCAATAATATGAAAGAACATGAATAGTAATAATAATTGTTATAGGTGACGGTTGAGTATTCGAAGAAGTGGTAAAAAGAAATTAAATATTTAATTGAAGAGTTATGGCGAGAGAATCCGAAGAGTTCCTCTTTTTCAGAGATTTATTACGTGAACTACAAATTAACTTTTTATAGAATGTTTTTCCTATATCTTTAGATTACGTATGGTGCACTTCTTTCCTTTATCGAGATTAATATTAGCGCATCTCTTTTTTCGAGACCGTTGCTGTATCACGGTAGATAGAATATTAATTATTTCATTTAATTCAGAGTAATAAATATAATATTTTATAAGATGTGATATACGCGGACTGATCTCACGGTCGCAGGGCTAATCTACTTTGTAAAATGATCAAAAATCTGTTACATAAGGCATGCGAAAAAAGACAGCGACTGTGGTCGCAGTGCTGAACGAAAGCATGTTTCGTCTGTTATTTTTATGCGAATAAGGAATGCGACTAGGTTCGCAGTCGTGATATAAAATTGAAAGTTATATTATATTAAGTCTGCGACTATGGTCGCAGTGATCGAAATTTTTGTTATACTATGACTGCGACTAGGGTCGCAGTCGTGATATAAAATTGAAAGTTATATTATATTAAGTCTGCGACCATGGTCGTAGTGTTCGAAAGTTTTATTATACTATGACTGCGACTATGATCGCAGACTTTGTAAAACGATCAAAATTCTATTACATAAGGCATGTGAAAAAAGACAGCGTCTGTCATCCCAGTGCTGAACGATATCATGTTTCGTCTGTTATTTCTATGTGAATAAGGAATGCGGGGTCGCAGTCGTGATATAAATAAATATTGTTGCAGTTATGAGAATATCTGATTTATAAAATATCTGCAAAATAATTAACAATTGTATTTCATTATTTTTTTTACACTGTAAATTTGTAATAGAAAAATCAATATACGGTTGCCCCACATTAAATTTCATTTTTCTATTCATTTTAGTTTTTTTATTAAACCTATATGAATTGAAAATAACACGAAATAAAATAATAAGAAAATTATATAAAAAATAACAGTTTTTTATATTTCAAGTATGTTTTTTACTTTTTACTGCTGCTGTTTATTTCACATTATCTTGATCCAATTTTTTCATTATAATTTCGATGTAATAGAATTAGGAATTTTATAACTGTAGATATATTCAAAAGAAAATTCTCTGTAAATTACAAATTTATAGGTAAAATTTTGTTGTGGATGAGTTTTTACTAGTTTAGAAGTAAAAAGGGGAAAATTTTTGTTATGGATGAGTTTTGCTAGAAAAAAGGGGTATTTTGATCAATTTGATTGACGATTCTTTACGCGGGATTTTTTTGATTTTTTTGACGCCTACACTCTGCGACCGATATGTGACATATATTCAGTCACGTCACCACCGGCTGAGAAACTCTCTCAGCCGTCGGCTGAGGTACAATAACCCCTATGTGTGTGTGTGTGTATAGAAACAAGTAGGAGAAGGCTACAGTGTGTTGGCTGAAACCTAACCGCGTCAAATAATATGATCTGGCTGTATATATCTTAGAAACAAGTAGGAGAAGGCTACGGTGTGTTGGCTGAAAACCCTAACCGCGTCAAATAATATGATCTGGCTGAAAGCAACTAAAGCTAGCCACAGTTGCATAATTATCATTGTTAATAATAATAGTTGTACTAATAATTAATATAATACCAACTGGAATGAAGGAGATGCCTCGTTACAAAAGTTAGGCAGATCCCAGCATGTAACTCATTGCCGGCCAGAAAGGAAAAATCCATGTAACTAGAAGTTTATACACCCTGTCTCTCTCATCCTCTCTCCTCTCTCCTATCACTAGCTCAAGCCCACACTGACAATAGCAATGCCTTATGCTTGTCCCCATCCCCATTCCCTCTCCTCCCCCTTCCCGCATCTCCTCTCTCCCCCTACAAAACCCTAATCCTAATCTTCTTCTACATCTTCATGATCTACTCTTCTTCTTTCTCGATCTTCTTTTTCATTATCATCCTTCTCTCTAATCGATCAATCTCTTTTTTTCTTTGTTCATTGAGCTATAACTACTTCTTCCTCCTTCTCTACGTTTATTTTATATATACTTTGAGATTGATGGAAGTTGGTGGTGGTGGTGGCTGCTCCAAGAAGGAGTGTTCTTCTAAGGCATCGAGCGATGATCATAGCTCGACCGATCAGTCAACCGATGATGTTAGTAGTGGGAGATTCTATGACTGCGTCTTTTGCAAGAGAGGCTTCTCTACAGCCCAAGCCTTGGGTGGCCATATGAATATCCATCGCAAAGATAGAGCCAAGATGAAGCATAATCCATCGGCTTTGAAGCCAGGGGAAGATGAATCCGAGGGCCGTTGTGGGTATTATAACCCATATGTTAATTGTAACAATCATCGGTCTTTCTATCCTCCAGTCTCTGAGTCACTGAAGAACTACAGCATGTTCTTCCCCGCTGCGGCTTCTTTAAGAAGGGAGGGTGTCGCGGGAGCAATGAGGCAGCGAGAGTTGAGTCTCTTCGGTGAAGATCACATGCACTCGGGACTGAGAGTGCATGTGGATGAGAGGCATGTGGTGCTGGGCCTCGAAGAGAGGAGGGAGCGAGCCAAAGAAGGGGAAGTGGATTTGGAGCTTCGGCTGGGTCCTTAAGTTCTAAACAGTAAATGGAAATTTCAAAGTAGCTCTTTATGGCAAAGTTTTTCTTTTTTTGAAAACTTTATTGTAAAGTTTGTGTTTGTGTTTATGTTTATATCCCCACAATAAATATTTTTTGTTTGTAGATATGTCTATTTATAAATGTAAAGGTTGTGTGACAAGAATGTGCACTCTTACTCATCTAAGTTCATACTTATATTCTTTTAGTGACATGAACAGCTGATCAAGTACGAAGAAAGAAGAAGACTGGGAGGAGAACCAATAATTAGTTCAAAGTAGAAAGTAGGATGTAAATGGATTGGAGCAAAGGAGATGAGGAAAATAATAAAAAAAAATATCGCATCTATTGGTGTATATTTTCCAAAGAACGATCATTGAGCTAGGATTTGTTGTGCAGCACCTAAATAAAAACAATATAGGTTACCAAGGCTAAATTTCCTTGCAAGTGTGACTATCATGACTGTTTAACCTAACAAGTTTTTGTGCAGTTGAACTCATCAGTGTATGGGTCTTCTGAGCTTGCAGCTTGCTCATCAGCTAATGGTTGCGAACCAATAACTTGTTATAAAACTGTAAGAAGCTGCATGTAAGGAATTTTATATGCTGATTCCTGATGTTATCTTAGGGAGATTAAGCTCTTCATTCTTTTTTTTTTCCCGTCTGTTTGATATCAACATCATCTTGATTAAAAGTCTTCTTGAGGAATATCTTAGCTAGCTTTCTTACAAAAATGGAAATTGTTTTTATTTAATAAAATCACCTAATGCTAACAACCGAGTTGCTAGGTATCCTCGATATATAACTCTCGAGTTAATTTACATGAGTTGCTTAACAGCTTTGAAAGTTATGACTTTGAGCAATGCTTTCATAAGACAATAGCCCTGCAAATTCATCAATAATAAGAGAGACGTGGCTTTTGAGATGACTAGTATTTATATCCATGATAAGTCACAAGAGATGCTATTTCTAATGAATAAGTGGGTAATTCCCATAGAGGCAATAGAAGCATGCACACATACATGTTTCATCTAATTTTTTGGTAATTGTATCGCCTTGAGAATTGTATCTTTAGTCGACTCTCCTCAAATTCTTCTCTTCTATAATCTGACTCATATTATATACACAATAATTATGTTGAAATAGCTATTGGCTAGTTTTTCCACCTTTTTACATACCTCGAGAATGATCCAAAAGGAAACAAGATGCTTCCTGAATGAATGCCTGAAATGTGTAATGTAGCTTAATTATGTCTATAAAAGCTTCACTATCTCTTCCCTTTCTGTTTGAGATTGATCACAACATCATCCAATGAAGTCCTAGAATTGTCTTTTCTCCATCTGTATACATATATATAGAAATTCCTCAGAACATATTGGCGACAGTGTTCAACCAATGTTGTAAGTTAATTGAACTTATAACATGCACTATTTGGTGATATATTACCCGTATTTTTCTAGGAGCAACCCTTCGAAGTTCTTTTGGAATCGTTACAAACAAATCTTTTAGACTTGGAAACTTGCGAGATCTATCCCTGGAAGAAAAAGAAAAACAAGAAAAAGAGGAGAAGAAAAGATGTAGAGAGAAATGAACAACTTATATTGGGCAGAAAAATTGCAATGCCGCAACTATATGCATGCAATCCAAGTACCAGATATAAAGTGATTCACTGCCATGTTGTCAATGCATGAATGGTCCAACTTTTCAATTACATTAGTGCATTAACTAATTGAGACAGTTGTGTTTCATTTAGGGGTGGCAATTGGGTCGGGTCGGGTCGACCCGACCCGATTACTGCTCGACCCATATAATAATCGGGTCGGGTCAACCTGACCTGATTATTATACGGGTCAAAAATTCAGACCCATACCCGACCCATTCTTAGTCGGGTCGACCCGACCCGACCCATTTGACCCGATTATTAAATTTTAAATACAATTTCTTTACACTTTATTACCAAATTGTTGAGTGGTATAGTTAGTCATCACACTAAACTCCACACACTAGAAGCTACGGGTTCAAAACTGGTCTTACGCATATTTTTTGACAATTTGATTTAGGCGAAGGGGAGGAGGCGGGGGCAGCAGAGGGGGAGATCAAGGGGAGGAGGCCGAGGAGGAGAGAGAATAATCGGGTCTGGCGGGTTCGGGTCGACCCGACCCATTTAATAATCGGGTCAGACGGGTCGACCCGATTACGACCCAAACCCAATTAGCCCAAAGCCAGACCCGCTAAGTTCGGGTCGGGTTGGGTCGGGTCTGGCGGGTCGCGACCCGTCTGCCACCTCTAGTTTCATTCTACCATCCTAGCTGACGTTTGTGAATTGTACACGTTTTCTTTTTTTATCAATGTCGAAAATAGCGGAATGTAAAGCGTAGCGCACCACCTCCTAATAGCGTAGTATGAAGCTAGCATAAGCTATACATAGTTTTTATTTTTCATTTTAAGGAAATATTGTTGGACCTTAGAGGGGGGTGAACAGGGTCAATGGTAATTAAAAAACTAATTAACAGAAAAAATATTCAAAATTATGAATAATGGTAGAATCCCCAGTTAGCTGGTGGAATCAGAAATAGAACTACAGAAATGATGGTAGAATCATCAGAACATATTGAAATAGTTTAATGCAACAAATAAAAGTAAACAACAATAAATATGCAACAATAAACAATAAGAGAGAAAGTGTCAATGATTTTGGGTTGGTTTAAAAAACTTCTCTACATAGAGGTCTCTTCTCTAGGTTTCCCAAATGCACTAAACATTAAGCTTCTTGTTGAAACAAGGATTTATAATCACCAAGGCTCTTCCCTGAACTTGGATTTTCCAACCACCGAGACTCTTCCCGAGCTTGGATTTTCATACCACCTTTTGCTTGAGGCATAATAGCACAGATTATAATAGAGTTTGTTCTCTAACACAATAATGAGAATTATTATAAGCACAATGAACAAAGGAAAATAGATGTCACAATTAGCACAATAACTCTTAATCAATAATCAAGAGAGTTTAAGAGAAAAAGAGCATAGTAGAATCAAGTTTCTCTAATATATAGAGAAAAAAATGAAGCCTAGAATATCTCTTGAATTGAATGCTTGACACTCTTTTGAGATGATATGTTGAGGAAACTGAATGTAAATGATTGGTTTCAAGAACTCTTTTTGAAGAATAAAGGATCTAAAATTTTAAAGTTTTTGAGGAATGAAAATGAGTATTTAATTTTTTTTGGTTTTTCTTGTTGTACACAGTAAATGAATATGGCCTTATTTAAGGACCAAGGCAACAAAAGAAGAGGGAATCCAGTCAATAAAGAGAGCCAGCAACCTCTGCCCGTTGGAACATTTAATGCAACCTGTTGAAGAGATATCAAAGCTGGTGCAAAGATATGGACAATTAATGCTACTGCTGCAGTTTTACAAGAGAGAAGACAAGAAAGACCTGAGAGAGGGAAAGAGGAGCGAGTTTTCTCTTCAAATATATACCCAATGTAGCCCCCTGCTCCCTGATGTATGTATCACAGTATCAGGAAACTCTTCATCGAGATCATTCATAGGTATTGTTGTGTTTTATTTCTGTTATCATATTCCTCCCAGTTTTCCTATCTGTTATGATCACTCACCTCTTTCTGCAGGTATTTTGTACTTATTTCATGCTGGAACTCATGTATATATGGCGGTTATTTATTGTACTGAGGCTTAGCGTACGTACGTGAGGGATTTCCGCTCTGCGTATGTACGTCGCCATAACGTCCCCGTACCTGCGGGATCGGGGCGTTACACCCAACGTTCATATATCCAGCTGTAAAGAATAGCCAATAGAGGGTACTATCAAAACAGTCTGCAGTAAAAGGAGGAAGGAGAGAGGGGGGGAGAGGGGGCGAGAGAGAGAGAGAGAGAGAGAGAGCCACATGAGGAATGGTTCTCAGTTGCAGCTAGCAAGGAGGTACAATCTACTTGTGTAGGGTCAAATCATAGTAATGGGGGACACAAGGAGTAAAGTACAACTCATATGATACTAGGAAGAAGTGACCACAAGCTATCTTTGTAAGCAAAAGTGCGATGGAAACAAGGACAGCTAAAATGTGTCAAAGGAAATTTCTTTTATAGAACTTTCTACACAGAGCTGGTAGAATGAAAGACTGGGTGGTAGGATTATAGAAAGTGAGGTGGTAGAATGAGAATCCTACTATAGAATTTGTACCAAGTAGAATTGAGATTGTAATAATCCAATTATGCCAATAAATGTATATAATAAAGATCACTTATTTGATTACTTACGTAATTTCTATCTTGTATGAATTTGTAGCTCAAATGTTCTCTCTTCATAGCTTGATGTTGCTTGTGTTTGGCTCATTCTTGTGGAGCTTGATCAACTTTGCTCCAATAGCTCTTGTAGCTTGTTATCAGTTGAAATTTGTGGAGTCTTAATTAGTCCTTCTATCCTTCATATGTGTATTACAATGTTTCCTCAATTTCATCCAACCTCTAACTTAAGCCTTATCCTGAAATAAGACAATACTACTAATCCAACTTATTAGTAGCTAAATTTATAGGTTAATTATATAATCTAAATCATAGGAGTTACAAATATAAACCAGTCCTAAATAAAGATAATGAATAGAAGAAATATATACCAGTCCTAAATAAAGATTATGAGTAGAAGAAATAAAAACCAATCCTAAATTTAGGCCTCACCAGTGCCGACTGAGGCTCACAAACGTTGATCAATGCCAAAGTAGCTACTTGTCAAAAGATTGAGATCTCCCAGTTGTAGATTAGAGCTCATTGTTAAACGATTAAGACTCATTGATAGATTGATGAAGTACTCATTGCAACCTGTCACTAGTGAAGATAAGGCTTCACTCGAGAGAAAAGAAAGCCCTAAATTGTTGATGTAGGTATCTTAAGAAAGCCCCCACAAAAATTCAGCTAAGTCAAGTAATAAGAAACATATCATAGCGTATTAAATAGAGTATGCTATTTTAAAATAGTGGATAGCGATATTGTTTGTTAGCTATTTTAAAATACTACATAGCATATATGGAGGGCTAAGCTGTAAAGTTAGCATTCTTAGACAATGAATCTAGCTTTTTCAACATTGCTTTTTTACTAAAAAAACTAATCATAACCATTCATAAAATAATAAAGAACAATTCACTGCTTAACTGCAATGATGGGGAGAATTTGAATGTAGCACAAAAGATCATTTTTTTTTGCATGAATTGGAATGTAATTAATCATAATCTCTTTTTTTTTTGAGTAAAAACAGCAGAAAATCCCCCTGCATTCTATTTCTAAGAGTTTAATGAGACAACTCAACACTTAGATATAGCCAGGTATCAAAACAGAAAATACACGTATACAAGAGAAGAAGAGAACAACAACAACAAACTAAGAAAAAGTCAAATAGAACATAAATACAAAGTTTTGATGGCCCGCGACACAAAAAATAACAAGCAGAGAAGAAGCCTATGTACCAAAAAGTGGGTCAAGAGGTCACGACCTCAAACCGGAAGGTCCTCATCCTCGTAGTCAACATCATCCACCACATCGTATAGACCATCGAACACATCTGAGCAGTATCTCCCTCTTATGAGCTCAAGAGTGGGATGATCCAATCTGCCTGTTGCCTGAGAGATCTTGTAAGAGTAGAGGACTCGTAATGAAAACAACCGAGGAAGGAATATGTAAGCTGATTAGAAGAAACATCATGTGCATTAAAAATTTTGTCATTACATTCTGTCCCTATCAACCAACATAATGTGGAGGCTCCATTATCCCAAATTTTCTTACCCCTTTTTCTAAGTGGACTCATAGCCCAACAAAGATATTGGGAGGTAATTGAGACTAAATATATTCGTTAAATTACCCAACTGTTACGAGTGAATTGACAAGAGAGTTACACGTGATCAATTGATTATAAATCTTTAAGACACAAAGAACAAACATTTTGTCCTTGCAACTTACGCTTGATCAAATTGTCATTTGTGAGGATCGTGTTACGGTGGGTTAACTTGACAGAGGAGCCCCCTACCCAAGTCCAGACCAATTGATCCACTCTGTTTGACATCCCAAATGAAATGTCAAGAAAATGTGACATCAAAGGATGTTTATGAACTCTCATAGCCTCAGTGGTAAGGAACATGTGTATTGCCCCAAAGACCTATCACTCTAGTTTTGATAATGATTAACTTATGTAGTTATAGTACTAATGATCTTGTGATATTTAAGTCTACAGGTATAATCAATATCTTAATTTGGTGTTTAATTTCATCCATAGACTCAAAGTCAATGTTTGAAGCGAACACATGTTGATTCAATAGCTCAAGTACAAAGATCACATCTAGCACTGAAGAAGGAGTCAAGCTCAACATGAATCTAGTTTTGCTCAAGACAAAAAGAAAATATCAAGAAAGAAGACTTGAAGTTTGTAAAATAATTTGTAAGCGTTTAGAATATTTGTAAAGTTTATATTTGATTTGATTGCTTAAGTTTATATACACATAAAAGTTTTCTATATTGATTTTCATTGAGTATAGAATTTTTGTTTCAGTTTTCAAGAGTTTGTTTTAGAAACAAAATGAGCTTTATATAATTTATATCTCAAAAAAAATGAGTTTTATAGTTTGTAATATGTTTTGAATTTTATCCATACATATTAGAGCTTAATTTCATAAAAAAACTTATTTTGATGAACTATATACTTTGTTTTATCAAAAGATTATTTTATGAGAAGAAATTTCTCAAAATAAGTTTTAATTGTTTGTGTAATGAAATTTGTCCATGCATATTTGTGCTTTGATAGAGTTTGAGAAACTTGTTTTTGTATTTTATATAAGTTTTAATTTAACTTGTTTAAGTTTAAAGTTTAGTTTTTGAAAAAATAATTTTTAATATAGTTTATGTTACAAATTTGGTTTTAACATGTCGAAGAGAAGTTCACATGTTTGTAATATCTGTTGATTATTGATCACACATATTTGTACTCTAAAATATTTACATGAACTTATTTTTGTAGATTTTATAAAAATTTACTTTGATTTTAAAAACAATTTAAAAAGATAAACAAAAATAGTTTTTGGCCTTAGGTCAGTCGACCTGATGTGTCACAAGCCAACTGGCATATGCACATGGATCAATGGCCTGAGAGCAAACATGCTCTCTCATGTCGGTTGACCGTGCGGTCAACCGATTAACAGAGAGAAAGTTTGCTCTCAGTCAGTCGATCGGGCGGTCGACCAACTTCTGTGAGAACAAATATTTGGACACATATATTGTATAATTATTTCTGCATTCCTATATTTGTTCTGTAATAATTCTTATAACTCACTTGTTTTAATGTCTAAATTCATACAGGATATGATAGAGAGAAGATAAGCACAAATCCTATCCAATTAAATAAAAAAGTTCAAATCAACAAGGATCGATTCAAATTAACAGTTCTAGAAGTAATTTTTTCTGAAGACCGGGTATATCAGATGAGATTATACCAATCAAAATACAAGTAAAAACATATTTTTGAAGATCCAATTGGTTGAGCTGAAGATCAATGGATATATTGTCAAAATTCAAAGCAGAAACTGTAATTCTAATTGGATAAAAGGTTAGAGGGTGAATCAATGAACAAGGGCCCCCCAGATCCTGGCCTAATGGCCAGGATCTTGCCGGCAGGCTTTTTGAATCTGGAGAGCGTTTGCTCCGGCTATCTCTGTACTCTTATCCCTTATCCTCTTCTTCCTAGAAATAGATGCATACTCAAAGGCAGAGAGGGAGGGCAATAGAGAGAGATTTAGTTTAGTTTAGCTTAGATTTTTATTCAATCTAACTTTTGTTTTATTTTAGGCTAGAGAGAGTTACATGAGAGGAGAAGAAGAAGAATTGTAATTAGAGTGACATTGATGTAATTTTTTTTCAAGAGAGAATTGTATTGAAGTGACATCAATGAAGTTTTCTTCTTTATTCATCGTACTCGATCCAGTCAAAGCGATATTTTTATTTTATACTGCTTCTTTTTAATTCAAGATAATCTTCACACAACTCAAGGTACGTTATTTAATGAAAAAGGTAATTACTCCTTCTTTTTCTTAGTATAATATAATGATTTTAAAACTAACACTTTCTCTTTTTATTTCTTTTTCTTTTAACTCGTTTTTCGTTTCTTTTGAATTAACAACGAAATCATCTTCTTCATTTCTTTGGATTTTCTTTAACTTATATTAGCTTTAACTATTTTTTTCTTTTAAAACTAAGAAAAGGACTCTTAACTTGTTTTAGTAAATTAAAAGAAAGAACTTACTTAATTGCTTCCATCGCAGTCCCTCCCTGTGGATCACGACCTGATCAGTCACATATATTACATATATATTGTCACATTACCATATTTATTATCTAATAAACCCTACTAATAAGTCTCATTTTTATTTAATAACGTGCAGGTCTATTGTTAATGGAGATGGAAAAGAAATAAGCCCAAAAGCCCACTTTAATTCTGATTTAAATCTTAATTAAAGAGGAGATAAATATTTAGGAGGATAGAGATAATTTCAGCTGAAGATCAACACAAATCAGGGAGGATTACGTCAAATAAAATCAGTTAATTTGGTTTTATAAGAATTCAAATCGGTTAGCTTGAGAATCACCGAAGATCAGATCGGACTCAGAGATAAACAGCAAATTCAGCCAGACAAAAAGGGGCAAATCCCACGCAAGCCAGATCTCCACCAGGATGTGGCCATTTGGCCACATCCTGGCTGTGGATCCGCGGCCAAAGCCGCGGATCCACGGGCCGTTTGGTGGAGATAAGGGGAGCATTTTCACTCCTCTCCCCTCTGAGTTTTTGCCTATAAAAGGCAGGTTTTGCACTGAAAAATAAAGCGAAGACTAAGATTAGAATTCTTATTCATTTTTAGGATTTTAGAAATATTGTTAGATAGTTCTGAGAAACTGTATCTCATATTTACTTTTTAGTTTAGACCACCAAAGAGAGAAGAGTGGAACTGAGTGTGTAATTCATCATTGAAGTGACAATCAAAGGAGATTCAACTTGCTTATTCATCTCGACTCAATTCGGTATGTCTCTGTTTTATTTTCATTCTCTTGTTTGCTTTCTTTTTATCATCAGTAACTAAACCATCTTCTGGGCTCACTAATTAATTTCTTCGACCTCCTTTCTCTTGATTGATTTTTATGAAAGAACCTCTTTTGAATCAGAATAATGCCTAAGTTAAACTTTGTTCTTGAAAGCACATGAGGCTGTCTTTCTTTTAAACTTAGGCTTTCAAAGTACAAATATTTTAAAACTATTTTTATTCCATACTTGCTTCTTCGTGCTTGATGGTTTAACATTCTCTTTTTAATGATGTGTTAAGAAAGGTCTTAAGATTTAAACGAAACCATCTTATTTGTTTTTCTTGAACATTAAAAGGAACTAAATGATTTTACCTATGATAAAAGTGATGTACCAAAATGTTCTTGAGATAAGTAAATAGTTGAGTAGAAGACTAGTGAGCCCGAATCCTTTCATAATTTAAATCACAGTCAAATCACTCTCAAATCATTTTCTAAAAGATCATCCTCTCCAAAGCCTTTTCTAAATTTTTAATTTTTCTTTTAATCATTCCCTCACTCTCCATTCTCTTTTTCAATATAAAAAAAAGAAAGAAAAACACCAACACCATTCTTTGTTATTTAACAATTCATCGAAAAATTTCTATCGCATTCCTCCTCGTGAACACGACCCGTTAGCCCAAGGCCAGACGATAATTCTTATTGCTTTTCAATTCGCAATCAAATTTTGGCGCCGTTGCCAGGGAGGGAACGGTGTAATTATTTTCTAACAAGTTTGGTTTACTATTTCAAGGACGTTAAGGAATCAGATTTAGCACTCAAGCTCTGTAAGAGAAGACTTGCTATTCTGTACCCCTACTCTCTAAAGTAGGAAACAAAATTTCAAGAAATTGCAGCGCAAAAGTTTGAAAATTTTGGACTACTAAAAACTCTTTTTTGCAGGACATTTCGCTTTGCAAAAATATAGTTTTTGTGTATTATTTCTGCTATATCTTATATTCATTCTCCCTGTTTTTAATCCAACAGTAATATGATTTATTGCTAATTGCTTAAAAAAACGTTTAGACTTGCATTCTAGGCATTTGTCTAATTACTTTTCTTTTACGATTACTGTTGAAGATAGCTGGAGACAAGGTACGTATGCATAGCATATAGTTTAGGAAACATTCTTGGGTGATATTTGCTTGTGAATGTTACTTTTCTATATCTTGCACACTCTACACAATCAATTTTAAGGGCAAAACCCAAATCAAGATAAGGTGGGGAAGTCATTACCCTTCCTTAGCCCATAAACCATCTCCAAGCACGCACAACCTAAAACTAATTTAAAATCTGATAGACATTGGCCTTAGGAGCATCTCGAACTCATTAGTAGATTATCTTAAGGAGGAAGGTTTAGAATTTGACTCCTGCCAGATCAGTGTCTAAAGAAAGGGATTGAGGGGCGAAACCCCGAAGGCTGGTGGTGTGGCTTAATTAGGCCCGTCGCTTTTGCGTGGATACTTCCCACCAATCTTACCCTGACCTGGCTGATTAGTTTGTGGTCAAAGTCTGCATTATACCTCCTATGGACAACCAACTAGTTAGAAGTTGTCAAGGTGAGGTTACCTTAGACTAGGCTTGGTTATTTCCTCTTATTGACTATTGGTGAACTTGTTTGTGATTGTGTTTGTGTATGCAAGTATGGTCAAGAGACCCTAATTCATCTAGGTTAACTAGAAATACATCACCACCCAAGTTCGAACCAGGACCAGATTCAGTTATGGCTCAACCGACATCTTTGCAGAATAGGTTCTATTCCATTAGAACCTCACTTCGATCCTGCATCTATCTTCCATCGGCTGGGGAACACAACTTTAAGCTTAAGCCACAGTTCATCAACACACTCCCTAAGTTTTATGGCTTAGAGTCCGAAGATACTTATTTCTTCATAAGAGAATTTGAGAAAGTATGCTTAATGATGAAAATTTCACACTTTGTAGATGATGCTATTAGGTTGAGATTTGTCCTGTTTGAAGGACTTAGCCAAGAAATGGCTTTATAGCTTAGCGGCCGGCTCCATCACATCCGGGGATGGTTTCATCAAGGCCTTCTTGAAGAAACTCTATCTAATTCATAAGACCGCTCTTGTTAGGAATAACATGATGCAGTTCAAGTAAGAACCTAGTGAACTATTTTGGAGGTACTTTGAACGCTTTAAAGACCTCCTTGTCCAATGTCCTCATCATGGAATAGAGAAATGGCGACAATACTAAATTATTTATGACGGTTTAGACTACTCAACCTAGACCCTCTTAGAAAGCATATGCCAAGGAAGATTCTTGCAGAAGGATGAGAATGAAGGATGAGATTTATATGAGAATCTAACTGAAAAGACCATCCAATGGGAACCAACTAGTGAAAACTCAAGGAATTCAAACTCCATCTCTTCAAAAGGAGGTCTCCATTCAACTGAATCATCTATAACTAACGAGGCTTAGTTAGATAACCTTGCGAGAAGAATGGAAGCTTTAGAAATTAAGAATCCAAGTCCAGTAAATTAAGTCAGCACAAACTAATTTCTAACTCTGGCTTGTACTTACTGTCAAGCCATGAATCATGTGTTTGAGGAGTGTCCTGTGTTTCAAGCTCAACGACAATTTTCAGAACCGATGAATGCGGCTCTTTCAAGGCCGAACAATGATCCTTATGCACTAACGTACAATCCTGGTTGGAGAAATTACCCAAATTTCTCATGGAGCCAACATAACAATGACCATCCACGGTCAAACCATGCAAGCCACATTCATCATTCCAATAATTCTTCCAATCATCAATCCAACTTTTCTAATTACCATCATAATTCTCCCAACATCCACCCAAAATTTTAAATTATCAACAAAACTTTCCCAACCAAGCTCCACAACCCTCCTTCCAGAACCTCAGCTTGAAAGGAGAATTATTAACTTTTAGAGAAACATAGAAAGATACATGAAGAACCAAGACTCCCTCATACAAACTATACAGAGGTTAGAATTTCAAATGAGCCAATTAGCCAATCCACAGAATAAGAGGTAAAAGGGTGCCTTGCCTAGTCAGCCAATAATGAATCCTGAGAATTGTCAACAAGCTTATTTGGCTGAGAATCAATCATTGAATCAATGTAATGTTGTTCATACATTGAGTTCGGGAAAGAAAGTTGATAATTTAGTGTCAACACCATCCAATCCCATTCAGCACAATCACACTCAATCATCCTCATCATCTTGTTCCAATCCTTCTAAAACTGACGAATCTGAAGCAGATAAGTCAACCAATCAGGTATACAAGCCTATATTACCATTTCCTAATAGGCTGAAGAACAACAAGCAAAATCTACACATGGATAAGATAATTGAGATCTTCAATCAAGTGAAGATAAATGCGTCATTTCTGAATTTCATCCAACAAGTCCCATCCTATGCAAAATTTCTTAAGGACATGTGCACCAAAAAGAGCTAGACTAATGTATGCAAGAAAGTTTTCTTAGTCACTAACATTAGTGAGCTACTGTCGGGTCCAATTCCTGTCAAGTATAAAGATCCGGGTTGTCCTACCATTTCCTGCACTATAAGACAAGCCAAGATTAGTCGTGTACTTCTTGACTTAGGGGCAAGTATCAACCTGCTCCCATTCTCAGTTTATCAACAACTCGGGTTAGGCGATCATAGTCCAACTCGAGTCACAATCTAACTGGCTGACCGTTTTGTGAAAGTTCCAAAGGGGAGAATTAATGATGTCCTTATCCGGGTCGGGGAGTTTATCTACCCAGTTGATTTCATAGTTCTTGAGACATAACTTGTGTCCAATCCTAGGGCTCAAACTCCTGTTATCTTAGGGGTGCCCATTTCTTACTATTGCCAATGCTATTATCAATTGTAGGAATGAGTCTATGAGATTAACCTTAGGGAACATGACTAGAGAAGTCAATGTCTTCAACCTAGAAAAACAACCTCGTAAGATAAGAGACTAAACGTTTGAGATAAACTTTGTTGTAAACAATTGTGATGAAAAAAGTGAAGGTATAGAGAATGAGACTCTGTTTCTTGATGAATTATTTAAGAATGAATGCGATCATATTATTGAGAAGGCATATGACGGAGATCCTAATTTTAGAGTATTCTTTAAAAAAAGAAAATTTGATTTGAACATCTTCACTTTCGATGAGCCAACCAATGATATATGACATGAGAATATAATTCAAGAACCTCTGATTGACCTACTCTTTGAAAACCTCTTCGAAAAAAACTCATGTGTTTGGATGAACCGACTAGGGATATTTTGGTTAATTACACACCTCCAAGAAAAAATGTTGACCTAACCTTTGAGGAGATGTATGAAACTGAGTTAGAATTCTTAGGCATTCATAATGAGGAAGTTCCAACTGAGAAGTGTGATGGTGATCAATTTTTTAATAATGGATGTAAAAATGTGAGGAAGAAAAGCTTAAGGAAGGTGAGACTAGGGAGGAAGAGAGCTAAAATGACAAAAAAGATTAGCCTCTCTACTATGCCCTATAAAGAGAACCATTGCAATTATGGGAAGAGAGCTAGGGGATGAGACATAAAAAGATCTAGGTGTGGGATAAACATGATGTTGTACATATTTTTGTATACTATATATATGTGTGTGTATATATATATATATATATATATATATATATATATATATATATATATATATATATATATATATATATATATATATATATATATATATATATATATATATATATATATAATTTTTTATGCATCTCTTTTATATTCCATTTTATGCATCTATACATACATTGGGGACAATGCATGAGATAGTGTGGGGGAGGACTCTAACATGACTAATATAAAAAAAAAATTATATATATAAAATTTTTTTGAAAGAATAGAACAATATTTTGCTATATTTTTTGTAAGAAATTAAGTCAATTTTAAGGAATAGAAAAAACATAATTAAGATTTCTTATACTTGATCAAAATAAGATGACTTGTTTGATTTTCAGGGTTAGGAAGAAAATTGATGAAATTAATTTAGTCTTGATCTTTACCTTGAAGAAATATGCACACTTCATACCCGTACACACTTAAGGTTCAAAAACAAAAATTCTTATGCCTTATATAAAAACAAAAGAGAATATATATATATATATATATATATATATATATATATATATATATATATATATATATATATGAAAAACGAATCTAATTATTGATTATCTAGGTGCCTTGGCCTAAGAAGGCCTTGGTATTTATGCAAACGATGATTAGATAGGTTTAAAAATATATATATATAAATTCTCTGATTAAGTGGGTATTTGTGCCTCATGTAGCATAAGTATTCACGCCTAAAAGGGGTACATTTTATAAATAAAAATTCTTGATTTCGTGGCCTTATTCGCTCGAGTGTTTAAGTCCTTAGGGGTGTTTTCTTACCTGGTGCCCTAAGACTGTCCGGTTTGGGTGTCATCAACTAAAGACTTGTTACATGGGTAGATTAGAAAGCCTAATGGAATTGAGGAATAAATACTACTAAAAATAAAAATAAATAAGGCTTAAGAGTTAATGTTAAAAAACTCTTAGTCAAAACTTCACGGTCATGAAAGTGTATATGAATTAGGGTAAAATAATAGATTAGATGAGAAATACAATTTGACTCCTTACTTTGATTGATGACATATTTTTGAATAGAGACTAAGTCTAAGAATGAAAAGTTTGATTTTCTTATGACTTATAGATTACTTGAACTCTTACAACAATACCTCAAATATTTTCTATCTTCTCAAAATGCTTTTTCGAAAATACTAACAATTTTTCTTTTTTTTTATGGATTTTATAGGTGCAATCCACTGAAAATCCTCACGAGACAAAACTCGTCCTCTAGGGATAACTTAGAGGTTTAATGACTTGTTGCACAAGCTCAGTGTAATCGAGTGACCTGCGAAAGTGGTCCAATAATAGATTAGGATTAGTTTTGATGTTTTGCTCGAGGGCGAGCAAAAGATAAGTATTGGGGTGTGATCAGTCACATATATTGCATATATATTGTTACATTACCATGTTTATTATCTAATAAACCCTACTAATAAGTCTTATTTTTATTTAATAATGTGCAGGCCCATTGTTAATGGAGATGGAAAAGAAATGAGCCTAAAAGCCCACTTTAGTTCTGATTTAAATCTTAATTAAAGAGGAGATAAATATTTAGGAGAATAGGGATAATTCCAGCTGAAGATCAACACATATCAGTGAGGATTACATCAAATAAACTAGTTAATTTGGTTTTATAAGAATCCAAATCGGTTAGCTTGAGAATCATTGAACATCAGATCGGAATCAGAGACAAACAGCAAATCCAGCCAGACAAAAAGGGGCCAAATCCCACGCTAGCCAGATCTCTACCAGGATGTGGAAATGGCCACATCCTGGCCGCGGATCCGCAGCCAAAGCCGTGGATCTGCGGCCGTTTGGTGGAGATAAGGGGAGCGTTTGCTCCCCTTATATCCTCACTCTTCTCCCCTCTGGGTTTTTACCTATAAACGACAGGTTTTGCACTGAAAAATAAAGCGAAGACTAGGATTAGAATTCTTGTTCATTTTTAGGGTTTTAGGAGTATTGTTAGATAGTTTTGAGAAGCTGTATCTCATATTTACTTTTTAGTTTAGACCATCAAAGAGAGAAGAGTTGAACTGAGTGTGTAATTCATCTTTGAAGTGACAATCAAAGGAGATTCAACTTACTTATTCAACTCGACTCAATTTGGTATGTCTTGTTTTATTTTCATTCTCTTTTTTGCTTTCTATTTATCATGAGAATAATTAAAGCATCTTCTGGGCTCACTAATCAATCTCTTTACCTCCTTTCTCTTGATTGATTTTTATGAAAGCAACTCTTTTGAGTCAGAATAATGCTAAGTTAAACTTTATTCTTGAAAGCACATGAAACTGTCTTTCTTTTAAACTTGGACTTTCAAAGCACAAATATTTTAAACTATTTTTATTCCATACTTACTTTTTCGCGCTTGATGGTTTAACATTCTCTTTTTAATGATGTGTTAAGAAAGGTCTTAAGATTTAAACAAAACCATCTTATTTATTTTACTTGAACATTAAAAGAAACTAAATGTTTTTGCCTATGATAAAAGTGATGCACCAAAATGTTCTTGAGATAAGTAAGTAGTTGAGTAGAAAATTAGTGAGCCCGGATCCTTTTCATAATTTAAATCACAACCAAATCACTCTCAAATCATTTTCTAAAAGACCATCTTCTCCAAAGCCTTTCCTAAGCTTTTAATTTTTTTTAATCATTCCCTCACTCTCCATTCTCTTTTTCAATATAAAAAAGGAAGAAAGAAAAACACTAACACTATTCTTTGTTATTTAATAATTCATCGAAAAGCTTCTATCGCATTTCTCCTCGTGGACACGACCCGTTAGCCTAAAGCTAGACGGTAATTCTCATTGCTTTTCAATTCGCAATCACGACCTGTTAGCCCTAGGTTACATGGTAGCATTGAGGACCGAGTACTGTTCCTAAATTCTGTATTTTTCTGTGTGTAGGTTTGGCTCGATCATAATTTTGGTGCCGTTACTGGGGAGGGACGGTAAGTTTTCTTTCTTTTTAATTTACTTTAATGAATTAGTCCATTTTTCTTCTATGTTTTGGTATGCAGGAGCTAATTTTAGAAAACAAAGAACTGCAGTGGATATATAGCATACCTGAGCCTCTGCTCTTGAAAGCAGAGCTCAGAGGACCTAACTATTGTCGCAAAACCCAGCCATTACTGCGTTTACGTCGCAAAGTAGGGAGAACTCCTAACTTGCTTTCTTGCAGGTTTCTTGATTTTCAGAGATTATCTCTCTGCAGTTATTAGTTTATCTATTTAACTCACTCTTTACAAGTTTCTAACCTTAACAGTAACATGGTTCTTTGTAAACGTTAAAAAAATGTTTAGATTCTTGCATCTTAAGGCATGTGTCTAATCATTTACCTTTTACATTACTGTTGAAGAGTGCTGGAGCTAAGGTACGTGTGCATAACATATAGTTTAGAAAACATATTATTAGTTATGTATATTGCTTAAGTGCTGATTTTTCTATATACTTGTACACTCGCACGAAAACAATCTAAGGGTGTAACACCCTGTTCCCAAAATACGTACTTAGTTACGTATTCAAATTCTCAATCGTATTTTTTCAATTTACTTTATGTATTTATTTTTATTTTATGAATATTTATGCGATCGTTTTGCATTGGGTCCGGATTCGTGGACTCAGAGTCGCCCTAATCTGAACTGGGGATCTGATCTACTGTATTGCCTGATTTGGTCTTTTGATAGTTAGATTTGACCGATTTCAGTTTCAAACATCGTTTTTCAATATTCTAGATTTTTCATGATTTTCTAAAATTTTTCCAAATTAATTTATAGAATTTTCGAAACAGGTGTTGACTGTGTCACTGGTCGATTTCAGATTTTTAATTTACAATTGAGATTGAATTTCTAAAATCTACTTTCATATTATTTATTAAAATCATATTTTCTACTTTAATATATTTTTGGAGAATTTTCTGAATTTATCAAAACTCGGCCAGATTTGGTGTCGGCCAGTATCGTTGGTATATTTCAAGAATTTCATTTTGAAAATGAGATTTTATTTCTGAAAACTGATTTAATATTATTTCTCAAGATGATATTTTCTATCTCCAAGTATTTTGGGGATTTTTCTGGAATGGTCGATATTTCCCGACATTTTTATATTATTATTATTTTCAGAATCTTCTCATTTCTTTCTTTCTTTCTTTCTTTGTTTCTTTCGTTTTCTTTTTCTTTCCCCCACTCCACCAACTGACCTACACCCCTTCATTTAACACCTCTACCACCCATCACTCCGTTTCAATCTCCCTCTTTCTTTTTCCTTTTCTTTTCTTTTTTCTTTTCGGGCCTGTTTAGTTAAGGGTGGAAGTGAGGAAGTGAGGAAGTAAAGAAGTGGTAATAGTTCCCTTTGGAACTTGAGAATTGGTTAGTAAGTTTTCTGGTGTTTGGATGTTGTTGTAAAGTGTGGTTTGAAAAATATTTTATCTTTTCTAGTATTTGGATGGTAATGTGAAAGTGGAAGTGGAAAAGTTGACCACAAAGTTAACCGCAAAATATTATTAAAATAAAAATTAATTAAGAAAAAAAAAAAATGGACTGTAATTAGAATGCAAGTGAGATTTACATGATCAAAAAATTAACTGTTTTGTGCTACAACTTATTAAAATGAGATTTACATGACGATAAAATTAACTGTAGAACTCTGGAAGTGAGAAAATTGTTGTGTAAAAGAGAAAAGAGAAAAGGAAAAGGGGTTTTCTTATTTTCCTTTTCGGTGTTTGGATAGATAGGGAAGTGAGCAATTATACTTCCGCATTTCCTTACTTCCGCTCACTTCCTTGCAACCAAACACCCCTTTTTCCTTCTCTTCTTTTTCTTTCTTCTCTTTTTTTCCCTTCTTCTTTTTCTTCCCCTAGCAACGACATCACCGAGCCCCTCTTCCTCTTCAATCCCTCAAAATTCTGTCTCTCCCCTTCAAATTTCTTTCACTCTCTCATCTCAATTTCTCTCTCTACACTCTAATATCTCTCCCATCTCTCTCTCTTTCTCTCTCTCTCTCTCAGACTGTCACCTCCACCACCTCTACCACGCCGGCGGTAGCCCCACTAACCTTCGGCCAGACCACCATCACCAACACTCCACACTTTCATCATCTCTTCCCCCAACTCCTTCCCTCTCCTCCATCTCCAAGACCAACAACTTCACCACCATCTTCATCTTCTTCTCCTTCTTTTAATCATAACCACCCCTTAACCTCCTCTTCCCTCCTCCTTGGGATGGCCCGCGGCCACCATCACCCTGCGCCGGCCTCTGGCAGCTAGCACCCTCGTGGCGGCCCTGGCCGTGCGGCGAGGGCAAGGTTGGCTACGGCCTGGCTGTGCCAGGCCATGAGCAGGGGGCAACAGCCCCCCTGTTTCTCTCTCACTCTCCCCCTGTTTCTCTCTATGATCTTTCACTCTCTACTGTCCCACTCCCTCTCTTCGTTTCCCTTCTCTCCCTTAATCTTTTTTCTCTCATCTCTCTCTCTCTAAATTTTGTTCCCCTCTCTAGCTCTCTTTCTCTCTAGCTTTCTTTTCTCTCCCTCTAACTCTTTCTTTCTCTCCTTTCTCTTATTCTCTTTCTCTCTCTAAAATTATAAATATATTTTAATATATTTTGGTGGCATGGGCATGTGTTTTGGACTCCGGAATTTCACGGCATTTTCAGAGATTAGGCGAGTGTCCCCGCATCATTTTGTGTTCCCCGCTTCGTCAGGTCGACTTGTATTTATTTTTAAATTTTGGATTGTATTCATATTTTGTATTGGCAGTGCCCTTGTATTTATATGTGTAAATCACCTAGAGGGGGGTGAATAGGTGATGGCTATACTAAATGGCAAATAATGCGGAATCAAAATTTACTTGCTAGCAACCTAGTAAATACCAATCACAACTTAAAAATTACTTGCAAATATATAAATAATATAAGAGTTCAAGTAATTAAAGAGAGAGTAGAGTGAAAAGATAAAGAGTAAGCTATCACAAACACGATGTTTGTTTTGAGGTTCGAGCAACTGCTCTACGTTCCCGCCTTCAACACTATGAAGGATTTTCACTATGACCGATCTCACTAAATCGTCAACCGTTACAAGTTCTCACTAGAACTCAATGGACTCACAAGTCCTCTCTCGCGGTGTCGCAACACCAACACGAAGCTCACTAATTCACTTGAGGCCACAACCTCTACAACTTCTCAATAGAAGAAAATTGGTGATCTACACTTGATCATAAATGGCTCACAAGTATAATCCTATAACCAAGATGAGGAGGTGGAACTCTTTAAGATTGTGTAATAGAAATAATTAGAAGAAGGCTCAAGCTAAAAGTCAAGAATATGAAAATTTGGCTCAAAAAGAAATCTTTTAAGAAAAAGCTAAATTGTGTAAAAACTTGATCTAAACTTTAAAAATCTTGTTGTTGAGTTTTTTCACAGACCCACTATTTATAGGGGATGAAAACATGAGTAGAAAATTCAAAAGAGCCGTTGGGAAAAGACCCAAAAAAAAGACAAAACAGAATATGACCGTTGAGAAAAAATACAGGAGAAAAGTCTTCTGTCGGTCGAACGTTGTTCCCAACCAAAGAGCTAAATTTTCTGTCGGTCGACCGGGCTGGTCGACCGGACCCAACCGAGAGCAAAGCTCTTGCAGTCAGTCGACCGCCTGATCAACTGAAGTGTACAAATGCACTTTGGTGTATATCAGTCGACCTCTCGGTTAACTGACAGAGCAATTTTGCTTTGCCTACGGTCGACCAGCTGGTCGACTGATAATGGGCCAAAGGCAAAGTATTGAAATCTTTTTGAAACCACTCTTTTTTTGACAAAATAACTTTTGATCTTTAAACACCAAATAGAGTTCTAGGGACCTATAGAACCAGTGTGTGATCATTGATCAACACAAAATAAAGTTAGCATATTTTGTAAAAAGATACTTTTCTAAATTGAAAATCCAATTTTTCTGAAACTTGTTTTTCCGAAACTCGATTTTGAAAACAACAAAGAGTATAATTATGAACTCTTATTAAAACACATAGGAGTATGAAATATGTTTATGTGTGTCAATCCCAAAAGCTAACAACATATATTATCTTGGTTTTAACAAGCGACAATAAATCCTATATAAAATATAAAAAGTAAAAATACAAATCACGATATAGTCTTCTCTAGTATACTTGATCCTTGAGTTCTTCTGTGTGCTTAGGCTCTATGATCTACATCTTCTTGGCTTCCAAATGTGTTAGTCTTGTGATTGAGTCAAAATGCAACAAATAGTTAATCTAAAATTTTGTTAAACAAAATTGTTAAAAACATAACTACATATGTTTTATTATCATCAAAACTAAGGCCAATGGCCTTTAGGCCAACAATCTCCCCCTTTTGATGTTGACAAAACACATGGAGTTATCACAAATAATTTGGGAAGAGACTTCAAGCGAAGCTCCCCCTAAACACATGCATACATTAAAATGTAACATAAAAGTTAGATGCATCGATAAAAGCATATGAATAGGATATGTCAATCAAGCTCTATGCAACCCATCTATGCATACCAAGATTAAAAATTACAATAATGTATGCACAAACGATTTCCTCCAACCAACCAATAACCTCCAACCTCCAAAACAAGTGGTAGATGGTTGGTTTACAAAGAAAACATAAAAAATACAAACATACTACATACCACACACAGAAGATATATATCAAATATATCAACAGAAAGAAAGAGATACATAACTTCCCAAAGACAATAGAGATATCATAAAATAAATTTGTCCATATAGAGGTTCATGCCAACCTCAAAACAAGTTACATGCCACAAAATAAGTATTGCAATGTAAACACATGTCCACCAAATACTACAAATACTACATGTCCACAAATGAAAAGTACATAAATAAAAACTCAACTAAAAACAAAACACCCTAGATAACTCCCAAGATAACTCTATAGAATCTTTCTCCCCTTTTTGTCATCAACAAACGCGGTCAATCTTCCTGAAAGTTGGGATCTTCAAGAGGAGCAGGTGCCTCGGAAGGAGCTGGAGGAGATACCTATATATCAAACGGAGGACTCGATGTAGGAAGGGGCTGCGAGTGGCCTCTCGAAAGTGGAACAGGCTAAGCATTCCTACTATACGTCTCGTCGACACAAGTCTGGAGATAGCGATAGAAGCGCAGATATACTGCAGGTCATTGTAAACTCTTTACTCTATCCTTTGAAAATTTGCAGACATCTCCAGGTCATGCCTCTGAGTCTGAGCATAGAGGACTGAGCATGGATCAAAAGAGGCAGAAGACGATGAAGAGGATCCAAGGACAAAAAAGGAATGATAGGAGGGGGCTGAGAAGTAGGAACACGCTCCTATTATGCATCCTTTTTAGGAGAGTGTAGTTGATATCAACTGACGGTTCGATAGAACGTTTAGTAGAGAGATCAAATTTTAGTTGCTTAAGGAGGCGGTAATGAGCATCTCAAAAGGCAAGTGCCGATTTGAGATTAGGAGATGCTCGGAAGTAATGTAATCGATGATGAGCTTTAGAATATTAACTTTATTGCCTCTCAGAAGGCAATAAATTAAGAGGGGAGCAGAACCCTATGCATGACTATGTTCTCCTGATTTTGACAGGAGATTATTGAACACGATCTTGGCTTGGACTTGGGCGGTGAGTGTATAATACTTCACCTCCTCATTCCTAACTAAAATGGGGTTGTCATCATCGTGAAGTAGAAGAGATGTGGTGAGGGCAGATTCACCGTCAGGATAATCAAACTCATGGAGATCAACATTATAAAAATCTACAGCCTCACAGGAGAGGTGTACAGATGAGCAAATCGATTTAGAGAAATATTTATGTTCTTGGCCAGAACCCTAGATCTGATGTGGTTATTTTAGAAAGTCAGATTAGAGTAAAAAATAGTGCACAAGCTCAGGATAAATAAGTTCCTTAATGGTAACAAGATGTTAAGAGAGCTTGTGTTCAAAATGCTAACAAGATTCAGGTGCTCAAAATCAGCGAGCACAACAGTTCCTTAATGGTAACAAGATGTTCAAAGAGCTTTTCCTTTTCCCTTTTCCTTCTATTCTTTTTCTTTCTTCTCCTTTCTTTTCCCTTCTTCTTTCTCTTCCTCTGGAAACGACAGCACCGAGCTCCTCTTCCTCTTCAATTTCTTAAAATTCTTTCTCTCCCCCTCAAATTCGCACTCTCTCCTCTCAATTTCCCTCTCTACTCTCTAACTCTCTCCCCTTACTCCAATTTCTCTCTCTCTCTTCCCCCGAGACTGACGCACCACCACCTCCACCACGCCAGCGGTGGCCCCACCAACCTCCGGCCAGACCACCATCACCAACACCCCACCACTTCCATCATCTCCTCCCCCAACTCCTTTCCTCTCATTCATCTCCAACACAAACAACTTCACCACCATCTTCATCTTCTTCTTCTTCTTTTAATCACCACCACCGCCTTCACCTCCTCCTCTCTCCTCCTTGGGGTGACCCGCGGCCACCCCCGGCTTGCCCTGGCCTCCGGCAGCCGACGCCCCTGGTGCCCCTAGCCGTGCGGCCTAGGCAACGTTGGCCATGGCTTAGCTGTGCTAGGTCATGAGCAGGGGGTAGGAGTCCCCCTGTCTCTCTCTCACTCTCCCCTTGTTTCTCTCTCTCTCTTATCTCTCTACTATCCCACTCTCTCTCCCCATTTCCCTTCCTCTCTCTTAATCATCTCTCTCTAAATTTTGTTTCCCCTCTAGCTCTTTCTTCTCTCTAGCTCCTCTTTTTCTCCCTCTCTTTTTGCCCTCTAACTCTTTCTCTATCTTCTCTCTCTCCTCTCTCTTATTCTCTTTCTCTCTCTAAAAATATAAAGATATTTTAATATATTTTGGTGGCGTGCGCGCGTGTTTTGGACTCCAGAATTTCACGACATTTTCAGAGATTTGGTGAGTGTCCTCACCTTGTTTTGAGTTCCTCGCTTCATCGGATCGACTTGTATTTATTTTTGTATTTTGGATTGTATCTGTATTTTGTATTGGGCGGTGCCCTTGTATTTGTATGTGGCCGAGTGTCCAGTATTGTACATATATATGCCTGTGATGAATGTCTGTACTAGGGTAGTTTATTTCCTGTACATATATCATGCATGTGAAGTTGCTTGCTACTACCTTGTTATGGGCGTGTGATTGATACTAACACTTCTGCAGGTAGTATACCCAGCCTCTGGGCTGCATTCAGCCTCGGGCTTTCTATACCCAACCTTCAGGTTGCATTTAGCCTTTGAGCTCTCTACACTCAGCCTCCGGGCTCCAGGAATATGCGTGTAATAATATTCATGTAATAGGAACAGTGACCCATACAACGTGAATACTAAAACAATCAAAGCATGCATACAAGTAAATTCATGTGAAAAATATATACAATTACATTGTAGAGTACCCGTGTAATGATGATACAAGTATATGAAATTTAAGTTTAGCATATTTATTTAATCGGTGATACAAGTACATGAAATAACAATGTCAATGTATTAAATGTCTACATGAAAGAACAGTGCCCAGTATGCTAATGTGTCCATATAACGATGATACTAATACATATAAGTAATATCAATGCCTGCAAACTTGACGTAACAGTGTCCAATGTATCAGTAGTTAGCCAGGTAAGGTGACGTGTCAGTGTGATAGATGTAACGTGGATATATGTCAATATAGCTACATACATATCAGTATTTGTTATACCACTTTTATATTATTACTTTGATCGATATCATAAAGGAATCATAGACAATTATTTATTTACAAATTCTTTACAACCATTTTATTAATTATTAATTTAGTTATTATTATGAAATTCCTTTTATTCATTGTTTTATAATCACTCAACATATATAAATGATTCGTTTACATCTTTATCATAAAGCAAGAATTAACATAACATATTAGTAACCACTAACACATCTGTATTTATAGAAATTTACTATTTACATGATTTACGGAACAATACTCGTGGTTTAAATAAATTAATGACTTAATTTTATTTAACATGATGACATATAATTTATAAAAGAAAAATACTCACATGGCCATTACAGAGAGGTAAATCGTCTTCCTACAATCGCAAACAATCACAATGGCTTGAGAATCATCCAAATCGGACTCAAGATACTCAAGATATCGCTTGAACACTAAAAACCATAAACATAGATTAAATATGTATTTTATAAAGGCTAAAATGTAATAAATTTTATGCAGCAGGGCGTTTACGGTAATTTTCCTTTCTTAACAAATGGATCTGGTTGTTTTCGGGTCAGTTTCTTGTCTGACCCGAAATCCAAACCTACAACTTTAAATTAATGAATTTGGTTATTGGGTAAACGGGCCGAGTTGCCTAGGAGTGGATATGCACCCGTTATGGGCTTTTGACCCTAACGGCAATAGCAACAACAATTGCTGCTGCTGTATGTGGCGGATACCAGCTGGCCGGGGCTGGCCGGCAGCGGTTGTGGCCTGCCAACGGCTCTGGCCGTTGGTAGCGCGTGGTCCCTGGGGAAAAGAGAGTGAGAGAGAGTGAGATGGGGCAGCCTGGTGGTGCCTCTAGTGAGGAAGCGTGGCGATCAGGCCTGGCTGGAGGCAGCGTTGTGGTGGGTTGAGTGGTCAGCCAGAGGAGGAGGAGGAAGAGAAGTAAAAGGAGAGAAAGAATAGAGAGTGAAAGAAGAGAGAGGATGAGGGTGCGACTTGGGGTGGCTCAATGGCCAGCGGTGCATCGGGGGTCATAGCCAGCGTCAGTTGGCCACAATGTGGGTAGGAGAATAGAGAGTGATGAGAGAGAGAGGGTGTGTGTGTGAGAGAGAAACGGAGGGGGAGAGACAAGAGAGATAAAGTGAGATAGATAATGAGAGAGGGGGGAGAGAGAGAGAGAGAGAGAGAGAGACAAAGTGAGAGTGGAGGAGAGAGAGGGCGGTGGGAAGGAGAGTTTGGAGAAGGGTGGAGAAGAAATGGGGGAGAGAATGAAAAAGAAAATGAATAAAAATAATTTTAAATTATTATTTAATTGGTTCAATTTTGATTAATTCAGAAAAATCCCCAAATATTCTCAAAAGTAGAAAAATTATCTTCAGCAATACTCTGAAATCAGATTTCTGAAATTCATTCCGTTTGTTAATTAAAAATCTTGAAGTCGATTATCGATATCAGTTAACACTGATTTCAAAGATTTTCCAAAATAACCCAGAAAATTTATAGAAAATTCTGAAAAATTTAAAATATTAAAAAATAATATCTAGAGATGGAATCAGTTCAGTTTGACTACCAAAGAAGTCAAATCAAATACGTACACCTTATCGAGTACTAATACTGTGATACACACATCTAGGGCTCGGGGTTTCACCACATCTCCATCGGAATTTTATCTCCTATCACAGATGAAGGCAACCTATTGATGAGATGGCTCGCATAAGTCATTACTTCTGCCCAAAATGTCTTGTTCAGCCTACTATTTGACAATGAGAATCGTATCTTCTCTAGTAAAGTACGATTGAACTTTCTTCCACCCCATTCTGTTGTAGAGATTCTCAAATTGTGAAGTATCTTTTAATGTGTTCATCTCGGCATAACTGTAGAAATGGTTCACTCTTGTACTCTCCTCTATTAACGGATCTGAGTATCTTAATCTTCCTGCCTGTCTGAAAGTCCATTCTTCTTCTTCACTCTATAAAGATACCTAGGACTTCACTCTTATGAGTCATGGTGTACACGTAATTTCACCTAGAATAGTCATTAGCAAAAGAGAAAAATTGTGTTTTCCTCGTGCATTCTTAGAGAGACCCTAAACATCTGTATGCATATAATCAAGATTTTCTTTGATACGGTGAATAGCGGTGCCAAACTTCACTTTGGTTTTCTTTCCAAATACACAGTGCTCACAGAATTTCAACTTGCAGGTTTTAGCACTCTTCATCAAGCCTTGCTTAGACAAGGCTTGCATAAACTTCTCACCCGTGTAACCAAGTTTCATGTGCCACAAACTTGGTAGTATCATCATCTGAGTCAACTAAAGCTTTCAAATCACCTGTAATTGTACTACTCTTCAAGTAATACAAGTTTCTGTCTCGACACCCTTCATTACAAACATGGACCCCTTTGTGATCTTGAGAATATCATTCTCAATAGTCACCTTGAGCCCTTTTGATTCCACAGCTCCAACTGAGATAATGTTCTTCTTCATCTAAGGAACATACCTCACATATGTCAAATCTCTAACCACGCCATCAAACATCTTGTTCCAAATATATTTATCCTAACCATCTGACATGCATCGTCGTTCCCCGTGATTATTAAGCCATTATCCAGCTTCTCTAAGCAAGAAAATCATTCCCTTATTGGACATATGTGATAGGTAGCCCCTGTATCTAATAACCACTTTGACGCATTTTCATATAGATGGTGTAATAGAGAGCGAGAAAGCAGAAGAATCAGGCTCATTTCCATCCGAATTGGTGACATTCACCTCGATGGTATTATTGACTTCTCCTTCAGCTTATTCTTTTTTTTGAGCTCTGGACAATATTTCTTTCATTATATTTGCAAAATTCACACTGATCTCGAGTCAAACTACGGTTGCCAAATCTTGACCTCAATTTCGATTTATCATGATTTCTCTTCTTTGATTTGGACTCCTTCCTCTACGGTCAATGTCTCTGCTAATGTGTCATTAGTGACTCTTTGTCATTTCTCCTCAATTCGAAATTCACAAGAGTGGTAGTCATCTCAATATAGCTAAGTGATGTTCTCTTATTTACCAAGATGAGTACAAAGTTCTCATATCCCTCATCGGGAAGAGAACTCAACAATATCAATGCTTTATCTTCATCCTCGACCACTACATTCACATTTGCAAAAGGTGTTGATGTGATCAACAATAGAAACTCTCCTCTTCAAATGAAAATAGTAAAGTCAACCCTTCAAATGCGAGTGGTTCTCGATGCTTTTCGTCAAGTATTTTCTTGCGAAAGTCCCCCAAATCTTCTTCGTCGAAGTCTCATTCATTATATCATACTTTAAATCTTGTACTAGGCAAGACCTAATAACACCACACGATGTTTTATTCATTTTCTTCCAAACTTTCTCATCCATTTCTTTCGGCTTCTCTTGCAACTCAAGAGCATCCTCCAAATTTTATGCATTCAAAGATCTTTACACCTCCATAATTCAAAGTTGTTTTCCCATAAAACTTCACCACATCACTTTTCAAGTGATGAAAGTTTTGTTTGCTCTTTACAACAAAAGAACCACTACCATCAGATGTTTCTTCAACCACTTTTACTCTAAAATCTCATAACAAAGTTGTTGGCCCAAAGGCCCATTGCTTTAGTTTTGATGACGATTAACTCATGTAGTTATAGTACTAATGATCTTGTGTTTAATTAGTCTCAAATATTTGATTAAGATCTTAGTAGGTGATTAGCTTTAACAAAGGAGTTTTGGGAGCTAACACATGTGGATTCAAGAGTTCGCGCGTCAAGATCCCATCTAGCACTCGGTTTGGAGTCAAGCTCTTTGGATCGTGTTTGGATCGAGTCATCTTAAGATGAAGATCGATAAGAAAACTTTGGTTTGTTTAAGTTTAGTTTGTGTTTAGATCTTGTGTAAAGATAGACAATATTGATATGCTCAAGTTCATACGCACACAAGTTTGATATATTTGTGGTTTTCGGTTTAACGGGCTTTGGTTTTTATATAGACATATATACGGTTTTCATGAATAAATAGAATCAAAATAAGTTTACATGGTTTAATGTATATTGGATTTGATATATATACATACATGCTTCGCATATTTAGAAAAACTTATTTTGAGGATCATATTCATGTGTTTAGAGTTTTGTATTTAACAAAACTTATTTTTGGATTTCATGTCAAAAACATAGATATATCTATTACATGTATATTAGACTCTATCCATACACAATATACTTCAAAAAGAGTTTAAATATCATATTTTGTATTTATACAAGTTTGATAAAAATCGGATTTCCATTTCAAAGTCTGGTTTTTAGAAAAAACAGTTTTTATGTTTAAACCAAACTTCAATATTATAAAAATAGTTCAAATAGTTTGTAATATGTGTTAAATTTTAGTCACACATATTTGTTTTTCAAATATTTATAAGAACTGATTTTTGTGAAACTTATGTGTATTTATGGGATTTAATTGGTATTAAATTAACCAGTTTTTAGGCCTGAAAATCCCAGCCAGACTCAGCTGGCGGTCGACTGGACGATCAACCGGACCAGGGGTCGGTCGACCAGACCGGTCGACCGATGTGTAGGAGGAACGTGAACAGACCAACCAAGTAGGCCAGTCGACTGTTCGGTCGACCGACTGAAAGCACCCAGCTCTCGGGTGCGGCCGGTCGACCGACAGGCGTGGCCCGGTCGACTGGACGGTCGATTGAAGGCACAAATAATCGTTGCGCCGGTCGACCGAGCGGTCGACTGGAAGGGCATTTATACCCTTTTCTGCTGCCAACGGGCAGATTTTTGAGAGGCTTATAAAAAGCCATCTCTTGGGCTGTTTTTCATATGTTTTTTAAGAGCAAAATTTCCTATCTTTCCTAGTGTTTTGCTTCAAAATTTTAAAGAGTTTTTGGGCTACAAAATTTAGTTTTATTTGTTTTAAAGTGTTGGAAAAATCAAAGAAAAGAGAGCCTTTGGGAGATAGGTTTTGATCTTTATTTCAATATATATTTGGTATTTTTTCCAAGTGTTTTTCTTTGTTATTTTCATTCCAGACACTTTGTTTTTCTCACACTTGAGTTATCATATCATCCTATCTATAGGTTTTTTATTTTTGTGAGAAAATTGATTTGTGGTCTATTGAGATCACCAAGGTAATTTGTGGTCTATTGGGATCACCAAATGTTTATAATCTCTTTGCTTTGGGTGTTCATCCCTCTTGTGTAGAGGTGATTGAGATTGTGATTTGGGTTTGCGGTTATCACTTTTGTGAAGAGGTGATTGTGGTTGGAGTTTGGCTTAATGCCTTATCCCTCCAGTGTAGAGGAGATTGTTGTTTGGCTTAGTGCATTTGCATCTTGTGTAGAGGCAGTTATTGGAGAGAGGAGCTGTGTACTTCTTACTTTGTATTTCTAATTCCTCGGTGGGGTTCCCTGTGTGGGAGGTCCTGTGTGGGCATATAGTAAAAATCCTTCTGTGTGAAAGCAGGGACGTAGAGCAGTGGCTCGAACCTCAAAATATAAAAATTAATTTAATAATATATTATATTGTAAATCACTTAGGGGGGTGAATAGGTGATGAGCTAATCTAATGGTAAATTAATGCGGAATTAAAACTTATTAAACTAAACACCACGTATAACACAAGAGTGTAGCCGGATTCCCCGTGAAGGGCTCTGAACTAACTCCTTAAGATTCCTCTAAATAAGAGTTGAGGTGCCGCGTTGGCTCTCTTGGTTGAATACAAGTGTTAGCAAACAATCCCCAAGCATATAACAATTAAGCACACAATATATCGAGCACATAAAGATAACGACAATATGAGCATGCAAGATATAAAGACAAGTAAGAGATAGAGAGAGCAATCGCAAACACGGGAGATTTGTTTCGAGGTTCGAGCGCACTTGCTCTACGTCCCCGCCTTCAACACTTGAAGGATTTCCACTATAAACCGATCCCACCATATCACTTGGTGCCGCAACACCTATAAGGCGAGTTCACACTTGAACTCCTTGGACTCTCTAGTCCCGAACACACCGCAAGCCCACAAGCTCGCCGAGGCCGCACCTCAAACAAAGAGTTCACACTATAACCCGAAACTACGCGAACACACACGTCCGCCTCCTCAAAGCACAAGATGAAGTCTTTGGTGATCACAACACTTTGATCACCTAAAAACAATCTCACAATAACACTCCTATAGGATGAATATGTCAATGGATAGCACAAGTGTTTGTGAGAAAAACTAGGATGGAAATTGTGGAGAAAAAACTCAAAGAAATCACTTTGAAAACTCTTGATAAACTCTCCTTTTGAATGGAAGTATTCGGCTCTAAAACAAGTGGAGATAAACACCTAATAGAGTTGGAAAAACTAGCTCAAAACCCACATTAAAATCTTACCCAAAACTGGCCTCAAATGGGGTATTTATAACCCCCAAAAGAATTCTGCCCGTTGGCAGCTGATTAGGCCAATAAGGGCCTTCTGGTCGACCGGCCAGTCGACCGGCCAACGGTCAAAAAATTGACCGTTGTCCCTTTCGGTCGACGGCCGGTCGACCGGGCCCTGAATTAGAGAGCAACGGCTCTCGGCCGGTCGACCGCCCGGTCGACCGGGGCAACCCCGAGAGTGGGTTGCCTTCAGTCGGTCGATCGTTCGGTCGACCGGCTAACTGACACGGCCTGTGCACGTTCTTGTGCACGTCCGGTTGACCGTCCGGTCGACCGGCTCTTGGTCCGGTCGACCGATCGGTCGACCGCCAGAGCCTGGCAGGCTGATATTAGGGATTTAAAACTGGGTTTTTTAATGTAAAATAAAATCCCATAAATTCACGAAAAATATACAAAAATAGTTTCAGTATTATACTTTGATAAACAAACATGTTTGAGTAAAATCAAGACATGTTACAAATAATTTGAAGTATTTTTGTAACTTAGAAATTTTGACTAAAAACAAAAACTGTATTTTTTCAAAATTGGTTTTTCTAAAACTTCTCCAAATGCAAAAACAAGATATTTTAAACACTTTGAAAGCATAGAGTGTATGGATATGATCCACTACACATACATGATAAAATATCTATGTTTTTGACAATAAGCACTAAAAATGATTTTGGTTAAAACATATATACTTTGAATTTCAAAAACTAAACCGGTATTTTGTCAAAATGAAAAGTCTTTTCCAAAATGAAAATTCTTTTATGAAAACTCATCTAAATCAAGAGTGTGTGTGTTTGGCATACTTGAGCAATCCACCAACTATTCTACCTTTACATTTTAATCCAAAAGTAAAATCTTAACAAAAACAAACCTAGACACAAGTCATGATCTTGAAGTCTTCACTTAAAGTCTTCTCCTCCTTCTTGACTTGGTCCAAACTTGATCCAAAGAGCTAGACTCTTCTTGATTACTTGATGTGGTCTTAATGTATAGGCTCTTGAATCAAACCGTGCTAGCTTTAAAACTTGACTTTAAATCCTTTGTTGAAGCTACACACCAACTAAGTTCTTGATCACAAATCTGAGACTAAATAAACACAAGATCATTAGTATCATAACTACATGAGTTGATCATCATCAAAACTAGAGTGATGAGCCTTTGGGCCAACAATCTCTCCCTTTTTGATGATGACAAAACTCATGGAGTTATATATGCATGGATTAAAGTAGAGCTTCAAAGAAGCTCCCCTTTAACTCATGCATAACAACAAACAAATAAATATGCAATGAAAGCTCATAAATATGTATGCAAATATAAGGAGATAAACATGCATAAACAAGCATGAAACACATCAAATTCTTTTTCTCCTATTTGCAAAACAAAACATATATGCATAAACATAAATCCTTTTCCCCCTTTATGTATAAAGTAAGGAAAACATGCATATATACTAAAATACTTCTCGGCCCAGGCTGGGATCGACAAAAAGCAAGTACTAAAATAAGAGAAGGAAGTGTGGGTTGATGTTACTGCTTTTCCGATTCTTCCGTAGTAGCGAAGTGGCTATACGGGTCGTATCCACAAGGAGGGAGAGCGATGGAAGCTTGATGCGGCTTCAAAGTTCAAGAAGAAAGAAAGTTCTTGTTTCCAAATAAAGAATTGAAAAGTGAAAATAAGTTATTTTTAAGAATTGTTGGAAAAAGTTTTGGGGGTTTGTAAAAGTGATTGTTTTCTTAGTTGTAAAAATGCATGGCTAACTTTCTACTAAGTGCTCCCACTAATTTCTAACTTTTGGAAGATAGTCTCACGATGGATCATAGGCTAACACAACCCTTTTGCATTGGAACTATTCACGTGGAAATCAAGTGAAAGTTCATCCTAAAACTTAGCCTTACACGGCAATAACTCGGACATTCCCTTGTCAAGATCCGATAGAAGGTGAGAATAAGGGAAGACTCAAGTGCACTATTGGTATCGGCAAAGTTAAAAGGAGAAGTCTCTAACTTACAATAACAAGTAAAGTACATAACTCATAGATCATCAAAACTCATTAAGCATAAAGTATAAGAAAGTAAATACTTGTAGGTAAATTAGAGTTAGAACCCTCGTCTTAAGATGCCATAGCTCTTGTTTGCACAAGGCTTGTTTGACACTATTGACTCACTTGGGTTATCAATCAAGTGTTAGAAATTAGTGGGTTAGTAGTTAGTTAGCCATGCGAATGAAAAGTTAGTTAGCCATAAAAGCAAAAGAAACAACAAAGGAAAAGAAGTGGAGAGAGGGAGTTACACTACAAGAAAACAAAAGAAAAGAAAAGTTAAAGAGAGGGAGTTACACTAAAATAAAGTAAAAGAAAAGAGGTGAAGAAGAAAGGAGTTACACTACAACAAAGAAGTAAAAGTAAATGGTAAAGACAAGTAATTGGAAAGAAGGAAGAGAAGTAGTACTTGTATTATCTTGTCACCCTTCAGATACAACACTTTACACACTCTCCCTCTTTCACTCTAATGGCTAAAACTTAAAAGTAGAAAAGATCAACAACAACAACTGCAAACTAAAAACAAAGCTACACAACTTGCTCTAACTCTGGATCTGCTCCAACTGAAGACCCCTGGGGGTTTTTATAGACACCAGGGCAAAGGGGGCTACGTGAACAGCACGTGGCCCAAAACGCGAGCGCGCGCGCGCCCAAAGGGCCGCGAAAACGCGGCCCAGGCTGGGCGGCGCGCGCCCAGCTTTGGGCAGTGCGTCGCCCAGTCTGGCTTCTGTCCACCTGACCTCCTAGATTTGTGATTTGATGCCCTGGCCTGACAAAATCTTCACCCTAAAGTCAATGGCTACTTGGTAGGCTTTTAATCACCAATTAAATGGTGATTTAGGTCTTCTTCTTCATTTGCACACCATGGACCTAGGATCAAGCAAGCAAGATTTTATTAGCAAAATTTTACATGAAATAAATATGAGAATGTGATGAAAATTATGCAAATTTAGAGACTAATCACACCCCCACACTTATCTTTTTGCTCGTCCCGAGCAAAAGAAAAATGAGAACATTATTACACCACTTTCGCAGGTGACGCGATTGCACTGAGCATGTGCAACAAGCCGTTAAACCTCTAGGTTTCTCCTAGAGGAGGAGTGTTGTCTCCTGAGGGTTTTCAGCGGATTGCACCTACAAAATCCAGTAAGTAATGAAAAGAAGTTAGTTGTTTAAATTTTTTTTTTATGAAAAAGAACTTTCAATCATCTAAGTAAAAATGACCGAATGATGTAAGAATTAGGTTTAACCCTCATAAGTCCTCTTATACTTTAGCCTTCATAAAAGAAGAAACTATGGTTTTCTTTAAATTTAGAAAGGATCTTGTACTTCTAACTCATTCTTTTATTTTGCTTTAGATAGATATGCATACTGTGTAAGTGTGATGTGCTTGGGATTTTTCAACTCAATTTGAATATCTTTTAATTTTATTAATATTTACTTATTATTCTTGGTTCCATTAGGCTTTCTACTTCACTTATGTAACACATATCAAACCGATAACTCCCAAACCAGATGGTCTTAGGGCACCAGGTGGAAAAACACCCTTCAGATCAAATATGCAAGTGGAGTAGGCCACGAAATCAAGATTTATTTATATATTAATATTTTTTTTGGCATGAGTAATCATGCTTTTTGAGGTACAATTATCCAGCTTTTTTTCCAGAGTTGTGTCTCTAAATCCCAAGCATGTGTGTGTGAATTATGCATATTCTACTAAGACTAAATAAAAGGTATGAGTTATTTTCCTTATCCCTCCTATCTTTTTAGTCAAACCATTCTTTCTTGTTTACTTAGGCAAAAATAAAGATTCCTTAATAAGGTTCCCGTAATTCCTACAATCTTTTGGTATGTATACAAAGAGTATGAAATTTCTTTTCAATCTAGATTTTTTTTTGAAAGAAGAAAGAAGAATAAAAAGAAAAAGAAAGAAAAGTGTTAGCACCCCCCCACACCTATCTAATGCATTGTCCTCAATTAATGCATATGGAAATGCGAATGCAATAAATAGGGGGAAGAAATGATGTCACCGTCTTCGTGGACTCGGGCCGGCCAAGTGCGAATAGGCTAAAAAAGTGTAGAAGGGGTAAGCATATAAACAAGTTTTTTTTTGTGTGTGGTTAGGTCTATGACGGGACAAAAAGAGTCAGCACACTATCATCTGGAGTCATGGGCTCAGTGGTCAAGAAGGGCTTCAGTCTTTGACCATTGACTTTGAATTCCATGTTGTTCTTAGGGTCTGCAATAAGCACAGCACCGTGTGGGAAAACAGTGCGCACAATGAACGATCCTAACCAACGAGTTTTCAGCTTTCCCGCGAAAATATGAAGCCTAGAGTTATATAGCAGAACCCTATCTCCCGGTGCAAAGTTTTTCCGGGTTATGATTTGGTCATGGAAAAGTTTAGTTCTGCTCTTAGTGATTCGGGCATTCTCATAGGCTTCATTCCGTATCTCCTCTAATTATGAAATCTGCAGTCTCCTAAGTTCACCGGCCTTGATAGATCAAAGTTGAGTTGCTTAATTGCCCAGAGGCCCGGTGTTCTAACTCTACTGACAGATGACAGGCTTTTCCAAATACGATTCTATAAGGAGACATCCCCAGAACTGTCTTAAAAGCAGTGCGGTAAGCCCACAATGCATCATTGAGCTTAACCGACCAATCCTTTTGGTTTTGTCCGACAGTCTTTTCCAGAATGAGCTTGATTTGTCGGTTGGTGACTTCGACCTGCCCATTTGTCTGGGGATGATACGGAGTCGATAACTTATGATTGATGGAATATTTTCGCATCAGAGCTTTAAAAACTCTGTTGCAGAAATGCGATCCATTATCACTAATTATTGCTCGAGGGGTGCCAAATCGGGAGAAGATGTTGTCTTTGAGAAATTTGACAACCACTTTGTTGTCATTCGTCTTAGTTGGTACAGCTTCTACCCACTTAGAGACATAATCTACAGCAATCAAAATGAACTGGTTGCCGAAGGAATTGGGGAATGGCCCCATGAAATCGATACCCCATACATCAAAAATTTTAACTTCAAGGATCGGATTCAGGGGCATCATGTCTCTTCTTGAAATCTTCCCAATTTTCTGACAATTTGCGCATGACTTGCAAAAATGATACGAGTCTTTGAACAAAGTGGGCCAGTAGAACCCACTTTGTAGAACCTTCTCTGCAGTCTTGCGGGGACCGAAGTGTTCTCCGCATGCAAGGTAATGGCAAAAGCTGAGCACACTCCTCTGTTCCTCTTCGGGTATGCATCGTCTAATTATTTGGTCGGGACAATACTTAAAAAGATACGGTTCTTCCCAGAAGAAGTACCGTACTTGGGCAAAGAAGCGGTATTGGTCTTGCTTTGTCCAGTCAGCGGGTAATTGTCCCGTGGCCAGGTAATTAACGATGTCAGCATACCAGGGTTCCTTAAGAATGGCTAGGATGTGCTCGTCTGGGAAATCCTCGTTGATCGGAGCTTGGATGGTTGGTGCATTCGGAATTCGTGAGAGATGATCAGCAACCACATTTTCTATACCTCTTTTATCCCAGATTTCTACGTCAAATTCTTGAAGTAAAAGGATCTACCGAATCAGTCGGGCTTTTGCTTCCTTCTTGGTCATGAGGTATTTCAGAGCCGAGTGATCCGTAAAAATCACCGTTTTCGAACCTAACAAGTAAGGTCGGAACTTTTCTAACGCAAAGACAACGGCCAAGAATTCCTTCTCAGTCGTTGTGTAGTTCTGTTGGGCGTCATTCAAAGTCCTACTCGAGTAATAAATCACGTGCTGCCTATTGTCTATGCGCTGTCCTAGAACAGCGCCAATAGCAAAATCAGATGCATCACACGTGATTTCAAATGGCTGGGTCCAATTAGGAGCAGAAATGATAGGCGTAGAGATAAGTTCTTGCTTAAGCTTCTCCCATGATTTAAAACACTCATCGTTGAAATCAAAGGGCGCGTCCTTAGCGAGCAGGTTGGTTAAGGGCCTAGCGATTTTGCTAAAATCCTTAATGAACCGTCGGTAGAACCCAGCATGCCCTAGAAAGGATCTAATATCCTTGATGCTTTTGGGTGGTGGAAGTTTGCAATCACTTCTATCTTAGCCTTATCTACTTCTATGCCTCTTCTCGAAATCTCATGGCCCAAGACAATCCCCTGTCTCACCATAAAGTGACATTTTTCTCAGTTTAGAGTTAGGTTCTTCTCAATGCATCTTTGTAGCACTAACTCTAGGTGATGAAGACACTGATCAAATGAATCTCCGTAGATGGAAAAGTCATCTATGAAAATCTCAAGAAAACGTTCCATCATGTCAGAGAACAAACTAAGCATGCACCGTTGGAACGTTGCAGGAGCATTGCACAATCCAAAAGGCATGCGCCGATAAGCAAAGGTTCCGAACGAGCAGGTGAACGTCGTCTTTTCCTGGTCTTCTGCAGCAATGGGGATTTGATTGTATCCTGAGTACCCATCTAGAAAGCAGTAGTACTCATGTCCAGCCAAACGCTCAAGCATTTGGTCGATGAAGGGTAGCGGGAAGTGGTCTTTACGGGTAGCTGTATTCAACTTCCTGTAGTTGATACAAACACGAACCTTGGTAGGCAGTCTTGTTTGTACCAACTCTTTTTCCTCATTTTCTACCACCGTAAAGCCAGCCTTCTTTGGGACCGCATGAACAGGGCTAACCCATTGACTATCAGAAATGTGATAACTTATCCCATTATCTAATAGTTTCAGAATTTCAGCCTTAACTGCCTCTTGCATGAGAGGGTTAAGCCAGCATTGTAGGTCCCTCCTAGGGGTTGCTTCGTCGACTTAATGGATTCTGTGTTGTACTATGGCTAGACTTATTCTCTTGATGTCCTTCATCGTCCATCCAATGGCTTCCCTATGTCTTTTTAGAATAGACATTAAGCTATCCTCTTGTTGCTCAGTCAGGTGTGATGCTATGATGACTAGCAAGGTGTCCTTTCTGCCCAGGTAGGCGTACTTGAGGTGTTCAAGCAAGGCTTTAAGCTATAGGGAAGGTGTTGCTTCATTGGAGGCAATCTCTGGGCTTTCAATCCTAGGATAGGGTACACTTGGGTTTGACGCCCAATCCACTGCTGAATCTACGATCTGGTCTAGATTAAAATCCTCAGCCTCCAGATCAAACTCTACCTCAGTTTCTGTCCCCATACTTTCCTCATGCTCACTGGTCAGGTTTTCAATAGAATTGACCTCAAACGTCTGATCATTGACATCCCTAGGTTGTCTTCCAAGATTAAAGACATTGACTTCCTTCGTCATGTCTTCAAAAGTCAATCGCATGGACCCATTCCTACAGTTGATTATGGCATTGGCTGTAGCAAGGAATGGGCGCCCTAAAATGACGGGAGTTTGAGACCTAAGATTGGACACAGGTTGGGTCTCAAGCACAATGAAGTCAACAAGGTAAATGAAATCCTCGACCCGGATGAGGACGTCTGTGATTTCCCCCTTAGGGATCTTCACAGATCGGTCGGCTAGCTGAATGGTGACTCGAGTTGGGCTTAGCTCGCCCAACCCAAGTTGTTGGTATACTGAGAGAGGTAGCAAGTTGATACTTGCTCCCAGGTCAAGAAGCGCTCTACTGATTTCGGTCTGTCCTATGGTGCAGGAAATGGTGGGACATCCGGAATCCTTGTATTTCACCGGAATGGGACCAGACAGAATTTCGCTTATATTAGTGGCCAAGAAGACTTTCTTGGGCACATTGGTCTTTCTCTTCTTTGTACACATATCCTTAAGAAATTTGGCATAGGCCGGGACTTGTTGGATAGTATCAAGAAGTGGCACATTCAATTTGACCTGGTTGAACATCTCTAGCATTTTCTCCATGTGCATATTTTTATTGTTGTTCCTAAGCCTATTGGGAAAGGGTGCTACAGGCTTATGAACTTGTTCAGCAGCTTTGTCCTCGTCAGATGTTTGTGGAGTGGATTGGGAGGAACTAGCAGAGGTGGAGGTTGGAGTGGGATCAGGATGGACTAGACTTTTCTGTTGGTAGACCTGGTTGTCTACCTTCTTTCCAGATCGCAGTGTATGAACAGCATTGCACTGGTTAATCGATAGATCCTGAATTTCATATGCTTGATTGGAGGTTTTTCGGTTAACTAATGGCTGACTAGGCAAAGTACCTTTTGGTCTTTCACTTAAGGAGTTAGCTAACTGGCTCATCTGCATTTCCAATCTTGATATGGCATGTGAATGACTGTTCAGAGTTTGTCCCTGGTTTTGCATAAAAGCTGTTTGGGACTTTATGAAAGCCTCTATACTCTCCTCCAATTTACTGATTTTCTTTTCCATTGGTGAGCCTTGGGAGGAGGAAGCTGGGGCTTGATTGGGAAAAGTTGGTGGGGGAGTAGGATGGTGAAAGTTGTTGGAGAAATTAGGCCTGGGAGGATTATTTTGGCCCAGGAGAAATTGGGGTGATTTCTCCAGCTGGGATTGTAGGTCTGTGAGTAGGGGTTGTGAGGCGGCCGTGAGTAAGCCGCGTTCATGTGTTCCGGTGGCACTTGCTGGGCATGAAAAACAGGGCACTTTTCAAATACATGATTTGGTGCCTGACAATATGAACAACCCGGATTGTGAATTGGTGGTGGGTTGATCTGATTGACACTGGCAGGCTCTTTTGTTTCCAGAGCCTCTATCCTTCTCATTAGGGTAGCAATCTTGGCCTCGGTAGCTATGGATGATTCTAGAGATAGGAGCCCTCCTCTTGAAGCTATAGATTGTGAGTTCCTAGATTTCTCCGAGGCTGGCTCCCATTGCAGGGTTTTCTCAGCTAAGTCCTCAAATAAATCCCAACCCTGATTCTCATCTTTCTGCAAGAACCCTCCCTGACACATCGTTTCTAACAGGGTCTTAGTCTGATAGTCTAGACCATCATAGAGAATCTGGCACTGACGCCATTTCTCCACGCCATGATGAGGCACTAAGTTAGGAGATCTTTGAATCGCTCAAAGTATCTCCAAAATGGTTCGCTCGGGTCTTGCTTAAACTGCATGATGTTCTTCCTAATGAGGGCAATTTTGTGAATTGGGTAGAATTTCTTCAAGAAGGCCTTGACGAAATCATCCCAGGTCGTGACTCAATCTGCTGCCAAGCTGTACAACCACTTCTTAGCTAGGTCCTTTAGGGAAAAAGGGATGAAACGTAACCTAACGGCATCGTCTCCTAGCTGAGGTATACGTTCATGAGGCATACTTCTTCAAATTCCCTAACAAAGAAGTATGTGTCCTCTGATTCTAAACCATGAAATTTGGGAAGAGTGTTTATGAATTGGGGTTTTAACTCAAAATTATTGCCGTTTGCTTCAGGAAGTTTTATGCAAGATGGAAGTGAAGTTCTGATCGGGTAAAATCTATCCTAAAGTGATGCCATCACCGGTTCTGAATGCAAGGGTAGAGAAGTATTTCTTGTTAATCTGAAAGTTGACGGATCTCTCACCCACTCTTGCATGCAGCACACCACAAACAACGCAAAAACAACAAACAATCGGAAAGAATGAAAAAACAAACAAAAGAAAGAAAAACAACCACAAGCCTTAGTCTAAGGTACCTGGACCTAGACGACTCCTAACTGGTCGATTCTCCAGGGAAGGTTGCTGCAGGAACTCGACTACAAGCTAATCGACTAGGAAAGGGCAAAGCTCGGGGGGAGGTATCCGGGCAGAGCCACGGGCCTAATTACGCCAAACCACGGAGCTTTCGAGGCTTTACCTTTCAATCCACTTTCCTTAGACACCGATTTTGCAGGAGTATAGTTCTTATAATTTCCAACCTCGATTAATCTCTTAGTGAGTCCGAGATGTCCCTAGGGCCAACGTCTATTGATTTTTAGTTAAGGCTTGGGAAAATGTGAGTGCACTTGGAGATGATTTTTGGGCTAAGGAAGGGTGATGAAATCCCCACCTTATCTTGTTTATTTGGGTTTTGCCCTTAATGTCAATTGTGCAGGTGTACAGTTTATTCACAATAAGGTAACACTCAAAGCGGTAAATCACTTCAAAATATTAGTCCTACTCTATATGAATGCACACGTACCTTGTCTCCAGCACTCTTCAATAGAAATTGAAATGAATTGAAATAGACACGTGCCCTATATTTAAAGGTCTAGTCCAAATTCCAATTAAGCAACAAGTGGATTTCTGTTGAATTTATTACACATGCATAAGGTGAAGCATCCAAGGAAACTAAAAATTTAAAAAGCAATTTTTTTTTAGCGGCTTTCGGCAACCCTGCAAACGAGTTAGTTAGTACTTCAATCGGAAAAACTCGCTTTTACACGAATTTTTCCGAGGGCAAATGAGTCCTCGCGTAATGTCCTTGGCCGCCTCTTTTGCTTCCCGCGATATTGAGCTCTTTGGTACTTCTCCTACACACAAAAAGAACAATCTGTAGTAGTGAACAATAAAGTCGTTCCCTCCCCGGCAACGGCGCCAAAATTTGATCAGCAAAAAGCAAGTACTAAAATAAGAGAAGGTAGTGTGGGTTGATGTTACTTCTTTTCCGATTCTTCCGTAGTAGCGAAGTGGCTATACGGGTCATATCCACAAGGAGGGAGAGCGATGGAAGCTTGATGCGGCTTCAAAGTTCAAGAAGAAAGAAAGTTCTTGTTTCCAAATAAAGAATTGAAAAGTGAAAATAAGTTGTTTTTAAGAATTGTTGGAAAAAGTTTTGGGGGTTTGTAAAAGTGATTTTTTTCTTAGTTGTAAAAATGCATGGCTAACTTTCTACTAAGTCTCCCACTAATTTTTAACTTTTGGAAGATAGCCTCACGATGGATCATAGGCGAACACAACCCTTTTGCATTGGAACTATTCACGTGAAAATCGAGTGAAAGTTCATCCTAAAACTTAGCCTTACACGGCAAAAACTCGGACATTCTCTTGTCAAGATCCGATAGAAGGCGAGAATAAGGGAAGACTCGAGTGCACTATTGGTATCGGCAAAGTTAAAAGGAGAAGTCTCTAACTTACAATAACAAGTAAAGTACATAACTCATAGATCATCAAAACTCATTAAGCATGAAGTATAAGAAAGTAAATACTTGTAGGTAAATTAGAGTTAGAACCCTCGTCTTAAGATGCCATAGCTCTTGTTTGCACAAGGCTTGTTTGACACTATTAACTCATTTGGGTTATCAATCAAGTGTTAGAAATTAGTGGGTTAGTAGTTAGTTAGCCATGCGAATGAAAAGTTAGTTAGCCATAAAAGTAAAAGAAACAACAAAGGAAAAGAAGTGGAGAGAGGGAGTTACACTACAAGAAAACAAAAGAAAAGAAAAGTTAAAGAGAGGGAGTTACACTAAAATAAAGTAAAAGAAAAGAGGTGAAGAAGAAAGGAGTTACACTACAACAAAGAAGTAAAAGTAAATGGCAAAGACAAGTAAATTGGAAAGAAGGAAGAGAAGTAGTACTTGTATTATCTTGTCACCCTTCAGATACAACACTTTACACACTCTCCCTCTTTCACTCTAATGGCTAAAACTTAAAAGTAGAAAAAGATCAACAACAACAACTACAAACTAAAAACAAAACTACACAACTTCCTCTAACTCTGGATCTGCTCCAACTGAAGACCCCTGGGGGGTTTTTATAGACACCAGGGCAAAGGGGGCTACGTGAACAGCACGTGGCCCAAAACGCGAGCGCGCGCGCGCCCAAAGGGCCAGGCTGGGCGGCGCGCGCCCAGCTTTGGGCAGTGCGTCGCCCAGTCTGGCTTCTGTCCACCTGACCTCCTAGATTTGTGATTTGATGCCCTGGCCTGACAAAATCTTCACCCTAAAGTCAATGGCTACTTGGTAGGCTTTTAATCACCAATTAAATGGTGATTTAGGTCTTCTTCTTCATTTGCACACCATGGATCTAGGATCAAGCAAGCAAGGTTTTATTAGCAAAATTTTACATGAAATAAATATGAGAATGTGATGAAAATTATGCAAATTTAGAGACTAATCACCCCCTTTTTGTCAATCATCAACAAAGGGGTTAAAGTAAACACAAAACAATGTTCTCCCCCTCAAAGAGGTGAACTGAAATCAATCAATAAAGAGATATATGCGATATACATTCATGAAGAGGAAAACGCTAAGTTAACTTCCCTACATATACGCATTACATGAAGAAGGGATGACAAACCCTAATTCACATAACACATAATATGCAATGCATAAGAGGAGATGTGAAGCTCCCCCTACACACGTGTACCGCATAAAGAAGAGTTGTCAAGCTCCTCAATATAAGATACACTCAACATGAATCTATATGTAGAAGAGATGTTAAGCTCCCCTTGCATATAGGCAATATAAATCAAAACATTTTTAATATTTCTTATTAAAGCATAATTTTGAATATTCTCAATAAAACAATTTTTGAGATATCTTAGTAAATCAAATTTTAAGATATCAATTGTAAATAAGCATTACAAATTTTGAATTTTTAATTGTAATTGAAACATTTTATCAATTGAAATAACAATGAAATTTTGATACAAATTGTAATCTTGATACCAATGAAAGAAAAGTATTTTATATCTTGATACGAATATAAATTTTCATGGATACCAATTGAAATAAATAGATCAATGGATACCAATTGAAATATATTGTACATTTTGATAAAAATACCAATTGAAAAAAAATATCAATTGAAGATAATGCATAAGCTCATATAAAAGATACCAATTGAGAAATCAATTGAAAATTAAGATTTGAATTAATCTTAGCATAAACATATTTTGTACTTTAAACATGTAAATATCTTGAAGATCAAGCACCAATAAATCATATATATGTATGAAAAGAGAATACCAATAGGAATTGATATTATGGAAATTATGAAGCATACATATATAGGAAACAAAATATGAGTATATACAAAATAAATATCAATTGAGATACCAATTGAAAATAAAAATGTAAATCAAGTATATAACTCATAACTACTACCCTTTATATGCTCAAGATAAAAGATTTTTCAATAAAGCTTACAAGGCATACTCGCCCATCCGTCCTCCCATCAAAGGGTAGGTAGGGGTTTTCGAAAATAATTTTGAAAATATTTTAGCATTGAAAATCACTACCAAATGAAGAACAATAACTAGTTAAAAATAATTTTTGAAAAACTAGTTAAAGATCCTTCAAAACATAAAACCAAATCATATATATCTCATGAATCATGCTAAAAGCATAAGAATTGACACTCGAAATCTATAAGGCTCAAAATATCTCATGAAAACAATGTCAAATAATGCATGAGTGCACAAGAATCATTTAATTAGCATTTTTTATGAAAATAGTCAATTATGCTCAAAACAAACATGAATATCATTTTATCAAACAAAAATTATGAAAATTCATTTTTCAATTAAAGATGAAAATCATAAAAATTCATTTTTCATCTTAAAAATAAACTTCTAGGTATATGTATGTTTTTATCCAAAACTAACAATATGCATATATATCCCAAACATAAAAAGAGTCCATAATATAATTACATGAAGGCAAATGACTCAAGGGGCATACATGTATATTTATTAGTTTTGACTAAAAATACCATATACATGAAGTAAAAACATGAAAATTGGCAAAACAAGTGTAAATGAGGAAATCATCAAAACTAGGCTATACATGTGCATATAGTGAGTACAAATGAACAATGAAGTGCAAATATATATGAATCAATTGTTGCTCACTACTTGTATAAGTATAAACACAAGTTTTAATGGAATCTACATCTAACTATGTATTTACCACATGAAATACAAAAATATGAACATGCTAAAGAAATTATCAATGAAAAGCATGTAAACTAAAGTAGGAGTTTAGAGATAGTTACCAAACTAAAGAACTATGTTCTAATTCTCCAAAACATGGTGGTTGTCCCACCAAAATTCCTTGATAGCGGTGCATCGAATGTGTGTCCATCAAGTCCATGTGCATCCACTACCAAGGCACCAACTCTCTCACGTCGTGTGAGAGCCCGCACCTACATCAAATACACAAGGAGGGGATTTTGGTACCCATTTTCTTTTGGGTCCTTGAGGGTTAGCATTGTAAGGAACTCAAACATTTTTCTTGTTATTAGTAAAATTAATATGATATATCTTATCAAAATAAAACTTTGCTAAATGGCCTTTGCGGCCACAATGTATACATTTGTATACTCTACTATGCATATGTGTATGAGTGTGATCATGGCGTGCAAAATGTGCATATGCATCATGAGGGTGTTGTGCATGAACATGGGGAACTTGTTTTTTTTGAAACAAGGATTCCAATCTTTTGTGATTAAATGCACATGTGCTCAAAGTTGAGCTCAAACAATTTATTTTATTTTTCAAAAATTTAATCTTATTTTGATTAATAGTGGCATGTAAAGCATGGTGAGATTGAGAATCATTATTCCTTTTCTTTTTAGAAACATTTTCCTTTTCTTTTTCTACAATTTTTCTTTTTAAGAAGTGTTTTCATTTAAAGCAATTTCTTTTTGTTTTTCCACCAAAACAATCTTATTTTTCAAAGAAGTATTTCCTTCACAAAGATCATTTAATTTAGAAAGCAAGGACATATTTTCATTTTTCAAACATTCATTTTCTTTTTCAATGCATGCAACTTTATTTTTAAAAGAATCATTTTCTTTTAACATGCAATCAAAATTCTTCTTCATTTTCTTATTATCTTTCTTAAGCAATTCATATTTTTCTAAGAGTTGTTGACAAAATGATGCTAGTTCATTACAAGGCAATTCAACTTCCTCTTCTACCTCGGATTCGGTATTTACCTCAAGGGGGTTATCCTCTTGGACCATGTAGCACACGTTGGAAGCTTCACTTCCAACATCCGAGTCACTCCCCGCATAATATTGTTCATTTTCGTCAAGGGAGATGATGGTGTTCCAAACTACAAAAGCCGAGTCAATGTTGGCAACCCTACATAAATAATCATCATTTAGGGTTGACTTTAAAGCATGTAGGACTTTTGCATTAGCCTCAATATTTTTGCCATTTAAACAATAAGAATCTCTAGTAGTTGCAAAATAAATATGAATACCTAGGGCTTTGAGGTATAAGGACATCTTAACCTTCCAAGTTTGGATGTTAAGAATGTCAAAAGTGGGAGGTGGCATGAAATCCATAGTGTGTGTACAAATATTATGATTAGCTATAAAATGAGGATCTTTAACTCTAGGTTGTAAGACCCAAATCAAGAGCACTTGGCTCTGATACCAATTGTAAATCACCTAGAGGGGTGAATAGGTGATGAGCTAATCTAATGGTCAATTAATGCGAAATTAAAACTTATTAAACTAAACACTACGTATAACACAAGAGTGTAGCCGGATTCGCTGTGAAGGGCTCTGGACTAACTCCTCAAGATTCCTCTAAATAAGAGTTGAGGTACCGCTTTGGCTCTCTTGGTTGCATACAAGTGTTAGCAAACAATCCCCAAGCATATAACAATTAAGCACACAATATATCAAGCATATAAAGATAATGACAATATGAGCACGCAAGATATAAAGACAAGTAAGAGATAGAGAGCAATCGCAAACACGGGAGATTTGTTTCGAGGTTCGAGCACACTTGCTCTACGTCCCCGCCTTCAACACTTGAAGGATTTCCACTATAAACCGATCCCACCGGATCACTCGGTGCCGCAACACCTACAAGGCGAGTTCACACTTGAACTCCTTGGACTCTCTAGTCCCGAACACATCGCAAGCCCACAAGCTCGCCGAGGCCGCACCTCAAACAAAGAGTTCACACTAGAACCCGAAACTATGCGAACACACACGTCTGCCTCCTCAAAGCACAAGATGAAGTCTTTGGTGATCACAACACTTTGATCACCTAAAAACAATCTCACAATAACACTCCTATAGGATGAATATGTCAATGGATAGCTCAAGTTTTTGTGAGAAAAACTAGGATGGAAATTGTGGAGGAAAAACTCAAAGAAATCACTTTGAAAACTCTTGATAAACTCTCCTTTTGAATGAAAGTATTTGGCTCTAAAATAAGTGGAGATAAACACCTAATAGAGTTGGAAAAACTAGCTCAAAACCCCCTTTAAAATCTTACCCAAAACTGGCTTCAAATAGGATATTTATAACCCCCAAAAGAATTCTGCCTGTTGGCAGCTGACTAGGCCAATAATGGCCTTCCGGTCGACCGGTCGGTCGACTGGCCAATGGTCAAAAAACTAACCGTTGTGCCTTCCGATCGACCGCCCGGTCGACCGGGCCCTAAATTAGAGAGCAACGGCTCTCTGGCCGATCGACCGCCGGTTGACCGGGGCAACCCGAGAGTGGGTTGCCTTCAGTCGGTCGACCGTTCGGTCGACCGGCCAACTGACACGGCCTGTGCACGTTCTTGTGCACGTCCGGTCGACCGGCTCCTGGTCCGGTCCACCGGTCGGTCGACCGCCAGAGCCTGGCAGGCTGATATTAGGGATTTAAAACTGGGTTTTTAATTTAAAATAAAATCCCATAAATTTACGAAAAATCTACAAAAATAGTTTCAGTATTATACTTTGATAAACAAATATGTTTGAGTAAAATCAAGACATGTTACAAACAATTTGAACTATTTTTGTAACTTAGAAATTTTGGCTAAAAACAAAAACAGTATTTTTCCAAAATTGGTTTTTCCAAAACTTCTCCAAATACAAAAACAAGATATTTTAAACACTTTGAAAGCATAGAGTGTATGGATATGATCCACTACACATACATGATGAAATATCTATATTTTTGACATTAAGCACTAAACATGGTTTTGGTTAAAACATATATACTTTCAATTTCAAAAACCAAACCGGTATTTTGTTAAAATGAAAAGTCTTTTCCAAATGAAAATTCTTTTATGAAAACTCATCTAAATCAAAAGTGTGTGTGTATGACATACTTGAGCAATCCACCAACTATTCTATCCTTTACATTTTAATCTAAAAATAAAATTTTCACAAAAACAAACCTAGACACAAGTCTTGATCTTGAAGTCTTCACTTGAAGTCTTCTCCTCCTTCTTGACTTGGTCCAAACTTGATCCAAAGAGTTAGACTCCTCTTGAGTACTTGATGTGGTCTTGATACATAGGCTCTTGAATCAAACGTGCTAGCTCCAAAACTTGACTTTAAATCCTTTGTTGAAACTACACACCAACTAAGATCTTGATCACAAATTTGAGAGTAAATAAACACAAGATCATTAGTACCATAACTACATGAGTTGATCATCATCAAAACTAGAGTGATGGGCCTTTGGGCCAATATATATATATATATATAATAATATAATTATTATTAATATTATTATATTCTAAAAATTAGACATTCAGAATGAATTAAACATACATTGATATATTTAATCTGCATGGGTTGTCTCAGAGAAAACACAAGGAATGAAAAGTACATAAATAAGAAAATCAAAATACATGAAAAATACTAATATGGTGGTAGGTCATCTCCTCCGTATACACCCCCTCTGTAATCGAGTAGTTCGTATTGACTTCATTCATATCTGATTGAGTTTAAATCTGCACAGAAAAATACGAAATTTCAGAGATGGAAAATAGAATGTGCAAGTTCTCAATACTATCGCGATAGCAAGTGGCTATGCGGTTCGAGATTCACAAGGAGCGACTAGCGATGGAAGCTTTTAATAAGTTCTCTTTTAGTTAACTAAAGATGGTTAAAGTTCTTCTTTTAGTTCTTCTAAAAAAAGGAAAAATAGTCTATGTTAAATTAAGAAGAAAGTAGTAGATAGAAGGAGATGATGATTTTGTACAAAGAAAGTGAAAAATAGTAAAGATTTGGTGATGGAGGTGATCTAAACTAAAAATTAAAAGAAAAGAAAGAAAAACCTAAAAGAACTTACTTACCTCTTTGGAGACTGCTTACCTTTGACCTATATCGATGATGTATCTTTCCTTGAAGGCGAGTGAAGTATGATATATAGGATTTTCCCCATTCCCGTTCTACACTATGAAATGAAGGTGCAAGCTATGCTACCATAGAAATGATTATCCATCACCATAAGCCATCAACGACACTTGCAAGGACAAGGCATATTCAAGGCTATTAGAGTCATTTGGATTTACAAATACAGAAGAGGAAAGTAAACAAAATAAAAGTAAAGAAAAAAACTTTGATTCAATTCAAATAACAATAAAAAAAAGACTTACTTACACCGATGTCACCTTCAACACAAGCTTCACTCTCATTCCTCCATGAAACTCTCATCTCCTCTCAGTTACATAAACAAAACAAAAATTATATAAAAGAAAATTAAAAACCTAAGTTACAGACTAAAGAATGGCCTAGCCTTTACTATCTACTTAATCGTTCCTCGTAGTCTCAGAAATCTATGTATTTATAGGAAAAAAATTAAAAGGGAGAGAGCGTATGAAGATAGGGGGAGTAAACGCTCCCCCCATATCTTTCAAGATTGCGGCAGATGCACAGCTTTTGCCGCGGATCCTAGCAAATTGTCACATCTTGGGAGTATATCTTGTAGACTCCCTAATTCGTCATCTTATCCAATTGGTTTTACGATTTGAGCTCTGGATTCGACGATATTCTCATTGATCTTCGGTAAATCGATTTGATTCACCAAAATCTAAATTTAACCGAATGGTTTTGAGATCATCCTCCTCTAACAAATAGATCCAGTTAAATTTGGCTTTAACTGATATTTATTTGATTTTATTCTCTTTCTACTCATGATTATCTTCTACAAAATAGACATTTAAGACAAGAAAATTATCAGATTTATTACATGATAAATGTGAAAAAATAATAAAGGCAAATGCAATAAATGTGTGCAATCACACCCTCACACCTATCTTTTGCTCGTCCTCGAGCAAAACAAGAAAACTAACCTAAGAAATTATTAGACCACTTTCGCAGGTCACGCGATTGCACTGAGCATGTGCAACAAGCCGTTAAACTTCTGGTTACCCCTAGAGGATAAGTTTTGTCTCGTGAGAATTTTCAGTAGATTGCACCCACAAAATTCATAAATAAAGAGAAACAAAGTGTTAGTATTTTCGAAAAGTATTTTGAAAAATAGAGAAAATATTTGAAGTATTATTATAAGAGTTCAACTAATCTATCAGTTATAGGAAAACCAAAAATTTCATTCCTAAACTTAGTCTCTATTCGAAAACTCGTTATCAATCAAGATAAGGAGTCAAACTGTATTTCTTATCTAGTCTATTACTTTACCTTAAGTCATATGCATCTTTGTGATAGTGAAATTTCAACTCGGGGTTCTTTAACTTTATCTCTTATGCTTTATATTTATATATATATTTCTTTTTGGTGGTATTATTTCGTAATTTTATTAGGTTTTCTAATCTACCCATGTAACGAGCTTATAGTCGGTGACTCCCAAACCGAATGGTTTTAGGGCACCAGGTGAGAAAATAGCCCAAGGGCTTAAGGATTCGAGCAAATAAGGCCACAAAATTAAGAATTATTTATTATATGGACCGCTTTTAGGCATGAATACTTATGTTTTATGAGGCATAAATACCCAGCTTAATCAGAGAATTATATATATTTCTTTTTCTTTTTCTTTTCTTTTATTCTCTTTTTTTATAAGGTATAAGAATCTTTTTTTTGAACCCTAAATGTGTAAGTGTATAAAGTATGCATATTTCATCAAAGTAAAAATCAAGACTAAATTACTTTTTCAATTTTCTTCCTCACTCTGAAAATCAAACAAATAATCTTATTTTAATCAAGTAAAAGAAATCCTAATTATGATTCTCTTATTCCTTAAAATTAACTTAATTTCTTACAAAAAATAAGTCAAAATATTATTTTTATTTTCAAAAAGTTTTTAAAAAGCAAAGAAAATATTGTTAATAAAAAACAAAGCTTGTGTTGCATTAGAACCCTCCCCCACCCCTATCTCATGCATTGTCCTCAATGTATGAATAAATTCATAAATGCATGAAAAAGAAGAAAGGGAACGAAAATATTATCTCAAGGTGGTGGTTCTGGTGGTGGTCGGATTGGGTCAAGTGTTGCTACCCAATCAAGATAATGTGACGGTACACAGAACCCACCTTTATTGACCTCTTTTCTATGTACATAATTATAATCCCCCATATGAATAGGATCATGAAAGATTCTATAATGAAACTTATTCCCTTTGTATGACCAGTCTTGAAAAATCATCACGGAGTCATCATGGCCTATACCTATGTCCAACAAAAGAATGTGATTTGGTGGAATGGTTGACTTGGGCTCAAGAGTGATAGGTTCGAGAACCAATGTTAACTCGAGAAAATCAACTTTGGATTCGAGAGCAGATTTTGGTTCAAGAGTTGAGTCCAAATCAAAGAATTTAAATTCACATTTTTTCCCATCAATGGAATATGTCTCTCCAAAATTGGTGATTTAATTTCTAAATTTATGGGTACGGGTATAAATGTTGGCTCAGAAAATTGGTCCAAATTGGGTAAGGATATCGGAGTCAACATAGATTCGAAGATGGGAACTGAATCACAAGGTTGGGGATCGGGGTTACATTCATATTCAAGTTCAATTTCATTGAAATGAAAACTTGCAAATTTGTCAATGGGTTGACATTGATCAAGTTCAACGTTTTGTGGTGAAATTGAATCTTGGTCAAAGTCTCCAAGATACCATGATTCTTAGTTTTCATCAATATAGTTAGAGCAATCAGGAATGGTCGAATATAGAGTTTTCTCATTTCTATCTTTCACTATGTTGATCAAACGACTCATTTGTGCTTCTAGTCTATTGATAGATTGAAAAAATTATTTTCAGACTGAAGGGTTTTTCATACTCTTATTTGAGTCCATAGGTTCTTGTTGTGGGACTTGGAACATGGAGTAAGGATCTTGGATTTGGGAGTCTTGAGAGAATTGAGAGTCCATTAATTCAGCTTTTATTCTGGGACTCAATCATGCCTTCTATACTCTTCATCACCTCAAAATTTTCTTCTATAGGTTAATCATGACTACGAAAATTAAAAGCTGAATGTTGAAATGGTGGTTGACAATATGACTCGGGGAAATTGTATCCTCAATGGCTCTATGAAGAGTAGTGATGATTGTTCCAGTCTTATTCATAGTATTAGGACTGGGGCATATATTGATTCGGATAAGACCAATCCGGCATATTTGATTGGTTAAAGTTATGATATGTCGGGTTAGTAATATCCGAGTCAAAAGAGGTCAGAGTGTAATATGGATTACCATTAAAATTGAAAAATTATAGTTATAAGCCATATCACACAACAAATATCAAAAACAAACAAAGAAAAACAAATAAATAAACAAACAAAAGAAATCTAGTCTAAGTTAGTGTAGACCTTAGACCTAAACGACTCCTAACTAGTTAGACTGTCCATGAGAGGTATATTGCAGAACTTAACTATAAGTTAATCGGCCAGATCAGAGTAAAATTGGTGGGAGGTATCCATGCGAAAAGCGACAGGCCTAATTAAGCCAAACCATCAGCCTTCGGGGTTTTGCCTCTCAATCCCTGACCTTTGACATCGATTTGGCAAGAGTTAACTTCTAACAATTTTCCCCTTCGGTCAGTCTCCTATTTGAGTCTGAGATGTCCCTAGGGCCAATGTCTACTCAGTTTTAATTAGGCTTGGGTTAGTAAGTAAGAAAATTATTTGTGAGCTAAGAAAGGATAATGACTTCCCCATCTTATCTTATTTATAGGACAAGCCCTAAATTATTTTAGTGCAGTGTGCAAGTATATAATAGAAGCAACACTTTATGAATCACTTAAAATATATTTCCTAAAGTATATGCAATGCACACATACTTTTACTCCAGCACTCTTCAATAGTATATAGAAGGTAAACGAATTGACACGTGCCTAGATGCAAGTCTAAACCGTTTTTAACATTTACAAACAATAATTTATTGTTGATTTAAATTAGTGTGTACAATGGTCTAAATATGAAAATTAATAACTACAGAAGATATAATTTTAAGCTACCTACAAAAAGCACAGGCTAGTAGTCCTACAGTAATGCCGCGCAAATGCGGCTTTTACTGCGTTTTCATGGTAACATTTATAGCCTCGCGCTCTGCTTTCATGAGCAGAGGCATAGGGTAGCAAACGTCCTTCTGTAGCTATTATTCTCCTCAAATTCGCACATGTACACAAAACAGAGAAGAAAAAGTTAATCAATTAAGTAAATTAAAAAGAAAAACTTACCGTCCTGATTGAGTTTAAACCTGCACAAAAAAATACAGAATTTCAGAGATGAAAAATAGAATGTGCAAGTTCTCAATACTACCGTGATAGCAAGTGACTATGCGGGTCGTGATCCGTAAGGAGGGACTAGCGATGGAAGCTTTTAATAAGTTCTCTATTAGTTCACTAAAGATGGTTAAAGTTCTTCTTTTAGCTCTTGTAAAGAAAAAGAAAATAGTCTATGTTAAGTTAAGAAAAAAGTGGTAGATAGAAAGAGATGGTGATTTTGCGCAAAAAAAGTGAAAAGTAGTAGAGATTTGATAATGGAGGTGATCTAAACTAAAGTTAAAAGAAAAGAAAGAAAAACCTAAAAGAGCGTACTTACCTCTTCGGCACCTACTTATCTTTGACCTGTATCGATGATGTACTTTTGATTGAAGGCGAGTGAAGTATGACATATAAATCTTCTCTATTCCCGATCTACACTACGAAGTGAAGGTGCAAGCTACACTACCATAGAAATATTATCCATCACCATAAGCCATCAACGACACTTGCAAGGGCAAGGCATATTCGAGGCTATCGGAGTCATTGGATTTATAAAGACAGAAGAGAAAAGCAAACAGAAACAAGAGTAAAGAAGAAAAGAAATTTCGATTCGATTCAAATAACAATAAAAGAAAAAACTTATTTATATCGATGTCACCCTCAGTATAAGCTTCACTCTCATTCCTCCATGAAACTCTCCTCTTAGTTACGTAAATAAAATGAAAATTATATAAAAAAAATTAAAAACCTAAGTTACAGACTACAGAATGGCCTAGCCTCTACTATCTGCTTAATAGTTTCTTGTAGTCTCAGAAATTTCAGTATTTATAAGGTAAAAATCAAAAGAGGGAAAGTATATGAAGATAGGGGGAGCAAATACTCCCCATATCTTTGAAGATTGCGGCGGATCCGCAGCTTTTATCGCGGATCCGCGGCAAAGATGTGGCCAAATGGCTACTCTTGAGAGCATATCTTGTAGATTCCCTGATTCGTCCTTCATCCAACTGGTTTTGCGATTTGAGCTTTGAATTCGACGATATTCTCGTTGATCTGCAGTTAACCGATTTGATTCACCAAAATCTGAATTTAACCGACTGGATTTGGGATCATCCTCCTCTAACAAAATAGATCCAGTTAAAATTTGACTTTAACTGGTATATATTTGATTCTATTCTCTTTCTCCCCATGATTATCTTCTGCAAAATAGATATTTAGATAAGGAAATTAGCAGATTTATTACATGATAAATGTGAAAATGTAATAAAGAATAATGCAATAAATGTGTGCAAGCAATATCCACCTCCTGCATAATGTCCTCATACATATCCATCTTAACTAGTGAAAGTTTCATGATTAGGGGTAATTAATGAGGAACCTTTGATTGTATTTCTATTTAAAATTTATTGTTTTTTATTTTGAAAATACTCGCGTTCCATGAGATCATTAATAGCATTCAGGTTAACGCATAATTTCTCTCTCCTGCTGGTCGCGTTGAAGATCTTATTTTTTTCTTATCATTTTCATCCTTTATAACCATAATTTGGTGCATGGTTACACTATACACTATACACTTGCGTTATAATGCTCAACATGATTATTGAGGATGAACTTGATGAGCAAGAAGATGTTGTCATTTCTACTTCACCATCGATTTTGAATGTTGAAGACGTGGAGATAAATGAAATCGAACGATTCCGACGATTCGTTGCTCGACATAAGAAGATCAAAGAGGATGAACGTGATGAGTAAGAAGATGTTGTTATTTCTACTTCACCATCGATTTTGAATGTTGAAGACGTGGAGATAAACGAAATCGAACGATTCTGACGATTCGTTGCTCGACATAAGAAGATCAAAGACAAAGAAGCTCTCTTTGCACTTCGAAATACATTAATTAAACATTCGTGGGAAGATGCGGCAATAAAGTGATGTAACTTTTTTATTAAAGTTTTGATGTATTTCAATATATTGTGTTTATTTTCCGTTTAATTTTTGAATATATTATCATTTCTAATTACTTGATGACTTGTAATTTTATATTTCAATCAATATTATTCAATATTAGTCTCATTTTGAAGGTATCCACGACTTTTTCAATGCAATAATTTTCGTTAAAAATTATTTAGTATATTTAAATTCATATTGATTTCAATTAACTAGTATATCAATTGAAAAGAATATAAGTGAAATAAATAAAATGTTGTTTGTAGTTGAAAGAGTAAAATAGGAAGAAAAATGTGATGGATAGTAAAATGGAGGCTCCTCCACTCCAAATATGCAACCTTTTGGAGACTGCCTCCAATTTGTAGCAAAAAATATAGCTCGGTTGGAGCTCAACCGGGCTGCCAATTGCAAATCAATTTGCAACCTGATTGGAGATGCCCTAAGGCTTTGGTGTAATCTCATGGTTGTTCAGTCGATCTAAGTTGGAGGTGGAAGGTTCAATTTAGAAGAGAACTCACAGATAGTTTGGTGGATCAATATTTTTCTCAACCTTACCTGTATCAATAATTGTTATCGTATTGCAGACAGTGATCAGAGGAAATGGAGGTCGGAAGCTTCTTGTAGCTTCACTGTTTGATCTTATTACCAGTTTTTGAACTGTAGTGACAGAAGATGTAATTTTTCTCATATAAAGACAGTCAAGGTGCCTATTAAAGTTACTATTCTTATTTGGCTTGTTCTCAAGAACAGATTGAACACCATGAACCTTCTAGATAGAAAAGGGATTCATAAAGGAACTCAATGTTTTTTTCGTACATCAGAAAATGAGTCTATTCCACAATTATCTCTCACTGCCCCTATGTGATGTATGTTTGGTATTCAGCATAGGTTTGGGATGAGTTGTGTTGCGGAGCTTAGCGAGGTGATTGACCAATGGCCAAAATGGAAGCGGAGAATGATTCCCAGGAAAATTTCAACTGTTCGGGACTACTGGTGGGTGATGGCTGTCATCTGGTGTGTTTGGGAAGAAGGAATAATAGAGTTTTTAACCATAAAGAAAAGCCTACTCTTTCTTTATTAGGATCTATTGCTAATTTTCCTCATTTCTGGTTAGCAAATGCAGGGAAGAAAGTGCAAGACAGCAGATCTTCTTCTCTTACAGATGCAGGTGCTACTGATATTCAAGTTAATCAAGCTGGAGCTAATGGTGGCCGCATTGCTACTCGCAGTGATGAGGAAGAGAATGGAGATGATGCTGTTATTGATAGTGCTGCTGGTACTGTGAAGGAGAATGGTGAGAAAGCTGCTGCCCTAGATTCGGATGATGATGCCATTCTTGAAAAGCTTTTAGGATATGGAGCACAACATGAAGTATCATTCTTGATTAATTGCTGGTGGATGTTTTTGACCTTTTTGAAGACTGGTAAGTTTGGCTACAGCTAATGGTTTCTAGCTTGACATTACCATCTTGGATGTTGATGATTGTTATTTTTTTGTGCTTTTGTTTTTTTTTTTTTTTTTCAGGGATGCACTGTGATGTATATATCTTTTTATTATTGTGGCTTTGAGATAGGATATTAGTTTATCCTAGTCTCGTGGAATCATATCGTTGCAGTTGGGGGAATATGGTTCTGATTTAATGAACACAACGATTTGGAGCAATGAATGCAGACTTGGGCTTTCAAGTTTAAGGTCCCATCTTTTCCACAGAAAACTTCATAATATAGGCTTATATTCTGAACTAGAAGGTATTTGCTGCACAAATGTTAGTACTGAAACATTATCTATAAAATATATTAAAGCAAGGCTATTGTTTTGCGTTATCTATAGGAAAAAGAAGTTTTATGCATAAATTATAGTACAAATAGGCAATTTTTGCAGTTACCCTTCTTAAATATCATCTATAAAATTATGCTTATATTTGATTGATTAAAATAAAAACTATTGAATATTAGAGGTCCAAATCCTAACTCTAATTAGGAAATTTCCCATATATTTCCTTGGGAAGCACATATTTATGCAAATTTGACCCGTCCTTAATTTTCTTATTGGCGATCAGGCCGGCCCGTTAAGTCGTATAAGTTGGATTGGGCTGGCCTTGAGCTGGCGCCTGGCAACTTTAATTAGTTTGACCTGTATGAGACCAGTCCAAATCAGGGGTCCAATACTCCACAAACCACTGAAAACATGGGTTCAGTTCATGTGTATGAGTGACACACTTATTATAAGAGAACCAATCTCGCATTGACACGTGAAAAAGATATTGAGTTTTAAGGGGACACACCTTTAAATTTAATTAATGAATATAAATAGTAACATAATATTTTGATTAATGAATATGAATAGTCACATAATATACCCATTAACTGAAATCACGATATTATAGTGTCACTCTTTGAACTTGGACAGCAAACTTAGGACAATATCTTTTTTTTGTATGCATAAAGTCATCCACTCGTGAAGCTGAGGTGCTCACGGCAGCTGTCAGCTGATATTGTTTCATACGTACCCAAATGGGCCTTTTAACAAAACGAGCCTCAAGGGCCCAAATGGGCTTAACTCTTTGTGGGAGATTTGGACAGAAAAAATGAGAGAGGAAAAGCTTGGAAAAATTATATGCTTCACGAGTATGTAGAGATGTTGGTTTCATTTGAATTATAATTACTCATATAATAATGAATATTTGTGATTAATCAGCGGATCAGTCTATTGATTTTTATTAGTGTAGAGATCCTAAATCCTATGGGATCCGTAAAAGCTTTTCAAGTTTCCAAATTCATCCAACTAAAAAGGAGACAAGACTTTGTTGTGAGAAAAAAAAAACAAGCGGCTAAACTAACATAAAACTATTGTGAAACTCTACTCATTTTTACAATCTAGCACAAACTTGTAAAAATACAATAAACCATCATAAATTTTCTCTAAAATTTTCAAGAAAATATCACTCATTAGTTCAACGTCAAAAAAAGAGTTGCACGAATATCACATAACAATATTATGATCAAAGTTGCTCTAATCCATGCGCTATTGATCAATTGAGTACCATATTTTTAATGTTGTTTATACATATTTAAGCAACCTAGCTCATCTAAGTAAATCATTTAGAATGAAAAGGCTCGGAGGTTTGAGCTCAATCCCAACAAAGCTTATAAATGAGGGGAAAAAAAAAGTCAAAGATTACATTTCGACCTAGTTCTAACCTAGTCATCAAAGCCAATTACCTCCTCTCCCTAATGACAGCTCTAATCTATTAAGAAACTTATAGATCAGTTTCACAGCTGGTCAAAAATCTAAATACCCTTCATACAAAAACGCTTTTGAGCTGCCCAGATAAAGTACAATCTGTGAAGCATAAAGGATATTTGATCTGCTCACTAATTTTATTTCCATTCTTGAGAATGTTGCTGATTTAGGAACCCTAACCGCTGCAGCCTTAATAGATCTAATCTCCTCCCCTTCTTTCTGACTCGTTTTTATCGCATAAACTAGATGGTTCAAATGAGACATAAATGGGTCGGCCGATCCAAATATGAATATAGCGACGCATGCATGGATCAGCTCAACAAGGGATGAGAATGGACATAATCATGAACTCTCATTGAATATATCCAATAGAAAATTTATTATAAGAATATGAATTTCTCATTTTCTTATTAGAAAATTTTTTTATTGGACATGTCCAATGAGAATACATGAACACCCTAATATATGACCCATAATTTAATTAAGATCTGTACAGTAATTAGGCTGAGCACAACATTACATAATCCACTTCCAAACTTCATACAATAGTAGTTGTAAATCCAGTTGCAATGGAAATAAGCAGGAGTTTGCAATCAAATAAAAGAAAAAGGGAAATCAAATCATAAATGCTAGAGTGGACCCACCCACGAAGTTCTTTGCTCCAGTGAGACTAGGGTCCGAAGAAGTCTCAGCTGTTTCTGAGGCAAAGATGAAGAAACTGATTACTGCTGATGCTGTCAACTGTCACAGAGAGTAGCAGTATTGCAAAATGGGCAGAGAGCTCAAACGTTTGTTTGGCGGTTAATTTCCTTTGCCTCTCTTTTGCTGAAGAGTGACGTTGGTGGCCACTTGAGAGGCAAGTCCAAAAAGAGCCAAGATTCTAACTTGTTCTCGCACTGACACCATGAGTCTCTCTTTGCAAATGAAATGATCTCAATCTGATCAATCAGCTGATCCAATTCAATTCAATTTCAAACTCTGCAGGGCAGGCTCTCAATTACTGATGCCGTCGTATCCGGAGAGTGAAGCCCAATTCGCACAACACTTGGCCTTTTACTGCGACCGACTCCAACACCCCTTGCTTCCCTTTTGTGGGTAGGCCATCATGCCCCCTTGGAGAAATCTCTCTCTCTCTCTCTCTCTCTCTCTCTCTCTTTCTCTCGTGAGAATGAAATATTCAACCTCTCTTCAAACTTTGGGAAATGCTTCAGGAAGAGGAACTCATGTACTAGTAGTGATTCAATGCACCCACCAATATTGGAGCTGACTAGTCTCTGTTGTCCAAGCCTTTTTTTGTTGGGTCCCACCTCATGTGTGTCCATTATATGTGGGGGCCAAAGTCTCATATGTGTCAGTTTGAATGAATCATGGAAATGTGGAGTGTGACAATGCTACTATAGTTGAGAAATGAGTTAATTTGTGGATAGTAGATTTATATGCATATTTGCAAGGCAACATCTTCAGTCTGTTAATGATCTTCAAATTAGCGCATATTATAAAGGATATTTGGAGATTTTTTCCTCGTCGTTGGGATCATTCAAGATGCATTGAAGAATTCCTATCCACAATTTTATCTCAAACAACCTTAAATTATGGGTTTAATGTTGATTTTAATATATATACACTAGCAAATAAGTAGGAATTATCCCATAACTCATGTCAAGCACGTACTAAATTTTCTTATTAAGTAGACATATGTAACTGATATAAGCATGCACAAAACATTTAGTAGGAAGTGACCTTTAGGTTCTATTTGTTTCCTGTAAATAATGCTCCTATAATTATATCTACAATAATTATGTCATTTCATGGGTTTGGTTTGAGGTTGCATGACTTAATTTGTTGCTACAAATATAGCTTCAACTCTCCAAATGAATTGGCTACTACTCTAGCTGGTGACATCAATCAGAAGGATTAACTAACGTGCCCTAAGCAATTCAGGTAATAGCAAAATAATAATAATAATAATAATTAGTTAAAGGAAAAAAGAAAAACAAATCTATATATATTCAACATTGTAGTTGCATCTGTAATTACTACAATAAATTGTTTACAGTGAAACTCCAATTATATATATCCCTTGTTAAACTAATAATATTAAAACATCTTGTTGCATTTAGCTGTACGATTTGAGTTCTACCACAAAATCTACATATAATCTTTGGCTAGTGATACTGGCTTCCCTATTTCGAAACAATTAAAGATGCTTGGGAGACTACAAGCAATGGATATCTCAACATTTACAAATTACTAAATGTATGAAAAATAAACGCATATCTGGAACAGAATTCTGGACACAAAATTAGGCTTTTCTTGGAGAGGATGTGTGGTCTTCATTTTAGCGTTTTACAACTGAAGTATTAGGGAGTTCATCAAAACCGACTAAAGGCAGATTTTCTCCCATGACTCACGTAAAAACTTTGTTCGTCCGTCCGTCCGTCCTCTCCATCTTCTTCCTCTCTCAACTCTTCCCCTATTTCTTCCTCCTTCTTCCTCCTCTCCCCCTTCCTTCTCCTCCTAACTGAACGGTCGGTTTCCCACCGACATGAGCGGTATACTAGTACATCAAAATATAACTTTTATCAACATGTTTCTACATATATAATGGAAAATATAATGTCAGATTCATGATTAAAATTGTATGTTCCACTGGCATATGGCATGGAAGAAAGAAATGTAAGTTCTTATGTATACATGGCAATTGCTATAAAAACTAAAATGAAAGAAGTGTGTGTGTGTGGGGGCGCGCGCGCGCACACAAACTCACAAAGGATGAAAGTATTCATGTCAAGATTAACTGATAATAGGAGCGTAAGCCATAAATATCAAAAACCATTTTAATTAGCTTGGTAATATCTATGGAATAATAACCCCTTTTCTACAAAACTATATCATTTGCCAACTACCTAGAGTTTCAACTAATTAAGAAGCTCGTACAGTAACTTAAATCATAAAGAAGTTGAGCTTCTTCCATTCATAACAACCTGATCAGTGCAAATTACTAATATCAAAAACAAAAATAATAACTTAAGACTCAATGGGAATCCCTAAGTGTACCCAAGTCGAAGCTCTAAATCCAGCCCCCCTTCAGATCCCCACCCACTGCTTCATCATCTTCTTCCATGAAGCGATCGAGCTTTCTAACCCCAAACAGGGCCTTCACCGTTCTCGTGCTCTTCAGCTCATCGCGTCTCAAATGAACAGGCGCAGGCGAGGCAGTCACCGTTGAAGCCACATTGGCGGTCACCGCAGTGAAACGAGTACGAGGAGAGAGGAGGGAAGGGAATGTGTAGGTCACTGGGGTGGGCTTTGCAACTTCAGTAGTAGTATCAGGTGGTGGTGAAAATTGAGGTTAGGAACGGGGTTGGAGTTAGGGTTAGGATTAAGGTTAGGGTTAGGATTAAGGTTCGGGTTGCAAATAGGAGGATCCCACGGAGGGGACTGTCTGAGCCTGGCTCTATCCCTTCTATGAACATTCATGTGTCCGCCGAAAGCCTGCGCCGACTTGAACTCCCTCTTGCAGAAGCTACAAGTGTAGATCCTCGGCGTCCACGAGATTAACCCACCACCCATCAAGCTACTAGTACTACTGCTGCTGAAGCTTCTCCCAAATCTCTCCATAGATTTAGATTTTCCTTCTTGCAGTTGAAACGAAAGAAGCAAAAGAAAAGAAAGTAAGACCCGGCGCCTGAAGAAAACAAAGCTAGCTAGCAGTTCAAGTGCAATGATAATTGAGAGAGAGTTCAGCTCAAGAGTCCCTCATTACTATTGCACCTGACCGCAAGAGGAATGGGAGAGCAGCGGTGCCCATCAAAATTGTAACCCCAAAACTGAAAATCCCACCCTGCAAATGTCTGTTGCTTGAAATGGGTAGGACTTAGCCAATGTAGCACCCTGGCCAGCTGCCACCTTATACTCTTTGCCATTTTTGTCACCGGCCCCCCATGTTGATGTTGCAGCCTCTCTCCTCTTCTTCACTCATCAATGTTTGGCCTGCACGTGAGAGGGATGGGCACCAGGCACTGTACTGGGGCTAGCTAGCTTGCTAGCTACATAGCATTGAGATGTGTAAGTATGTTGATTTGACTTCAAGTAATCAGAACTTGGCAGTTTTTTGGTGAGATGATGCTTAGATTTTCTTTGGTTTGGTTGTTAATGTGCAAGGAGTTCCACTGATTTTAGTAGGGGTTTGCTTGTTGAGGCTATAAGTTCTATGAGCTTAATCCGTTTGGTCTTTTTCTTTTTGATAAATTGGTGTAATTTTAGTTCGTTGGTAATGGACAAACGTTTGATGGGTAAAAGGTTTTTGGATCATATTGGGGTGATGTTAATAGGACTTCTTCGAAACTTGAAATTTCTAGAGTATGATTGAACCTTTTCAGGTCCAAAGTTGCATCCATCTCAAGAAGTCAATAGCATGCATGTGTGAAACATGCACTTATCTAGCTTCTACTCTCATAAAATCTTTATTGTATATATGTGAGTATTAGAAAGGTTAAAAAGATAACAATTGCTGGGGGTAAAATTTACACTGATTAACGGTAAAAGTATTTACTTTCACCCTCCATTTTAACAATTTATTTCAAACCTTACCCCCCCCCCCCCACCCCCACCCCGAAAAAAAACAACACGTGCTTGTCTCATTTCTCATCGACTATCTACCCGTGCTTTTCATACACAACAGTTCGCATGTCCTTGGGCTCAAGAACTCTTTTAATTATAACATGTTAATTCTATATACATTATTAGGATACTACACTGCTATTGTTACTTTTTGGAATCCACACGACAGAGAAGAGAGATACCAGAGAATAGTCACCAATGACACGAAAAAGTAACCAAAGAAAAGAAAGAGAGAACACAAGATTTAACGAGGTTCGATAATTTGTCTACGTTCTCGGAGTAAGGTGAGAGAGTTCTTATTGAATCAATTAATTACGGTTTCAGGTTACAGGTTACAGATATTGGGGACAATACCCCTCTTTATATAGTCAAAGAAGCACGAAGAAAAGAAAACCAAAACACCTAATTCGAATTAGAAATGAATTCTGAATCAGATTTGGAAAAAGGACCGCTGCAGCTGCATTAGCCGACTAGGCCAATATCCTAGTCGGCTAATTGCTTCTATAAGTCGACTAGGTATTTGATATAGGCGACTAGTCCGTAGTGAAACAGATTTGTCAAGTCTCTATTTGTGTCATTAGTCGACTAGGCCATTGCCTTAATCGATTAGGCTTGGTTCCTCTTGTGCAATCTAACTTTGATACGACTGACACGCTCTCGTATTTGACACCATTAATTGCATTGCTCTTTGGCTAAACTCCAACATAGTTTAAAAAATTCTTTCAATAAGATTTTTATCCTCTCTCCCCACAATTCTCCACCTCGGTGAAGATTCTCAAATTAGAGCCGAGCACAACATAGCATCTATGTCGACTCCAACTGGCTACATCATTGTGGTTGCCCATGTACCCATGCCGAACATGATCAAGCCACACGTAGTTCATCCAAATGATCTCCATCGAGCTCAAGCAACTATGACTAAATTCTTAGCAGTGAACCGAACTGGCTGAGTCATATGAACCTCCTCACCAATACCGTCATGGAGAACAATGACCTTCAATTTGAGTTTATCACGCTCATCAACTTGAGATTCATGCTTCTTCACCCACTTTCGTGAATTTATCTTGATTCCAATAGCTGCAAATGATTTGACATTCTCATTAATGTCTTCAACCATTTAGCATCAAAACTGCTACATGATCTCCACCCGGTGTCACCTCCGGTGAAATATTTACTGATACCAAACCAACTGGAGGTGGTGGAGAGCATCAACCTTTACCAGCTATGATACATCCTTGGTCTTCATTCTCTCCACCTTCCGAGAAATGGTAGACTTTAACAATGAAGTCTCTTCAAACGTGACATGCTTATTCAATACAATCTTCTTGTTTTCGGGGTCCCTTAGCTTGTAACCTTTCATATTCTTTTAGACACCCCAAAACACAAACTTCTTTGCTCGCAATTTACCTTGCCTTCTTTAGCACTAAAGTAGGCCGGACTTCCAAATACCCACAGCAAATCATAATCCTGAGCAGCTCCACCTGGCCAAATATCCAACAGAGTTTTGCCTCCTATCGCAGTCAATGATAGTCCATTTATGAGATGGCTAGCATATACAATTGCCTCAGCCTAAAATGATTTGTCTAACGTCAATTAGACAATAAATACCAAACCTTCTCTAGCAAAGGGAGGTTGATTTTCTTAGCCAACCCATATATTCCATGAAGTAAGTACCAATACCAGTGTTCTGGCCAAATTGTAGGAATTGATTTTTGTATTTCAACATTACCAATTTGAAGCTCCTTAATCTTCCTACCAGTCTGTTTTTTCATCATATCCTTCCACTTCACCAGCATACCTAGGGCTTCAAATCTTTGTCTCATGAGATATATCCAATAATGCTTAGATAAATTATCAATAAAAAAGACAAAATACCGATGACCTCCAAGCGATGCAGTCTTGAAAGGTCCCCAAATACTAACGTGAACACAATCAAGAAGACCATCTGAGCGGTGAGTAGAGGTGCTGAATTTTACCTTCGTCTTCTTGTCCAGAACGCTGTGTCCACCCAATTTTATGTTGCAGGTAGATGCACCTTCTAATGATTTATTCTTTTCTAAAGCTTGCAAAGACTTTTTTCCTATATGTCCGAATCTCATATGCCAAACCTGTGTACAAACATCACCTGAAGAAATAAAAGTTGCCAGCCCTGTAATCATACTACCCATCAAGTAGTATAGGTTATTGCATCGGACGCCCTTTAATACCACCATCGAGCCTCTAGTCATCTTGAAAACACCATCTCTTATAAATACTCCATGACCCAATGCTTCCAAGGTATCAACAGAGATAAGATTCCTTTTCAATTGAGGTACATACCTCACTTTCTTCAGTTCCATCAAACATTTTTACATGGACTATACCTATCCCTTCCACTTTACAAAGATGATCATCACCCATGACTGCAAAACATCCATCTAACTTCTCAAAGTTAGGAAACCAATCCCTTTTTGGGCACACATGATAGGTAGCTCCTATATCTAATACCCACTCAGAATCATTTGAGTAACTAATAGTAGGAGTAGTAACGAAGAACGAGAATACCGATGAGTGAGTCCGATCCACCTGCATGTGAAGTACGAGCTTGTGTACTGATCACATGTACGAGATTTGCCTCGATTTTCAACTCCTTACCATTATTCTTATCCTTGATCCTTGGACAATTAGCCTTCCAGTGCCCTGTCTCTTTGCAAAAGGCACACTGGCTCTTCTTCGGATCTCTAAACCCTGGTCTGGACTTTGATTTCTCACGCTCGTCTTTGCCCTTTCGATTGAAACCTCTGCCTCTTACCATCAACGCCTCTGCTGATGTACCATTGGAACAAGACTGCTTGTTCTTCCTCCTTACTTCATGATTTACAAGAATAGCCGACATATTATTATAGTTAAGTGATGGTTTCCCATTAATCAAGGTGAGGACGAAAATCTCATACTCTTCATCAGGAAGAGAATTCAAAAGAATTAATGCCTTATCCTCCTATTCGATATCCACATCCATATTAACCAAATCTGTAAGAAGATTTGTGTAGTCATTCATGTGCTCAGTCATAGAGAGTCCCTTCTTCAACTGAAAGCGATAAAGCCTCCTCTTTCGAAGCAGTCGAGACTCGATACTCTTCGTCTGATATTTCTTCTCGAGAATCTCTCACATCTTCATTGCAAATGTCTCATATAGCACATGATACTTGATGTCTTGTGTCAAATAAGACCTTATAAGACAACACGTCGTCCTATTCGTCTTATCCCAATCTTTTTCAGAAGTCTCCTTCGGCTTTTCTTCCAATCGTAGAGTGTCTTCAAGATTTGATGTCGTCAATGCATCCATCACCTCACACCTCCACATCCTAAAATTGTTCATGCCATCAAACTTTACCACATCGATCTTCATCGGATGCGGGTTCAGGGATTTCACCATGGATTAACTTTCTCCGGCCATCTTCTCAATAGATTCCTTAACACAATGCAAAAAACAATTAATGAAAACAAATCCAAATAGGAAAGATTAGATCTTTACCTCCGAGCGAAACTGTAGAAAGTTTCCAAGTTGATTTGCTTCACCTGAACGAAAAACTCCCCGTCGAACCCGAAAAGCTCTGATACTACTTGTTGGGAACCCAAGGCAATAGAGAAGATGGGCTCCAAAGAATAGTCACCAATGGCATGAACAAGTAAAGAAAAGAAAGAGAGAACATAAGATTTAACGTGGTTCAACAATTTGCCTACATTCTCGGGACAAGGGGAGAGAGTTCTTGAATCAATCAATTACAAGTTTCAGGTTATATGTTACAAATATTGGGGACAATACCACTCTTTATATAACAAATGAAGCCATGAAGAAAAGAAAACTAAAAACACCTAATTCGGATCAGAAATAAATTTTGAATCAGATTTGGAAACATGGCTGCTGTAGCTGCATTAGTCGACTAGGTTAATATCCTAGTCGACTAATTGCTTCCATTAGTCGACTAGATATTTGGCCTAATCGACTAGACTGTATTGAAACAGATTTTCCAACTCTCTGTTAGTATCATTAGTCGACTAGGCTTGGTTCCTCCTGTGCTTTCCAACTTCGATACAATCGACACGCTCTCATATTCGACACCATTGATTGCATCGCTCTTTAGCTAAACTCCAACAAAGTTTTAAAAAACTCTTTCAACAAGATTTTTACCCTCTCTCCCCACATTACTTTCGTTGTACTAATATTCAATTCATGATAATATTCTAATTTTCCAAAGAATAATGGAAGTTATGAGCTCTTTGAAATTGCTTATGTAGTGTTTTTCTTCCCCCTGCTAGTTACAGAATTTGAACTTAGGACTTTCCACCACCCAGCCGTACTCTAATTTGTTTATAGTGCTACCCCACACTTTGCATACTAGTTGTTGGGCCCTCTAGAGGAATTCTACCAATCAGTGACACGTCAATCACCCGAGATCATCGTTCCAACACAAGTCAATCACAAACGATATGCACGAAAACAAATACAAAGAGAGAATGCGAGAAGCAAATGATTTAATGAGATTCAAAAAATTTCTTACGTCCTCGAGCAGAAGGGAGAAAGAAGAATTTATTCAAACGACTAAGTTACAAGGGTTACAAATTGATCTGAAGATTTAAATTGAGAATCTACACAATTCGCTATAGAATTCTCTCAAACAAACTAATCTTAGAACTTTCAATATAATTCACCTCTTAAAAGTTACCATCAACGGGGACAATACCCCTAAATATATAGCCACAAAGTCCACGAAAAAAAAAAGAAAATTGAAACTCTGAATTTGATCAGAAATAAATTCAGAACTTGTCTCAGATTCGCCCAGAACCTAAGCATTGTCGACAGCCAGAGAGGCCTGTTGACAGCCTGATACACACCTACTCTCAGGAAATCGCTGTTGACAGCGTGAGCCAAGGGCCTATCACAGACTGAGCCTTTATGTTGGTGTGTCTGGGTATCAGTTGTCGATAGTTAGATGGGCCTGTCGACAGCTCTGCATGTATCCTGTATCTGCTGTTGCTGCCTGGCTTTTTGCTAACTCCTCCAATGAGTTAAAAACCTATACCAACAGGATTTTACACTCTCTCCCCCACAACTTTTCACCTCGGTGAAGATTTCTCAAATCTGAGATGAACACAATATAATACCATGTCGAGTCAACCAAGCTGCCTAATATGGTTGCTTATATACCCCCTGTCCAAGGGATCAAGTCATCTGTACTTCATCCAAATAAGCTTCACCGAGCTCAACCAACTGAAACCAAATCTGCAGCAATGAATGAGTCATATGGATCTCCTTATCAATACTACCATGGAGAATAATGGCCTTTAACTTGAGGTGATCTAGCTCACCAACTTGAGATCCATGTTTCTTTATAAGCCATTATTGTGGATTCTTCTTGGTTTCTTTCGCTGCAGACAATTCAACATGTTCGGCAACCAACACGACTACATGATCTCCACCTCGTGTCACATCCAGTGAGGTCCCAACTAATACCGATTCAACTGGAGATGGTGGGGTAACATCAACCTCCACCCACTGCGACCCGTCTTTGGTCTTCATCCTCTCCACCTGCTGAGAAATAGTAGATTTCAACAATGAATCCTCATCAAATGTGACATACCTGCTTAACAGGATCTTCTTGTTCTCAGAATCCCATAACTTATAACCTTTCAAGTTTCTTTTGACTCTCAAAAGCACAAACTTCTTTACTCGCGGATTCAATTTGTCTTCTTTGACATTGAAATAGGCCGGACATCCAAATACCCGTACTACTACAATATAGATTAAATGTCACCTGTTTCACATTGTTTTTCATTAAAAATGATGTGAAAAATAATCGGTGGCAATTTTATAAACAAGTTCAATGCTTAATACGTTGGTTTTTCAATAATCAATGTCATGTATTAAGATATAATGATGGTTTAATTGGAACCATCGTTAAAACCAATACTATAGTACAAATTTAGCCACGTTTCAAGTCAATTCATGAAGGAAATAACGTGAAACAAAATCAGTGGCAATTTTGTAATAAAACAACCATATTCGAGATAAGTGGCATTTTTAAAATTTAATGAAAATACATTTCACATTAGTTCTTGAAAGAACCGTAGTGATAATGGGGGTGTTTGGTTGCAAGGAAGTGAGCTGAAGTAAGGAAATGGGGAAGTATAATTGCTCACTTCCTATCTGTCCAAACACCAGAAAAGAAAAATAAGAAAACCCCTTTTCCCTTTCTCTTTTCTCTTTTGCACAACAATTTCCTCACTTTCAGAGTGCTACAGTTAATTTTGTGGTCATGTAAATCTCATTTTAATAAGTTGTAGCACAAAATAGTTAATTTTTTGATCATGTAAATCTCACTTGCATTCTAATTACAATCCATTTTTTATTTTTCTTAATTAATTTTTATTTTAATAATATTTTGCGGTTAACTTTGTGGTCAACTTTTTCACTTTCATTTTCACATTACCATCCAAACATTGGAAAAGACAAAACATTTTTCAAATCACACTTCCCAACAACATCCAAACACCGGAAAACTTACTAACCAATTCCCAAGTTCCAAAGGGAACTATTATCACTTGCTCACTTTTTCACTTCCTTACTTCCACCCTTAACCAAACAGGCCCAATATGGAAAAAAAAATTAAATTTTCAGCTGAACCCCTTGTCTACCTCATCAATCCCCGCCTCAGAAAACACACACTTATCTAAACTGTTGGTTTATTTTTTTACTCATCAATCTAAACTGTTGCTCTCCCTTTAGAACTCTCTCTCTTTCATCGGTCAGGCTCCTCCTCTCCAAACCCTTGCTCTCCCCTTAGATCTCTCTCTCTCTCTCTCTCTCTCTCTCTCTCTCTCACTGCAAACCTCTTAGATATCTCTCTCAAAACCTTATTTCGCCAAAGACCTCGAAGACGAGACGATGATGTAGGACTACTGAGGCCGAGCATCAAAGAAGAGGACAGTGAGCATGAAGACGAGAACAACGAGCATCGAAGATGAGAATGGTGAGCATCGAAGACGATGATGCAGGAGCTTCAACACTTCCTTCATCAACCCATCACCTCCATTGACTACAACCCCAAATAGGATTGTCAAATTTGGGACCTCATTCGTTCCCCGATTGATTCACAGAAAAAGTTCGCTTCAGTGAGCCTCAGATGGAAGTCGAAGAGAAGAAAGGAAGAAAAAATAAGCATCTGATGTGAGGCTGTCGTCACTTAAAGATGTGACTTTTATAGTTTTGTTGTTGTTTTGGTTGACTTCTATGAATTTTGTGTAATTGAGATTGAGTTTTGTGAATTTTGTATTGTGAATTTTTTTTTTTTGCTTTTGTTGTGATTAGGACGAAATTATGTGTTGTGAATTTTCAGTTTAAATGATTGAGTTATCTGTGAATTTTTTAGTTTAAATGATCTGGTCCTTTTTTTCAAAAATAAATGTGTTTTAACATCAGCTCTAAATTGATCCTATTTTTTTTAAAAATATAAATGGGTTTAACGTCAGCTCTAAACGAAACCAACATTAAATATATATCATTTGATGTCAATCAAAACCGATGTGAAAGGTACTTGACTTTCTATGACTCCCGAGTAGACGTCGATTTGTTTAGCCGATGTTGTTTCCTTTTAAAGTCATTTTTAAACCGATGTTAATTCGAATTCTATTGTAGTACCGCAGCAAATCTTACAGCAGCTCCACCCAACCAAATATCCAATGGAGTCTACCTTCTATCATAGTCGATGACAAATAATTCATGAGATAGCTAGCATATACCAATGCCTCAGCCCAAAATAATTTGTCTAATGATGCATTAGATAACAAATACCGAACCTTCTTCACCAAGAAATGGTTCATCTCTTTAGCCACCTGATTGTTGTACATATTTGCATATTTTACCGCTTCCATACCATGCATATTGTCAATAAAAATATGATTTTTGATCATCTTCTCTCTATTTTTGCAGGTCCACATCTGAAATGAGAAAAGTCCAAAATCTCTTTAATTAGCAATAATTAAAAGAGATTAATTCAAACCCCAAAAGAGAGCCCAAGATTAAACCCAGGATCTAGAGAATTCTACGCGCCAGCTCAAGATTCTAGAAGGCCACGTGGATAACAACCTCGTAACAAACTTGTAACAAAAATCTGGTATTCAACTGCCTTGATCTTGCCGCCAAATCCTGGATTTTGCCGCCAAATTGCGGCAGTTATGGGTCTGTTAGAGCCCGGGATTCTCTCCAACGACCAGGGCTCTAGATCCTTCTCTTTGAGGCTATAAATATAGGACCAGGGCTTGCGCAACAGAGTGTGGAAGAGAGAGGAGAGATTAGAGGATAAAGCTTTGTAATTTTGTATTTTTTCTCTAGGATTTTAGTGCTTTAGATTTTCTTCTTCCTCCCTAGAAATTCTGCAAAAGAGAGTTGTAAGAGAGAGAAAGCTTGTGTACACCAAGGAGTGACAACTTGTGAAGCAAGGATTGATCCATTCTCTTCTTCTCTACTTGAGCATTTTCTAGTATTACTTGCTTTCTTTACTTCTAGCTTTACTTTACTTGCACTTTAATTCATGCTTTGCTTTTCTTTTCTTATGGCTAGTAGCTAATTTTTCTTACATGACTAGCTAAACCACTAACCTTGCTAACTACTAACTCATGGGTGATTGCTATCTTTAATCTTGCAAGTTGTATGGCCTTCTCTTCTCCGATGGGTTACTTTCATGCTTGGCTATCTCTTGTTGTAATTCTCCATATGATTCATGTGTGCCTCATTTAGAGCCTTGTCTTTAGAACAAGTGCCGTGATGGAACATGGAGATGGATCACCAATATGCTATTTGTTGTACAACTTCTTTACTTCAATTAATGAATGTTGTATCTTCTTCCTTAGCATCCCTTGAGTGTAGCTCTTTTTTCATTATTGAAAGTCTATATTGTAGGCCAATGACATCTATGAGGCTACAAGACAAGTCCAAGAGTGATCACCCGTCATTCAAGTGGGAAAGTAATTAGACCAACACGCAAGACAAATCTTTGCCGATGAATCAACATGAGGCATGCATTCACCATCACGGAGTTTAGTAAGTTTTAGCAAGGTAGTAAGGTTAGCTAGTCATAGTTTTCTCCATCTTCAAATCTTTTACAAGTTTTCATTCTTTTAGTCTTCTTTTCAAAGCCAATCTTGTTTTCATATTCTTTTCGTTTTATTTCCATCATGAACAAATCCATCAATTCTTTTACTTTTTTTTCAAATTCATTTTTATTCTTTTAAGACAAAGAAGAATCTTCATTTTCTTTCTTCACTACCAACCGTAACGCTTCCATCGCAAGCTCTCCCTGAGAATCGACTCGGTATAGCCCATGCTATAACGGAGATAGGAAAGGATACATCAATCATATTAACTACATTGTGAAGTGTTCAAGCACTAAAGGTTGACTCTAAACTTTTCCTCTTTTACATAATACTTGTGTAAAAACTTCACACTATCCTTCCCTAATCAAATTTTTTGGCGCTGTTGCCGGGGAGAGCAACGGTTTTTGGTTTAAAGTGAAGAACTAAACACATTTTCTTCTCTGTTGCAGGTTACAGGTGAAGAAACAGAAAAAAATAGCATTGCAGTAACATATAAGTGGACCTGGGCCTCTGCTCTTGAAAGCAGAGACCAGGATCCCTCAGTTTTGCCGCAGAATCTCGGCCCCAGCCGCAGATTTGCGGCAATCCTGAGTTCACTACTGACAAGTTTTCTGCAGGGTCTTCAGCTTTGCAAAATACAGCTTCTGCAATAATTCTTTTCTTGTATGCTTCACCATACTCCTGCTAATTATAATCAACAGTAAAAAATTTGTTGCAAAGTAAAAAATTGTTTAGACATTTGCATCTCTAGGCACGTGTCTTTCAATTCCTTTACTTTTACTGTTGAAGAGTGCTGGAGGCAAGGTACGTACGCATTGCATATTGACTAAGACTCACTCTTTATTTGATTTAAATACGCTTTGAGTGAACCTTGTTTGTTTATATCGTACACTTGCACAAATCAATTCTAAGGGCATAACCCATAAATAAGATTAGGTGGGGATTTTATCACCCTTTCCTTAGCCCAAAAACCACAATCCCAGCACTCACAATCCTAAGCTTCTAAATAAAAATTTGCTAGACGTTGGCCCTAGGGACATCTCGGACTCACTTAGGAGATTATCCTAAGGGGGAAAAGTGTTGGAAATTGACTTTTGTAAAATCAGTGTCTAGGAAAGGGATTGAGGGCCGAAAGCCCGAAGGTTGCTGGTTACTTAATTAAGGAACGTCTCTGACGAAAAACCTCCCACCAACCTTGCCCTTCCCTGGCTGATTAGCTTATAGTCAAAGTCTACACTAAACCTCCTGTGGACGATCTAATCAGTTAGGAGTCGTGTAGGTCCAGGAATCCTAGAAGCTTGGATTGATTTTTCTTTTTCATTGTTTGTTATTTTCTCTTTTTCGCTGGTGTGATCAGTGCACGTTGTTTGTGACTGTATATGCAAGAGTGGTTCCGTGATCCTAATTCTGCAAGACTTATTAGACTTTCTGCACTTACACAACCACTTGACATTATGGAAAACAACGTCTCACTTCAAGATTGATTTTATCCGATTCGCACCTCCCTTCCTTCATGCATTCTTCTCCCCGAATCTAATGGAAATCACTTCGAGCTGAAACCGCAATTCATTAATACACTTCCCCGATTCCATGGTCTTGAGTCTGAGGACGCATACCTCTTTATTCGTGAGTTTGAAGAGGTATGCCAAATGATGAGAATTTCTCAACTGACCGAGGATGCTGTTAGGTTACGGTTCATACCGTTTGCACTTAAGGATTTAGCTAAGAAATGGCTTTACAATCTTCCCGTCAGTTCCATATCTTCATGGGAGGATTTTGTAAAAGTCTTTCTTAAGAAATTCTATCCTATCCACAAAACAGCCCTCATGAGAAAGAATATAATGCAATTCAAGCAGGAACCTAATGAACCTTTCTGGAAGTATCTTGAGCGTTTCAAAGACCTTCTAGCCTTATGTCCTCATCACGGCATAGAGAAATGGCGTCTGTGCCAGATTATCTATGACGGTCTAGATTACCAAACGAAAACCCTCCTTGAATCCATGTGTCAAGGGGAATTTTTGAAGAAAGATGAACATCAGGGGTGGGATCTCTTTGAAACCCTAGCTGAGAAAACCATTCAGTGGGAGTCATGTCCTGATAAATCCACTCCCACCACTTTCAGAACTGGTATGCACTCCATAGAATCCTCTATAGCCGCAGAAGCCAAGATCACACAATTGATGAAGAGGATAGAACTGCTTGAGTCTAGGGGAAATTCTGTTCTCAATCAGGTCAACCCATTACCTGTCATCAAACCGGGTTGCACCTACTGTCATGACCTTAACCATGTCTTTGAGGAGTGTCCTTTGTATCAGCCCCAATCTCATCAAGAGAACATGAATGCAGCTTTTACCAGACCCCCATACTCCAACACATACAATTCGGGATGGCAGAACCATCCAAATTTTTCATGGAGTCAGTTTGGTCCTGAGCATCATAGACCACCACTTCCACATCCATATAATGCTCAGTTTCACCCATCCAGTTTCAATCATAATGCACCAAATTTTCGTCCATCTCAAGGCCCACCACAATCACAATCTTATCCAAACCCCCACACTACCAATCCCAATCTCCACATCATCAACATCCACCCCAGAACAATTCAGATGATAAAATATCAGAGTTGATGAAAATGATAGAATCCTTAACTAAGACCCAAGCTTCAATGATGAACCATCATCAACAGGATATGGATAGAATTCAGGTCCAATTAGGGCAAATGGCTAATGAGAGACAAAAAGGTATGCTTCCAAGCCAGCCAGTGCCAAATCCCAAACATCACTTCCCTTTGAATGAAGTGGAAGATTCGGGACCCAGTCAATGTCATGCTATTCATACCCTGAGATCTAGTAAACAAGTTGATAATAAGGTTTCTAGTCAATCATCTCATCCAGCACCAAAGCCAACACCTCCTGTCCCAATGCAACCAACTTCTGACAAACCATCTTCTAGTACAGAGCCATCCACTTCAAAAGCCAAGGGTAAAGAAAAGGTAGATGAGCAACCCTATAAGCCTGTTGTACCATTTCCAAATAGGCTTAAGAATCCCAAGACAAATGCTCACATGGAGAAGATAAAAGAAATGTTCAATAAGGTCCAAATCAATGTCCCTCTTCTTGATGCCATACAACAAGTGCCATCATATGCTAAATTCTTAAAGGAAATGTGCACCAAGAAGAGGAAAACACAAGTCCCTAAAAAAGTCTTCCTAGCATCATCCATCAACGAGCTGCTCAATGGTCCAATTCCTGTTAAATACAAAGACCCAGGGAGCCCCACCATTTCATGCATCATAGGACAGACTACCATTAATAGGGCACTTCTTGATTTGGGGGCCAGCATCAATCTCCTGCCTTTCTCTGTGTACCAACAATTAGGGTTAGGTGATCTCCGTCCTACCCAAATGACTATCCAATTAGCTGATCGCTCTGTCACTAGACCCCAGGGGGAAATTCACGATGTCCTTGTCAAAGTTGGGGAATTCATTTATCCTGTTGACTTTGTAGTCCTTGAAACAAAACCTGTGTCAAATTCCAATCAAAGGGCTCAAATTCCTGTCATTTTGGGACGACCATTCCTGGCTACTGCAAATGCCATCATTAATTGCCGGAATGGATCAATGAGGTTAACCTTTGGTAACATGACTCATGAACACAATGTCTTCCACACACGACCTCATAAAACAAAAGATCAAACATTTGAGGTTAGCTTCATTAGTAACAATTGTGAGGAAGAAGGTGAAGATCCAAAAGATGAGTCACAATCTGGTGATTCTCTTATCCGAGTACCCTTTCAAAAGGGGAAAGTTGATTTGGATATTTTAACTTTCACAAAGCCAACTCTGACTGTATCTGAACCTCCGATTGATATATCCTTTGCAGACCTGTTTGCTAATGAGATCATGTGTCTAGATGAGTCTACTCGGGGTAGGTTAGCTGATTGTTCACTTTTGAAAGAGGATGTTGACATGAGCTTCGAAGAATTATTTGGAGATGAGCTTGAATTTCTGAATAATGGACAAAAAGATATGCTGAATAAAAAGGTGGTGAGGAGGAATTCTTGAGTGAACAAAATGGTGAGATATGGATGGACAACAATGAATTGAAACTGGAAATGCCGAGGGTTAAGAATATAATGCGACACGTTTCCCAATTAAACCCGCGAAAGAGAACACACTGGAATGACGGGAAACGGGCCAGAGGGAAACGGCCAAAAGATAGCCCAGGCAGTGAACCCACTTGTACATAATCTTTGTAAATATTTTTTTTTCTTTCTTTTTATAATTTTGTAAATAAATAATAATAATAAAAATAATTAAAAAATATAAAAAAATGAGGGATTTCTAACAAGAGTTCCACCAAATTTGAAGTTCCTAGGTTTCTTCAAAACTCCTTCTTTCAAAAATTCCAAAGTCCTAGGTCACTACAACTTCCCAAGAGTCAAACTCTCTTTTCAAAACTACAAATTCCAAAGTTGGTAAAATTCCTCTCGACCTAGGGATAGAAGTGGAAATCTCTTGGTTTTTTCCTCCTATAAATACTTACTCTGCCCGACCCTTCTCCCTCACAAGAAAAAATCATCTCAGATCTACAAATCTTTTCCAGAGCGCCGCACTCTGTAACTTTTCCTTCCCTCAGCTCTCTTTGTTTTGCCGCGTTCCTGTGACTTTTGCCGAGATTCTGCGGCTTTTCTGAAGCTTCCTGGGTGCCATCAAGTTCTGCACCAGTCGATCTCACGCACTTCCAGCCGATCTGGTGCTACATCTTCATTCAGACTCTCCTGTACCCACTGCAGAGATCGAACTTTTTCCCCCCACGAATTCCAGGGGCGGTTCGAATTCAGATCTCTTCTTTTTATTGCTTTGTTTTTAATTCATATCATGGCACCATCTATTTTCATTGAGAAAGACTTTGAAAAAATATTGAGTGATGCAAATGGATATGGGTATGTGTTTCTAGAGAGAATTAGGGCTTGGAATTGGTATACGTTAGTGTATGACAACTCTGAGACTGATGCCTTTTATTGTTCCGAATTGGTGATAATGTTTTACACTCACATTGACCAAGCATCGATTGATCCACAAACGTATCAGTTTACTGTATACATGCCCACAGGAGACTTACTTGTCACGCTTCCTCTTCTTGAGGAAGTCACTACTGTTCCAACCATCACACAACACAGCGAGCCTCTCCCATTGATTGAGTATATGACTGTTATGGGGGCTCGTTGTACTGAGCAGGATCGTGGGCTGAAGGCTAGCACCACGTTTAGAAATATTCACTGCGTTGGACGTTGGATTCAACGCAACATTTTAGGGCTAGACCACACCTCCTCATTTAACAGACCTGTGTTACAAATTATACATGATTTAATGACTCGTCAACACACAGTTTGTTTAAATAAGGTCATCTTCCACGCACTCATAGCCAATTCCTCACGCACTAGGGGTGCCAAATACTCCCATCCTATCTTGATTACACGTCTATGTAGAACTTTCCTACCTGACGATGTCTTTGATTCATTCGAGCGAGTGTTTGTTGCACCTGAGAGACCTACCAGTTCGTATAATAGTTGTTTGCACGCAGTCTGGACTCCTACTGTCCAGCCCGAGGATGTACCGGTAGAGTCCTCCTCTGAGGAGAGTCTTGAGGAAGAAGATGAACCTGAGTTTTGGAGGCATGATCCCCCAGCAGAGTCACGAGCTTTCATGTCTTCCATCTAGAAGGGCATGAAGAAAATCTTTAGGGGACAAGTGAGGCTGAGGAAGAAGGTAGAGGAGCAATCCTCTCGGTTAGATAGTATGGAGGCAGCGTTGAGGAGATCACAGTCGGCTGGACCTACCACCACTGCGGGTCCAAAGCGACGGAGGGAGTAGTGTTGTACCTTTTACCTATTTCATGCATCTTTTTATCTTGCATACATTGGGGACAATGCATGAGATAGGTATGGGGGGTAGATGCTAACATAGGATTTTTCATTTTCTTTTTAGGCCTTTTATTTTTATTTTTAGGATTTTCAGTTTCTTTTTAGGTTTTTATTTTTTTATTTTTTTTTAGATTTTACCTTTCTTTGTAAATTTTCTATTTTCTTGTTAGATTTTATTTTCTTTTAGAAAAATAAAAAAAAAGAAAAAAATAAAAAAAAGGAAATTCTTGATCCATGTCTAAAGAATCAAACTTAACTTTAGGGATTAAGAAAGCTCTAAACTAAGATTTCGAATTATAAGTCGAAAAGCGGAGTTTTGTTAGATTTTTAGGTTAAGTAATAAAGAATTAGAAAAATTACTAGATTTTAATTCTTTCTTTAGGATATATACATTAAACATATTGAAGGATTAATCAAGGACTTTGTGATTTTATTTACATATATATATAATAAAAAATATATAAAAAGAAAAAATATATATATTATATATATAAGTAAATAAATGAACTTAGTCTAAGAAAGATCCTTCATATTTATAGATGTATATATCCTAGAATTGATGCAAAATCTGGTTTTTGATCTTTTCCCTAAAATCTTAACCTAAGTTGAAAATAAAACTCCAAATAAACGCTTATAAGAGGAATGACAAGTTTAGGGTAACCTGAAACCTAAAGCTCAAGTTAGAATCTTTAAAACATGGATCAAAATTTTCACTAACCCTTTTTATTTTTCTTTATGGATTTTGTGGGTGTAATCCCGCTGAAAACCCTCAGGAGACAACACTCCTCCTCTAGGGTAACTTAGAGGTTTAACGGCTTGTTGCACGTGCTCAGTGCAATCGTGTCACCTACGAAAGTGGTGTAATAAACTAGTTAGGATTTTCTTTTTCTTTCTTTTTTCTTTCTTTTTTGCTCGAGGACGAGCAAAAGCTAGGTATGGGGGTGTGATTGTTATACATATTTGCATATTTTACCGCTTCCATACCATGCATATTGTCAATAAAAATATAATTTTTGATCATCTTCTCTCTATTTTAGCAGGTCCACATCTGAAATGAGAAAAAGCCCAAAATCTCTTTAATTAGCAATAATTAAAAGAGATTAATTCAAAGCCCAAAAGAGAGCCCAAGATTAAACCCAGGATCTAGAGAATTCTACGCGCCAGCTCAAGATTCTAGAAGGCCACGTGGATAACAACCTCGTAACAAACTTGTAACAAAAATCTGGTATTCAACTGCCTTGATCTTGCCGCCAAATCCTGGATTTTGCCGCCAAATTGCGGCAGTTATGGGTCTGTTAGAGCCCGGGATTCTCTCCAACGACCAGGGCTCTAGATCCTTCTCTTTGAGGCTATAAATACAGGACCAGGGCTTGCGCAACAGAGTGTGGAAGAGAGAGGAGAGATTAGAGGATAAAGCTTTGTAATTTTGTATTTTTTCTCTAGGATTTTAGTGCTTTAGATCTTCTTCTTCCTCCCTAGAAATTCTGCAAAAGAGAGTTGTAAGAGAGAGAAAGCTTGTGTACACCAAGGAGTGACAACTTGTGAAGCAAGGATTGATCCATTCTCTTCTTCTCTACTTGAGCATTTTCTAGTATTACTTGCTTTCTTTACTTCTAGCTTTACTTTACTTGCACTTTAATTCATGCTTTGCTTTTCTATTCTTATGGCTAGTAGCTAATTTTTCTTACATGACTAGCTAAACCACTAACCTTGCTAACTACTAACTCATGGGTGATTGCTATCTTTAATCTTGCAAGTTGTATGGCCTTCTCTTCTCCGATGGGTTACTTTCATGCTTGGCTATCTCTTGTTGTAATTCTCCATATGATTCATGTGTGCCTCATTTAGAGCCTTGTCTTTAGAACAAGTGCCGTGATGGAACATGGAGATGGATCACCAATATGCTATTTGTTGTACAACTTCTTTACTTCAATTAATGAATGTTGTATCTTCTTCCTTAGCATCCCTTGAGTGTAGCTCTTTTTCCATTATTGAAAGTCTATATTGTAGGCCAATGACATCTATGAGGCTACAAGACAAGTCCAAGAGTGATCACCCGTCATTCAAGTGGGAAAGTAATTAGACCAACACGCAAGACAAATCTTTGCCGATGAATCAACATGAGGCATGCATTCACCATCACGGAGTTTAGTAAGTTTTAGCAAGGTAGTAAGGTTAGCTAGTCATGGTTTTCTCCATCTTCAAATCTTTTACAAGTTTTCATTCTTTTAGTCTTCTTTTCAAAGCCAATCTTGTTTTCATATTCTTTTCGTTTTATTTCCATCATGAACAAATCCATCAATTCTTTTACTTCTTTTTCAAATTCATTTTTATTCTTTTAAGACAAAGAAGAATCTTCGTTTTCTTTCTTCACTACCAACCGTAACGCTTCCATCGCAAGCTCTCCCTGAGAATCGACTCGGTATAGCCCATGCTATAACGGAGATAGGAAAGGATACATCAATCATATTAACTACATTGTGAAGTGTTCAAGCACTAAAGGTTGACTCTAAATTTTTCCTCTTTTACATAATACTTGTGCAAAAACTTCACACTATCCTTCCCTAATCACCACCCCATGTTTATCAACTGTAAGTGAATTTCAATGCCATTGTTCTGCCCAAATTGTAAGAATTGATCCTTGTACTCCCAACATGATCAAATTGGAGCATCTTTATTTTCCTACCAGTTTGTTTCTCTATCAACTTTTTTCACGTTACCAACATATTCAGGACTTCAAACTTTTGTCTCATAGTGTATACCAAATAACGCCTAGATAAATTATCAATAAAAGAGACAAAGTATCGATGCCTTCTAAGCGATGCGGTCTTGGTAGGACCCCAAATATCGACGTGAACACAATTAAGAAGACCTTCCGAATGGTGAGTTGTGGTGCCAAATTTCACCTTCGTCTTCTTATCTAATATACAACGTTCACCTAATTCCAAATTGCAAGTGAATGCACCTTTTAATAGTTCTTACTTTGTCAAAGCTTTCAAGGAATCCAAACCAATATGTCTGAGCCTCATTTGCCATAATCTAGTAGAATCGATTTTCAATTGTTCTCAAGCAGCCAAAATTTCAGTAACTGCATTATCCTTCACATAGTACAAGTTATTACGTCGAATGCCCTTTAGAACTACCACGAGTCACTGGATATCTTGTGAACGTCTTTTCTAGGAGTCTCTCTCAGGTTTTGATCCTCCAAAGCTCCAACAGAAATTAAATTCTTATTCAACTGAGGTATATACCTCACATCCTTCAACTCTCTTATCATCCCATCAAACAACTTGATGCAGACTATACCTATCCCTTCAATATGACATGTGTGTCCATCACCGAATATCACCAAGCAACCATCTAGTTTTTCAAAACTAGCAAATCACTCTCATTTGGGATAAACGTGATAGGTAGAACTTATACCTAAAATCTTCTCAGATTTCTTTGAACAACAAAAAATAGGGTGATAGAAAGTGAATAATCAAATGAGTCTGAGTCCGATCCACCTGCCTATGAAGTCCATCGTCCAGTGTACTGACCACCTGTACTAGATTTACCTCGGCCTTCGACTCCTTCTTGAGCTTTGGACAAATATTTTTGCAGTATCCTTCCTCTCTAAAGTAAGCACATTGATTCTTTCCCAATTGATGATTACTAGTTTTGAACTTTTCAATATCTCTCCTACTGTCACGCCCCGCTTCCCAAATACATGGAAATGGAGTCATGACGAGAGTCGGCGACGTATATACGCGAGAAAATTACCCCACGTATACACACTAAGCCTAAAGTAACCTGAACAAGCTATAAAACTAAACCAAAATCAATCAATAATCACTGCAATATCCCATATAAATATCCACACATGATATTATATAAAAAGTACTAGAATAGAGAGTGAATCTGATATGCATGAATCAAGAAAAGTATAGAAATAGGAATAAAAAGAGGCAAGAATACCAGAATAAAAAGGGAGAGAGTCCAGCTCCTCGCAAAGCGTACCGTCTCATCGAACACCTGACAATAGAAACAAAGCGTCCAATATCTGGATGTGCAAATCCAGGGTCGTCAGAAAGCGACCTGGTGAGTGTGTGTGTAAAGAGGACTACTCGTGCATATAAACAATGTGCACAGAATAATAACAAGATAAACTGTAGACAGAAGATAACTATAACATGATAAATAAACAACTGAATGACAATAACATGAATAAGTGTGCAGATAAAAGACAAGTAAAATAACTGTAAGCAACAACTGATGTCATGATAATGGGGAACAACTAATGTCTAGATGAGTAACCTAACATGTCACTAGTCTGGTGTACAATCCGGTCATAGTTATAGTCATATGTCTATCATAGTATACATATGCACAGTCAGGTGATATAGTCAATCACAATATGCTATAACCAATTTATTAACATTTATGTCAGTGAATACCATTTGCCACATGTAATAAACGCATCCCATAATACGCCTACTACATGTGTCAATCAGGGTCCTAAGTTATTGAAATTAATAGAAGAGACATTGTCCATACTTTTGGTGGGTTCCGTACATACCCGGAACCACGGCCCAATCACCTGGCGCTGAACCAGGTCCTACCGCTAGGTAGTCAATAATATTAACAATAATAATGTGTCAATAACAATGACAACATGAACAATACGGAATGTCAGTCATCCACTGGAACCCTGCAGTGGAACCGTATCTCGGCTGCGCAACCTGTATCCTAAGTCCACCCAAAATACAGACGCTGTCTCCTCTATCAATTTTCCCAATCCCGGTGTAAGTTGTCAATTTACATTATTATTTATAACAATCAATCTCCATGTTATTTCAATTACTGGGACGATACGTTGACAGTACCAATATCAATGTAACAATAACAATGTGTACAATATTACCGTATAAACGGTAGAACAATAGAATAATGTATATGTTACGGTCTGATAATTTTCCCCAGTAACTTTCAATAACATGAATCAATACAACAACAGAACTAGATAATACTCAATAGCCAGTCTCATCTGGAACCGGTCAATATCTCATATCCATCTGCACTAACACACAATAGTAACAATCTATCAACCAACTATCTCTATACAATCATCGTGAACATCAAGTATGAATCTGCATCACTAATCTGGTACAATAAACCATCGTCTCAATATATCAATAATCAATCTCTCCCTATCAATTTACTCTAATCCTCAAGTCATCGATATATATATATATATATATATAATCTCTGAGTCATTGAAATATCTAACTCTCAATAACTGAAATACTACATGTTCTGATACATATAATCAGATCCTTATATTTCAATCCGATTAAGATTATCACATACTCCCACTCTATCAAGGTCAATCACAGGATCCCAAAGTCAAGTAACATATCAAATATATATATTTAAGATCTATCAGGTTAGGTCAAGCGAATCAATGCCGATTCCTCAAACCAGATTCGTCCAACTATAATCAAGATCATAGCTAAAGAGGGTAACATCCTCAATCAATAAGAAATCTAGATCATCTTTATGTCTAGTATCCAACGTCGATAAGATCATCAGTACTCAATCAATATAATTAAGGTAATTCCGAAAGTCTTTGATTTAATAATCGAAAACCAAGATCATGACTAAAGGGTAAAGTCCTCAATCCCGAGAAGGCTAAGAACAACAGTCAGACTAAAGTAGTTGACTAGGGGAGGAGCAAATCGACTAGGGGAGTGGGTTAGTCGACTAACAAATAGGATAAGTTGACTATACAAAGTAATAGTCGACTAATAAGAGGGATAAGTCGACTAATATAAGGTGTAAGTCGACTATAGGAAATGGCCAGTTGACTAATATAGCTTACAGTCAACAAACAGAGAGTTCCCAAATTTGTAAACAGAAACTTAGTCGACTAGGAGCTATGATAAGTCGACTAATAGGGGTATTAGTCGACTAGTAAAAGATGAAAGTCGACTAATAACCCTGCATGTGTGTATGTCAGGGCTCTAAACAAATTCCGAAAAATACCCAAAAGTGGTAGGCATAACACTCATTATCATCAAGATATGTCACCAAACAATACGATTGGAAATCACTTCACATAGTATAGTTCTCTAACCTTTTGCAATGATCCATCAACCTTAAAATCAACATGTATATTCATTCTAGGATTTATCACCGCTACATCAGTTACAAGGTCAAGTCCGGCCTATGGTATATCAATACTAGGCCTAAGCCAACAACGGCGATCTACAAACATAGAAAATGATCCTGGTACAAGCTCCTATGAACTAGGTAATTAAAGTGAGTAATCATGGGTGTCTCATGAAGTAGTACAAGAAATCAAACTAGTAAAACATAAAAGAAAGTTACATGAAATGATAAGTGTAACAGGTAAATGCATACCGACAACAGTAAATAAGAAAATGCACAACGACAACGGTAAATAAGAAAATACACAAGAACGAACACTCACATGAAATGACGTGATTTCGGAACCGAATCACCGTTTAGTCTTCACTGCACGAATCGGTACTGGTCTACGGATCATCCCATGGGTCGGTCTTTGAATCACCATTGTATCGGGTCCACAACGAGCACGAATCCGAATCGGGTCCCGGTCTGCTGCAACGGTTCAGATCTCACCAAACAAATCTGAAATACTGTAGCACGCAAGCGAACATACAAATAAATATAAATATACACTAAACACACTTCCGAGTACCCCGACACATACGCGTACACCCACGTACATGTACAAGTATACACATACATACACAGTTCCACGCACGCATGTGTACATAAATATAAATACATACACACACTCTCCTACACTTATATAAGCTTATATACATACATACGCTAACCCACGCACACACACTTGCATGCATGCACCAATTTCACAACATAGGTTTGGAGAATTATTATCATAAATTGTTATTAACTAACATATTAGTCAAAGTGCCTTACTACATTTGTTTTTTTTTTGGGAAAAAGAAAAGAAAAAAAAACAGAAATTTATTGCATTTTCTTGGAGAGTAACCAGCACAGACTAAAAGATTATCAAAGTAGATAAAAATAATATATGTATATGTATATGTATATGTTTATATACACAGACACGTAATTTAATAACATCACCATACACCTAAGTACCTAAGTACATATATATATATCTATTTATTTATATGCATGCAAAACTTTGTTGGCCCAGTGGCCTTCCACTCTAGTTTTGATGATGATTAACTCATGTAGTTATGTTTACTAATAATCTTGTGATGTTTAGTTTCAGATTCTTAAACAAGATATTAGTAGGTGATTAGCTTAAACAAAGGAGTTTTGGAGCTTCTCACATGGTGATTCAAGAGCCCGAGCATCAAGATCATATATAGCACTCATTGGAATCAAGCTCGGTGGATCACGGTTTGGATCGAGTCGGCTTGAAGACGGAGTTCGTCAAGAAGACTTAGGTATCCTAGTTTAGTTTGTGTTTTAAATTCATGTGTAAAGATTAGATAGTGTGATATGCTCAAGTTCACAATACACACACGTTTCATGTTTTGGATATTGGTTTTTCGGTTTTTGGTTTAACCGATATTGGTTTTCATGAATAGATAGTATCAATACAAGTTTACTTTGTTTAAGTGTATATTAGATATATTCTATATACATGTAAGCTTAATTTCCTAGACAAACTTATGTTAAGATGCCTATTCATGAGGTTTGGTGTTTTGTGTTTTTAACAAAACATATTTTTGGAAATAAAAGACAAAAACAATGATATGTATGTGTTTCATGTATATTGGACCTATGTCCATATGCAACATGTTTTAAAAAGATTAAGTATCATGTTTTTGTATTTGGATATGTTTTGGACAAAGTTTATTTGAAAAATCAAAGTTTGGAATAATATAGTTTTTGGTTTTTGGTAATTTTTCCATAACACAAAAATGGTTCAAAATGTTTGATATTTGTGTTTAAATTTTTATCACATACATGTATATCAATGTAAAATGATAAAACTATTTTTGTGAATTTTTAAGTAATTTATGGGAATTTTTAGAATATTTTTAAACTCAGTTTTCTGACCCAGAATCCTGTCTGCCAGGCTCTGACTGCCGACCTACCGGTCGACCGGACCCAGAGTCGGTCGACCGACGTGCACACACCTGTGCACGTTGGCCAGGAACTTGGGCGGTCGACCGTGCAGTCGACCGGCCAGAGAGCTTTGCTCTCTGAATTTTTTCGGTCGACCGGCCGGTCGACCGCTGGCTTCCAACGGTCATATTTTTGACCATTGGCAGTCGATCGGGCGGTCGACCGCCAGCCGCCTAGGCTGAATAGTCAGCCTAACGGCTAGTTTTTTGTTGGAGGCTATATAAGCCCCATTTCTTTGAGATTTTGGCTAAGATTTTGAGAGCCAAAATTTCTATACTCTCCAGTATTTTTACAAGCTTTCAAAAAGTGTTTTAAAGCTAAAAGATTTCATCTTTATTTTGTTTTCAAGGGTTTTGGAAAAATCAAAGAAAAATAGGTTTTTGGGATATTACTTTAGATCCTTATTTCTATCATATTGCAAGTGTTTTCTCAAGGGTTTTTCTTTGTTATTTGATTCCCAAAGCATCTTGATTTCTACTTGAGCTATATCATTCTATCCTATTCTATAGGATCTTTATTTGTGAGAAAATTTGGTTCGTGGTCTTTGTAACCACCTTGTTGTAACCCTTTTTATTTGGATATCCCTCTTTGGTAGAGGTGGATTTGGGTTGTTGGTTGCTTCCTCTTTGATAGAGGTTGAGGTTGTAGTTTACTCTCTCTTAGTGAGGTAGAGTTGGTTGGTATTTGTATCCCTCTTCGGTAGAGGTGGATTGTGCTTGTATCCCTCTCGGTGAGATGGATTTGGTTGTATTGGTGGAGTTCGGTACTTCGGTCTTCGGTAGACCATTTGTATTGCCTCGGTGGAGGTTGTATTGGTTGAGAGAGGAGTTCGGTACTCCTAGTGGATTGAAAATCCTTCTCGGTGAAGGCGGGGACGTAGAGCTCGGTGCTCGAACCTCGAAACACATCTTGTTGTTTGCGTTTGATCGATTGACTCTTAACTCTCTCTCTTTACCTTTGTGCATTGCATCATCCTTATTGCCATATCATTTATATGCTTGTGTTGTGCCTTGCATTGATTCATATTGCTTATATCTATATGCTTGGTTGTGTTTGCTTGTGTGCCTCACTTGTGCTTAACCACGAGAGCTTCATATACAACTCTTATTCAGAGGAATCAAGAGGAGTTAGTCCAGAGTCCTTCACGGGAATTCAGCTACACTCGTTGGTTGCACTAGGTGTTGTTGCAATAAGTTTTAAATTCCGCATTTAGTTCATTAGATTAGCATTATCACCTATTCACCCCCTTCTAGGTGATTTCAATTGGTATCAGAGCCTACGCTCATGATATTTGGTTTAACCACCTAAGAGTGAGATCTTGGTTGCTAATCTACATTTGTATTTTCATTTGCACACATTTAGTTTGCACTCATGGATAGCCCTCCTATGTTTGATATTTCTAGACTTGATATTTGGAAGGCCAAGATGAGTTATCATTTGAAAACTCTAGGACATAAAGTTTATCAAGCCACTACTAAAGAATCCTACCCCAATGATAGCAAGCATAAAAAGGCCAATGCACTAGCCCTTAAAGCACTTAGAGCATCACTTGATAAAGAACATTTACATGTGTTTGCTCACTATGATTCGGCTTTTACAGTTTGGAGCATTTTGACTTCTCCCGAGCTACCAAAGATTATCGATAGAATGAGGAGATCTAAAAGAGATAATCCGACGAACATTGCTTCATGGTCCAAGGGAATGACTCCCTTGAGGTACAATCAGACACTCTACTTGATGCTTGCTCTAGTTCATATTATAATGAATGTTTAGAGACACAAGCTATGAATGATGAACTTGCTAAAAATTGTGAAAATTTGATTTCTAATTACAAACTATTGAAAAAGGAGAATCTTGTTTTAAAAGAAGAAAATAATGAATTGTGTTCAAAATTGATTTGATTTTGCAAGAGAAAGAGGAGATTTCTAATGAGAGGGATTCATTGAAATCTCAACTTGAACTTGCCCTAAAAGAAAATGAATTTTTAAAATCTAAAAATGATTATAATGATATTTTGAAGAAAAATAAAGTTATATCTTCAAAACTTGATTTTGTTTTAAAAGAAAATGATTCTTTAAAAATGAAAATTGCTTCTATTTCCAAGGATTTAGAAGTTTGTTTAAAGAAAAATGAATCTTTGAAAAATAATATTAATTCACATGTTTGCCATGCTAGTGTAGTATCACATACATTACCCATTGCATGCTCCACTTCTTCTTTAATTGAAAATGATATATCCATGCTAAAGAAGAATATTGATTGTTTGGGCTCCACTTTGAGCCAATGTGTTTTGAGTCATACACGTTTGAAATTTTTGTTTCGAAAGAAACAAGTTCCATCTTTGCATGTACACCCTCCACGGCATACACATGCTACTCACGGTCACAACCATCACACTTTGTATGCTCATGTGTACACTTGTACACATTGTGGACGTAAGGGCCACCTTGCTAAATTTTGTTATGATCGTGTAAATGATTCTAATTTAGCAACTAAGTTTGTTTGGGTTAGGAAAGGAACTAACCCCCATGGACCCAAAGAGTATGGGTACCAAAGACCACCCCTATTGTATTTGATGTAGGTGTGGGCTCTCGCATGACGTGAGAGCGATGGTGCCTTGAGGTGGATGCGTTCCGAGCTTAAAGAGGATTATTTGGATGCATCACTTTTAAGGGGAGTTTAGTGGGAGGACCACCTTGGTTTGGAGAACTAGAGAGGTGTCCTTATCGGTTTTGGTATCGATCTCTAACTCCCGCTTATATTTGCATGCTTTCCATGTTCATTGTTTATAGCATGTTTTGATGTTTATTGATTATTATGATTATGCCATGTTAATTAGATTAGTGATATACATGTTAGTTATTTGAGACATCCATGTTTAATATGGACTTATATCATTGTGTTCTCACTTTGTTTTAAACTAATATGTATGTCCTAGATCTAATGCATGTGTATAAACATAATGATCATATGGATGTTTATGATTTTTGTTTTGATGCTTTATGTTTTGATTAGTATATTAAATACCATGATTATTAGACCATTGACATACATGTATAGCTTTTAAGATCACCCGTGTTCATATGGATCATTCTTTGTGTTCTCACCATTATTTAGCTATTATGCATATCATAGTTCTAATAGCATGTGAATTTACATAATGATCGTTTTTCATGCTTATCATGTTGATTTATGTCTCATTTTATACTTCAAATTTTGAATATATATTTAAATGTTAGTTTTCATTAAGACTAGGATATATACTTGTACATATAGTGAGCCACAAATAGATCATTATATGTTTGTGCTTGAATGCTTATTTGTACCCATTAGATGTACTAGTATAATTTAGTTTTGATGATTTATGCATTTTAACTTGTATTCCCCATTTTAGACATGTTTTTATGATCATGTGTTTTCACTTCATGTATATGTCTGTCTTGTCCAAACTATTGATTATACATTTACATCCTTTGAGCCACGTGCCTTCATGCATATACATTTATGGACTCGTTATGTTTTGGATAAGTATGTATACCTTAGTTTGTACTTGACATACATATGCCTTGAAGAAATCGAGTTTTGATGATTTTCATGTATTGAGGAATTTAGAGCTTGAATGTCTATTTTCATAATTATATGTTTTCACATATACCTTGTATGTTGGCCCAAAGGCCTTCCACCCTAGTTTTGATGATGATTAACTCATGTAGTTATGTTTACTAATAATCTTGTGTTGTTTAAGTTTCAGATCATTAACCAAGATATTAGTCGGTGATTAGCTTCAACAAGGTGTTTAGAAGCTTTTCATGGTGATTCCAGGGCCAAAGCATCAAGATCATACCTTGCCTAGCTCATGGATCACGGTGTTTGTAGATCGGGTCGCCTTGAAGATGAAGATCGTCAAGAAGACTTAGGTATCCATAGTTTAGTGTGTTTTAGATCCATCTGTAAAGCTTAGTATAGTTGATATGCTCAAGTGCACAATAACACACACGTTTCATGTTTTGGATTTGGTTTTCATGAATAGTTTGATCAAAACAAGTTTAAATAGTTTTTATATATATTAGATATGTTCTAGATATACATACATGCTTTTAACTTCCTAGACAAACTAATTTTGACCTTCCTATTCATGTATTGAAAAATTCAAGTTTGATAAAATACAAGTTTTGTTTTTGATAAAATTTGCAAGACTCAAAAATGAATTGATATGATTGATATATGTCTTGAAATTTTTATCACAAGTTTGTGTTTCAATATAAAATGTTAAAACAAGTTTTGTGGATTTTTAGAAGACTTAAAAGATTTTTCAAAATATTTTTAAGCTGTTTTTCTGACACAGATTTCTGTTCCAGGCTTCAACCAGTCGACTACTCAAACTGACCTAGTCGACATGGGATGAAGCCGGTCGACCGACGTGCACAGATCTGTGCACGTTTGGCAGCTCTGGGACGGTCGACCCGGGCGGTCGACCGGGTATGAGAGCAGTGCTCTCTGTTTGTTTGGGTCGACCGTGCCAGTCGACCGTGTTTGCCCAACGGTCACATTTCTGACCGTTGGCGGTCGACCGGGCCGGTCGACCGGTAGCCTGTCAGGCTGCCACATTAGCCTAACGGCTAGTTTTCTGTTTGGGCTATAAATACCCCAACTCTTGGGGGTTTTAGCTAAGATTTTTAGAGCTAAAAATTCCTGACTTCTTCAGTGTTTTAAACAAGTTTTGAAAAGAGTTTTTGTGCTAAAAAGATTTCATCTTTATTGTTTTGGGTTTTTGAAAAATCAAAGAGAACTAGGTTTTGAAATATTATATTGGTTTTCATTTTCTATCATTTACAAGAGATTTCCCAAGTAGTTTTTTCTTTGTTGCTTGTTTTCAAAAACACCTTGATTCCACACTTGAGCTATCTTCTATCCTAATCTATTAGGATCATTTGTTTTGTGGAAAAAGAGAAAAGAAAGAGAGATTGTTTGTGGTTGAAAGAAACCACTTGTTGTAAACACCCTTGTTCTTTTTGTATCCCTCTTTGGTAGAGGTGATCGGGTGGTTGGTTTACTCCCTCTAGTGAGAGGTGGAGTAGGTGTTGTAACCCTCTTCGGTAGAGGTGTTGGTTGTTGGTTGTTTGGCTACGGGCCTACCCCTCGGTTGTGAGGCGGTGTTTGAGAGAGGAGTTCGGTACTCCTTGTGTTGTAACAAATCCTTCTCGGTGAAGGTTCCCTCGGTGGGAGTCCTCGGTGGACGTTATAGTGGATTGGAAATCCTACACGGTGATGTAGGCGGGGATGTAGAGCAAGGTGCTCGAACCTCAAAACATATCTTGTTGTTTGCGTTTGATCTACTTGTCTCTCAACTCTCTCTCTCTCTCTTTATATTGTGCAAAGCACCATTCATATCATATCATCATACTTGCTTGTGTTGCCTTGCATTATTTCATATTGTTATTCATCCTTATATGCTTGGCTTGATTGTGTGTGTGCCTCACTTATACTTAACCACAAGAGCTTCACATAGCACCTCAACCCATTCAAGGGGAATCAAGAGGAGTTAGTCCAGAGCCCTTCACGGGGAATTTGGCTACACTTGTGAGTTGTATTAAGTGTGTTGCAAAATTGTTTTAAGCTTCCACATTTAGCGCACTTAGTTCACTGATTAGCACGTACACCTATTCACCCCCCTCTAGGTGTTTTTCAATTGGTATCAGAGCTAGTGCTCCTGATACTTAGGCTTAACATCCTAGGAGTGAGATCCTTTGATTGCTAATCTATTGTTTGCATTTGCTTGTTTTGCACACTCATATAGTTTACCATGGACTTCATGACCCCACCTAGTTTTGACCCTTCCCACATTGTTGTTTGGAAGATTAGAATGACTGTTTATTTACAAACTCTAGGTCATAAAGTTTATCTTGCCATTACCAAGGAATCCTACCTTAGTGATAGCAAGCATATAGGGGCCAATGCACAAGCCCTTGAGGCCATTAGAAGCACATTGCCTAAAGATTATCTTATACGTGTTTCTAACATTGATTCCGCCTTTACAGTGTGGAATTTGTTGACAACAACCACCACCTCCAAGCTTCAAACGCCTATCCAACAAGAAGAGGAGTCTAGTGGAGAATCCGAGTCTCAATGCTTAAAGATCCAAGGGAATGACTCCCTTGAGGTACATTCGGAACCCCACTTAGATAAGGATGATTGTGCTAGTTCTTCAAATGATTATGTTGATCCCCATGCTTTGAATGAAGAACTATCTATTGTTTGTTGAAAATTGATTGAAAAATATAACTTGTTGAAAAAGAAAAGTCTAGGCCTTAACAATGATAATAAAAGTTTGATTGCTAAACTTGACAAGGTTTTGTAAGAGAAGGTTGAGGTCTATAATGAAAGGGATTCATTGAGATCTCAATTAGAACTTGCACTTAAAGAAAATGAGTTTTTAAAATCTAAAAATGATTGCCATGTTATTTTAAAGAAAAATGAAAACTTGTCTTTAAAAGTTAATTTTGTTTTAAAAGAAAATGATTCTTTGAAAATTAAGATTGCTTCAATTTCTAAAGACTTGGATGCTTGTTTAAAGAAAAATATTATTTTACAAAATAATATTGATGCTCATGTTTGCCATGCTAGTGTAGCTTCTTCATCTAGTCTACCTAATGCATGTACCTCTTCTTCTAGGATTAATGATGATATTTGTTTGCTTAAGAAGAGTGTAAATTATTTGGGCTCCACTTTGAGCCAATGTGTAGTAGGGCATACACGCTTGGAATCTTTGTTTCGAAAGAAACAAGTTCCATCTATTATTCATGCACACCCTCCACGGCATACACATGCTCCTCACGGACACCATCACACCATGTATGCTCATGTGTATACTTGTACACATTGTGGACGTAAGGGCCACCTTACTAAATTTTGTTATGATAGAATACATACTTCAAATTTAGTAAATAAATTTGTTTGGGTTAGAGAAGGTACTAACCCCCATGGACCCAAAAGAGTATGGGTACCAAAGACCACCCCTCCATTATTTGATGTAGGTGTGGGCTTTCACATGACGTGAGAGTAGCGGCACCTTGGAGTGGATGCGTTCCGAGCTTCATGGAAATCATATGGATGCATCACTTTCAAGGGAAGTTTGGTGGGAAGACCACCTTGGTTTGGAGAACTAGAGCGGTGCCCTCATTGGTTTTGGTATCGAATCTCTAACTCCCCATGTTTACATGCTTTTCATATTCATTATTTATAGCATGTTTTATTGATTGTAGATTATTATGATAATGCCATGCTTATTAGATCCTTGACATGCATGTATAGCATTTTGAGACGCCCATGTTTATATGGACCTATATTTTGTGTCCTCACCGTTTGTTTTAGCTATCATGTTTATCATAGGTTTAATAACATGTGGATTTGCATAATAATCATGTTTATGTTTATCATCTTGATTTTTGATGCTTATTGATTTGATTACATGTTTAGATGTTAGTTTTCATTAAAATTAGGTATATACTTGTGTATATAGTGTGCCACAAATAAATCTATATATGTTTGAGCTTGAATGCTTATTTGAACCCATTAGATGTGCTAGCATAGTCTAGTTTTGATGATTCATACATTTTAAACTTGTATTCTCATTTTTGAATTTGTTTTATGATTGTGTGTTTCACTTCATGTATATGTTTGTATTGCCAAACTTTAAGATATACATGTATACCCCTTGAGTCATTTGCCTTTCATGCAAATCTATATATATGGACTCAATTGTGTTTAGGGATATGTATGTATACTTATTGTGTTGACAATTCATACATATGCCTTGAAATGAAACTTGTTTTAATGAAAATTTAGTTTTTCATGTTTTCATGTATTTTTGTTTAACTTCATGTATATGTCTATTTTAATCCAAATTATTGTTATACATATACATCCTTTTTGAGCCACGTGCCTTCATGCATATATCTTTGTGGACTCGTTGTGTTAGGATATGTATGTATGCTTTAGTTTATAAAAGACATACATATACCTTGAAGATTAAATAGTTTTGATGATTTTCATGTTTTCTTGTTCAAGGAATAATTGAGCTTAATGAAAAATTTTCATGATTATGATATTCACACTTTATTTGTACACTCACATTTATTACTTGCTCATGTTTTATTTTCATGAGTCATATTTATGCCTAATTGAATTAGAGTGTTGATTATCTTGTGGATTTCATGTTTTATGGAAAACTATTTTGTTATATTCCTTGCTTGAAGGATTTCGTACTAGTTTAAAAGATTTTCCTTTTAACTAGTTACAGTATTCTTCATTTTGGTAGAGTTTTTCAAACAAAGCTTATTTTTCAAATCTATTTTTGGAAACCCCTACCCTTAATGGGAGGATGGATGGGAGATCATGTTCATGTATGCCTTAAAATGAAAATCATTTAAAACTTGAACCATGATTGGAAGGTATAATAATATAATGTATACACTTGAACTTTTTGTTATGTCAATTGATATCATTGAACTCTTTCAATTGGTATCATTTTGATCTTTTTATATACTCATATGATTATTGTGTATGTATATCTTCAATTAGTATCATCTATTGGTGATTGGTACTCATTCTATTTCATACACATATACTTGTTTTATTTGTGCTATTATATTTCTATATCTTGAGCACAAATGTTATTTATGCTAGAGCTTGAGCTTCAACTTTATTTCAATTGATTTAGTTTTCAATTGGTATCTTATTTCAAGCCTACGCATAGTTTTTGTTGGTATTTCATAAAGGGGGAGAAAACTCATTTTTCATATTTCAATTGGTATTTGCCTTTCACTCCCTTGCTTTATGATAAAAAATATATAAATAAAAGGTTTAAATTGATATCATATTTTTAAAAGAAAATACCTTCTTTTGATATCAAGATGTCTTGTTTTTTAAATTGATATCTAAAAATTTTGTTTAAAGTAAAATACAAAAGTTTTGATTTGTATTGACTATATGCAAGGAGAGCTTAACATCTCTTCCACATATAGATTCATGTTGAGTGTATCTTATATTGAGGGGCTTAACATCTCTTCTTTATGTGGTACACGTGTGTAGGGGGAGCTTCACATCTCCTCTTATGCATTACATAATGTGTGTTATGTGAATTAGGGCTTAACATCCCTCTTTCATGTAATGCATATGTGTAGGCAAGCTAACTTAGCGTCTTCCTCTTCATGAATGTATATAGCATATAACATTTATTGATCTTTATTTACTTTCAATTGGTATCAAGATGCTTCATTGACATATTTTCAATTGATAACCTAATTGATTGTCACCCCTTATTGACCTTGTTTTTGTTTTTAGACAAAAAGGGGGAGAACATTACTTTTTATTGTTTTGATTGACAAAAAGGGGAGAAAGATTTTTACCCCTCATTTTATTGTTTTGATTGTTTACCCCTTTGTTGATGATTGACAAAAAGGGGGAGAATAATTTGTGTTTTATATGCATACTTATGTTTTTGCATATATTAAGTTTAATTGATATCTAGAGCATCTAGTATTTTTGTTAATGTTTTATTAATTTAATTGGTATCTAGAGCTTCTAGAACATGTTTATGTGTTTTATGCATATTAATGCATACATGTTTATGTACATTCATTGCATATCTTTTGTTTATTTATTTATGCATGAGTTAAGGGGGAGCTTCTTTGAAGTTTAACTTTAATCCATGCATATATAACTCCATGAGTTTTGTCATCATCAAAAAGGGGGAGATTGTTGGCCCAAAGGCCTTCCACCCTAGTTTTGATGATGATTAACTCATGTAGTTATGTTTACTAATAATCTTGTGTTGTTTAAGTTTCAGATCATTAACCAAGATATTAGTCGGTGATTAGCTTCAACAAGGTGTTTAGAAGCTTTTCATGGTAATTCCAGGGCCAAGCATCAAGATCATACCTTGCCTAGCTCATGGATCACGGTGTTTGTGGATCGAGTCGCCTTGAAGATGAAGATCGTCAAGAAGACTTAGGTATCCATAGTTTAGTGTGTTTTAGATCCATTTGTAAAGCTTAGTATAGTTGATATGCTCAAGTGCACAATAACACACACGTTTCATGTTTTGGATTTGGTTTTCATGAATAGTTTGATCAAAACAAGTTTAAATAGTTTTTATGTATATTAGATATGTTCTAGATATACATACATGCTTTTAACTTCCTAGACAAACTTATTTTGACCTTCCTATTCATGTATTGAAAAATCCAAGTTTGATAAAATACAAATTTTGTTTTTGATAAAATTTGCAAGACTCAAAAATGAATTGATATGATTGATATATGTCTTGAAATTTTTATCACAAGTTTGTGTTTTAATATAAAATGTTAAAACAAGTTTTGTGGATTTTTAGAAGACTTAAAAGATTTTTCAAAATATTTTTAAACTATTTTTCTGACCCAGATTTCTGTTCCAGGCTTCAACCAGTCGACTAGTCAAACTGACCTAGTCGACTTGGGATGAAGTCGGTCGACCGGGCCGGTCGACCGACGTGCACAGATCTGTGCACGTTTGGCAGCTCTGGGACGGTCGACCCGGGCGGTCGACCGGGTATGAGAGCAGTGCTCTCTGTTTGTTTGGGTCGACCGTGCCGGTCGACCGTGTTTGCCCAATGGTCACATTTCTGACCGTTGGCGGTCGACCGGGCCGGTCGACCGGTAGCCTGTCAGGCTGCCACATCAGCCTAACGGCTAGTTTTCTGTTTGGGCTATAAATACCCCAACTCTTGGGGGTTTTAGCTAAGATTTTTAAAGCTAAAAATTCCTGACTTCTTCAGTGTTTTAAACAAGTTTTGAAAAGAGTTTTTGTGCTAAAAAGATTTCATCTTTATTGTTTTGGGTTTTTGGAAAATCAAAGAGAACTAGGTTTTGGGATATTGTATTGGTTTTCATTTTCTATCATTGACAAGAGATTTCCCAAGTAGTTTTTTCTTTGTTGCTTGTTTCCAAAAACACCTTGATTCCACACTTGAGCTATCTTCTATCCTGATCTATTAGGATCATTTGTTTTGTGGAAAAAGAGAAAAGAAAGAGAGATTGTTTGTGGTTGAAAGAAACCACTTGTTGTAAACACCCTTGTTCTTTTTGTATCCCTCTTTGGTGGAGGTGATCGGGTGGTTGGTTTACTCCCTCTAGTAAGAGGTGGAGTTGGTGTTGTAACCCTCTTCGGTAGAGATGTTGGTTGTTGGTTGTTTGGCTACGGGCCTACCCCTCGGTTGTGAGGCGGTATTTGAGAGAGGAGTTCGGTACTCCTTGTGTTGTAACAAATCCTTCTCGGTGAAGGTTCCCTCAGTGGGAGTCCTCGGTGGACGTTATAGTGGATTGGAAATCCTACACGGTGGTGTAGGCAGGGATGTAGAGTAAGGTGCTCGAACCTCGAAACATATCTTGTTGTTTGCGTTTGATCCACTTGTCTCTCAACTCTCTCTCTCTTTATATTGTGCAAAGCATCATTCATATCATATCATGATACTTGCTTGTGTTGCCTTGCATTATTTCATATTGCTATTCATCCTTATATGCTTGGCTTGATTGTGTGTGCGCCTCACTTATACTTAACCACAAGAGCTTCACATAGCACCTCAACCCATTCAAGGGGAATCAAGAGGAGTTAGTCCAGAGCCCTTCACGGGAATTCGGCTACACTTGTGAATTGTATTAAGTGTGTTGCAAAATTGTTTTAAGCTTCCGCATTTAGCGCACTTAGTTCACTGATTAGAACGTACACCTATTCACCCCCCTCTAGGTGTTTTTCATTGTACACTCACCTACTTATTGTTTTCTCATGACTTTGTTTTCATGAGCATGATATGGGCTTTATAGACTTTGAGTGTTTAGTGACCATGTGATTTACATGTGTTTCATGAAATATAATTTTGTTTTATTCCTTACTTGAAGGATTTCGTACTAGTTTACAAGTTTTTTTCATTTAACTAGTTCGTATTCTTCGTCATGGTGGAGTTTTCATACAATATTTTCAAACCCATTTTTGAAAATCCCTACCTTCCAAAGGGCGGTTGGTTGTGAGACCATGCACATGTATGCTTTATAGTAAAAATCATTTTAAACTTGAGCATGAAATGGGTCGTAGATAATATGAGGTATACACTTGATATTATTGTTGTTTCAATTGGTATCATTGGATCTTTTCAATTGGTATCAATATTGACATTTTTTGTATACTCATATATTGTTTTTGTGTATGTATGCGTTCATTTGGTATCATCTATTTTGATTGGTACTCATTTTTCATACACCTATACATGTCTTATTTGTACTTACTATATCCCTATATTGTTAAACACAAATGTTGAATATGCTAAGCTTAATTTTTAAATGACTATTATGTTTCAATTGACTAGTTTTCAATTGGTATTCAATACAAGCTTATGCACCGTTTTATTTGATATTTCATAAAGAGGGAGAAAATTCGTATTTTTATTTTTCAATTGGTTTTTTGTTTACCGTTGATTTCTACTCCCACACTTTATGTTGAAAATTGATTTTATTTTGGTATCATATGTTCTAAATGACAAATATTAACAATTGGTATCAAGATTTTGTTTACTTTCAATTGGTATCTATTGATCTATTTCTTTTAATTGGTATCCATGAAGATTTATATTGGTGTTTTGAAATTTGATTTACTAAGATATCTCAAAATTTGTTTTATTGAGAAAATTCAAAATTGTGTTTTAATAAGAATGTTAAAAATGTTTTGATATGATTGCATATATGCAAGGGAGCTTAACATCTCTTCTACATATAGATTCATGTTGAGTGTATCTTATATTGAGGAGCTTGACAACTCTTCTTTATGCGATACACGTGTGTAGGGGGGCTTCACATCTCTTCTTATGCATTGCATATTTTGTGTTATGTGAATTAAGGCTTATCATCCTTTCTTCATGTAATGCATATATGTAGGAAAGTTAACTTAGCGTCTTCCTCTTCATGAATGTATATCACATATATTCTTATTATTGATTTGTTTGATATCACCCCTTTATTGATTCTTTGTTTCGAACAAAAAGGGGGAGAAGAATTTGTAGTTTTGTTTTTACTTTAACCCCTTTCTTGATGATTGACAAAAAGAGGGAGAAGTATTTGGTATATATGCATGTTTTCAGGATTTATGTTTATGCATATTTGTTTTGTTTTACAAATAGGAGAAAAAGAATTTATGAGTTTTATGTTTGATTGGCATGTTTATCTCCTTATATTTGCATACATGTTTATTTATGCATGTGCTTCATTACCATATCTTATTGCTTATTTCCTATGCATGAGTTAAGGGGGAGCTTCTTTGAAGTTGAACTTTAATCCATGCATATATAACTCCATGAGTTTTGTCATCATCAAAAAGGGGGAGATTGTTGGCCTAGTGGCCTTCCACTCTAGTTTTGATGATGATTAACTCATGTAGTTATGTTTACTAATAATCTTGTGATGTTTAGTTTCAGATCCTCAACCAAGATATTAGTAGGTGATTAGCTTCAACAAAGGAGTTTTGGAGCTTCTCACATGGTGATTCAAGAGCCCGAGCATCAAGATCATATATAGCACTCATTGGAGTCAAGCTCGGTGGATCACGGTTTGGATCGAGTCGGCTTGAAGACGGAGTTCGTCAAGAAGACTTAGGTATCCTAGTTTCGTTTGTGTTTTAGATCCATGTGTAAAGATTAGATAGTGTGATATGCTCAAGTTCACAATACACACACGTTTCATGTTTTGGATATTGGTTTTTCGGTTTTTGGTTTAATCGATATTGGTTTTCATGAATAGATAGTATCAATACAAGTTTACTTTGTTTAAGTATATATTAGATATATTCTATATACATGTAAGCTTAATTTCCTAGACAAACTTATGTTGAGATGCCTATTCATGAGGTTTGGTGTTTTGTGTTTTTAACAAAACATATTTTTGGAAATAAAAGACAAAAATAATGATATGTATATGTTTCATGTATATTGGACCTATGTCCATATGCAACATGTTTTAAAATGATTAAGTATCATGTTTTTGTATTTTGATATGTTTTGGACAAAGTTTATTTGAAAAATTAAAGTTTGGAAAAATACAGTTTTTGGTTTTCGGTAATTTTTTCATAACACAAAAATGGTTCAAAATGTTTGATATTTGTGTTGAAATTTTTATCACCTACTTGTATATCAATGTAAAATGATAAAACTATTTTTGTGAATTTTTAAGTAATTTATGGAAATTTTTAGAATATTTTTAAACCCACTTTTCAGACCCAGAATCCTGTCTGCCAGGCTCTGGCGGTCGACCGACCAGTCGATCGGACCCAGAGTCGGTCGACCGGGACGGTCAACCGACGTGCACACACCTGTGCACGTTGGCCAGGAACTTGAGCGGTTGACCGTGCGGTCGACCGGCCAGAGAGCTTTGCTCTCTGGATTTTTTCGGTCGACCGGCCGGTCGACCGCTGGTTTCCAACGGTCATATTTTTGACCGTTGGCGGTCGACCGCCCGGTCGACCGCCAGCCGCCTAGGCTGAAAAGTCAGCCTAACGGCTAGTTTTTTGTTAGAGGCTATATAAGCCCCATTTCTTTGGGATTTTGGCTAAGATTTTGAGAGCCAAATTTCTATACTCTCCAGTGTTTTTACAAGCTTTCAAAAAGTGTTTTAAAGCTAAAAGATTTCATCTTTATTTTGTTTTCAAGGGTTTTGGAAAAATCAAAGAAAAATAGGTTTTTGGGATATTGCTTTAGATCCTCAATTCTATCATATTGCAAGTGTTTTCCCAAGGATTTTTCTTTGTTATTTGATTCCCAAAACACCTTGATTTTCACTTGAGCTATATCATTCTATCCTATTCTATAGGATCTTTATTTGTGGGAAAATTTGGTTTGTGGTCTTTGTAACCACCTTGTTGTAACCCTTTTTATTTGGATATCCCTCTTTGGTAGAGGTGGATTTGGGTTGTTGGTTGCTCCCTCTTTGGTAGAGGTTGAGGTTGTGGTTTACTCCCTCTTGGTGAGGTGGAGTTGGTTGGTATTTGTATCTAGGTGGAGTTGGTTGGTATTTGTATCTCTCTTCGGTAGAGGTGGATTGTGCTTGTATCCCTCTCGGTGAGGTGGATTTGGTTGTATTGGTGGAGTTCGGTACTCCGGTCTTTGGTAGACCATTTGTATTGCCTCGGTGGAGGTTGTATTGGTTGAGAGAGGAGTTTGGTACTCCTAGTGGATTGGAAATCCTTCTCGGTGAAGGCGGGGACGTAGAGCTCGGTGCTCGAACATCGAAACACATCTTGTTATTTGTGTTTGATCGATTGACTCTTAACTCTCTCTCTTTACCTTTGTGCATTGCATCATCCATATTGTCATATCATTTATATGCTTGTGTTATGCCTTGCATTGATTCATATTGCCTATATCTATATGCTTGGTTGTGTTTGCTTGTGTGCCTCACTTGTGCTTAACCACGAGAGCTTCATATAGCGCCTCAACTCTTATTCAGAGGAATCAAGAGGAGATAGTCCAGAGCCCTTCACGGGAAATTCGGCTACACTTATTGGTTGCACTAGGTGTTGTTGCAATAAGTTTTAAATTCCGCATTTAGTTCATTAGATTAGCATTATCACCTATTCACCCCCCTCTAGGTGATTTCAAACTTCACACATGCTAATGATACAGGGAAATAAAAGGTAAAGGTGAAGGAGAACCACTCACAACCAGGGGAGTTTTGGCGCATCGACGGAGGCTCAGGAGGAGGCGTCCGGGGCTGCGGAGGATGCCGTTGGATAGAGAATATTACCGTGAAGGGCGTGGGTGTGTTCGCACTCGCCTACGGTGATCCACGGCGATCCACGGAGAGCCAAAAAATGGCTCGGAGTAGGATGTCTCCCACACACTAACACATAAATACATGATTCAAATTTGTTTGACATAGTCATATGCCCATAAACATTAATGAAGAAAATGTAGAAAGTGGGGGGAAAGAAAGCTTACCATGTCTCTCGGCCAAGATGCGCACAAGGGGAGAAGAAGAGGGTGCTCGTGTGCTGTGGCCGTGGGTTGCGCGTGAGCCCGGAAGAGGAGGCCTGTGCCTGGGTCTTGCAGCTGGCTGTTGTTGGGCTTCCGTGGGGGCGGCCTGGAGGAGCTTGCGCGGCGGGCCAAAGGAGAGCAACATGCGCGAAGGTCGAGGAGGTGTTTGGGGGTCTTAGGCTGTGCATGATGGAGGAAAGCTGAAGGGGGGAAATGGTTGTGCAGCCATGGAGGAGTGACAGGCTGGCCAAGGGGGCTGGATTGGTGGTGCGGCTGGATTGTGAAGGAAGAAGATTAGGGTTTGCTAATTAGGATTAGGGTTCAAGTGAGGATTATATATAGAGTGGGAGAGATTGGGTTTTGGGTTAATGGGTTTCGGGTAGATAATAGGTGTAAGTTCTCTATGAATATGGGTTTGAGGGTATGGGCTTGACAAATGGGTTTGGATAAATAATAACGGGTATTGGGTTTGAGGGTATAGAGTATTGGAGATTGGATATGGATTAGATAATGGGTTGGATCTCTATAGATAAATCACATACAAATAAGAGGGGAAAGAATTAACAAGAACATTATTAATAATAATAACAATAATTAACATATTAAAACAATAACACTAATAATATTGGTACTGAATCCTAAAATAATAATAATGATAAGAATAACAATATAATAATAACAATAACAACTACTACTTAAAAATAATAATAGTGATAGTAATTAATAATATTATTAATTAAAAATAGTAATAACACATAAAGTAATTTATCATATAAAATCTAGAAAACAATTTGAACATTAGTATTATTAATAATTAGAAAAGAAGAAATCATAAATTAAATTAATTAATAAAAATAAATAGAATAATAAATAAAGTAAAAATAAATACTAACACTAATAAAATTCATAATAACCATAGTAATAGGAAAGATTACTAATTAGTAATTAGAAAGATAACAAGCAATAATGGTAATTATATAAAGCCAAGCTACCATTTAATATTTCAAAATAATATATTTATTTAATAATGCAATAAGTCAGAAAACAAGTTAATAATTAACAATAAAATAATCAGTAAATCAAAATAAATACTTTTAGAAAATAAAGTACAGTATTTCTAACTAGGGATCTTACACCTACCCTTCCAATTGTTCATGTTATCAAACTTCACCACATCGATTTTCGATTGGTGGATATTCACGATCTTCACCGTAGACTGATTAACTCCGGTCATATCTCTTCCAAAAATGCCAATATACAATGCGAAAAACCAAACAAAAATTAATCTAAACTATTTAAAGATCAAAACTTTACCTCAAAAGTGAAACCCTAGACGAGTTTTCAAATGATCTTGTACACCAAACACGATCCCAACAAAGAATCCAATGTTGTTCTGAGATCGACACATGATCCCACGAGCAGACCAACGCCGCTCTGAGATTGACACACGATCTCGACCGAATAGACCAGGATACTCTAGGGATCGACCCCGTCAAACCTGAAAAGCTCTGATTCCAATTGTAAGAATTGGAGAACCATCTCAAATGACTAGCTTACTGGGTGGAGTTGTCCAAATTCTTATATACCCAAGATCATCCCCATGTCTATCCGATGTGGGACTATTTGCTGGACATCCAACTCAACAATCCCCCCTCAAACAAAGAGTCTCCCTGTAAGCTCATCTTTATTCACACCTAGAAGACCATATGCTTCATCGAGATCATAAATCTTCAACCGCGCAGGGCAGACACGCCTTACGTGAAGCACAAATTGCAGCGTCTTGCACCGCTGTCAAATTTTTAAGAGCCCAACTAGCTTTATAGGGGCATACTGCTCCTTTAGCACCCATTGGGGGTCAAACATCACCCACCACCCACATGACTAAGTTGGGGACATGGCTCTGATACCAATTGTAAGGACTTAGACGCCATCTAGAGTTGTCCAAATTCTTATATAACCAAGACCTTCCCCATGTCTAACCAATGTGGGACTATTTGTTCGAACCGAACTCAACAATCCCCCTCAATCAAAGAGTTTCCCTACAAGCTCATCTTTTCTTCACATATGGAAGACCATATGCTCTATCGAGATCACAACTTTTCACCGCACGGGGCAAACACGTCTTACGTGAAGCACAAATTGCAGCTTATTACTCCTCTTCACCATGAGGAGGGCAGATACACTTTACGTGAAGAAGGAACACCACTGCTAAATCTTCGATAGCCCAATTAGCTTTACACGTGCCTACTGCGCCTTTTGCGCCCAGGGGGAATCGAACAACACCCACACACACGACTAAGTTTGGGGTATAGCTCTGATACCACTTGTTTGGCCCTTCGGAGGAATTCCACCAATCAGCAACACGACAATCTCCGGAGATCAGCGTTCCAATGCCCGAGTCAATCACAAACAATATGCACGAATATAAATATATAGAGAGAAAGTGAGAAACAAATAATTTAACAAGATTCAACAATTGTCTACGTCCTCGAGGCAGAAGGGAGAAGATCTTATTCAAACAACTAAGTTATGAGGGTTATAAATTGAACCTAAGATCCAAATTGAGACTCTACGCAATTTGCTATAGAATTCTCTCAAACAAACTATCCCTAGAACTCTAAATACAATTTATCTCTCAAATATTACCATTAATGGAGACAATACCCCTAATATATAGCTACAGAGTCTATGAAGAAAAAAAACTGAAACCTCTGAATTTGGATCAGAAACAAATTCAAAATCTATCTTGAATTCGCCCAGAAGCCAAGCGTTGTCGACAGCCGGATAGGCATGTCGACAGTTTGAGACACGCCTTACTCTCGAAAAATTATTGTCGATAGCCCAAGCCAAGGTCCTATCAACAAACTGAGCTTTTCTATTGAAGTGTCTGGGTATCAGTTGTCGACAGCCAGATGGGCCTGTCGACAGCTCTGCCTATACCTTGCATCTGTTGTTACTGAATACCTCTGTGTTAACTCCTCGATCTAGCTGTTGACAGCTCTGCCTGTACCTTGCATCTGTTGTTACTGCATGCCTCTGTACTAACTCCTCCAATAAGTTAAAAAACTCAATCAAAAGATTTTACACTTACTCCTCCACACTAGCATTATTATTTATCTTTACATTATAAGAATTTACTTAGGTTAACTTTTATTTTAAAAAATTAAGAAAGTTGATCTTTATGATGTTAAATCAGTTGAAGGAGAAACTGAGAATTGTGTATTATTGATGATGAGGACAATGCCTGAATATGTAGCCTTACAATTGTATATTAAGAAAACCCCTACTTCTAATACAATTAGTATTATATAATTCTATTCTAATACTACTCTTAACACCTTCCCGCAAACTCATAATTTTCCTTTTTTATGAGTTTTCTGCCAGTATTCTGTTGAAAATTATGAGTTTGATTAAAAAAAAATCTGAAAAATATCTGTGTGGAAAATTCTAAAGCTGATGTCGATCTCATAAGACACTCTTTGAAGACCAGTAAATAAAAAAACTTTAAATCTTCTAAAATTTTTAACATTCCCTTGCAAACTTATGATGGATGAAAAACATTAAAAGTTTGGAATAATGTGGACTACGAGAAGGAGATGTCGAACAATTGATAGTATCTACTAAAGGTGGAGAGATGGATCAATGATAGAGCACTTTATGAATCTTAACCTTAAGTCTCTTTCGCATTGCAAGGCTGACTTGAGCCTATCATAAGTCTTTTAGAATATTCAAGGCAGACTCTAAAAGCTGATGGTGTCTCTTTTACTTGAAGCAAGATGAACTTTAAAACTATAAGTCTCTTTAAAATGGTCAGGACAAACTCCAAAAGAAAATAAACTTGTGGTGTCTCGTTCACTTAAACGAGGTGGACATTGTCATAATGTCCATCAATGAAAAAGAAGATTAGTTAGACAATAAGAGGTAGGCATGTTTCGAGAGATCCTTACACTTAGTAGAAGAGAGAGAGAGACAATCGATAACAGACCCATCAGAGAAGAGAGGGTGATCGCTAACAGAAGAGTTGATCGATGAGGATGAAGATGCCCTGCCGAACAAAGAAGAAGTTGTTGAAGAACTATACGACTTTGTGGCAGGCGAGTTTGGAGAAGAACTTTGACATCGTGCGAGGCGAAAGTGTCTCCACGCTTGGCATGCACTAGATGAGCGTTGCCCAGCGCAGGGACTAGGACTGCTGAGAACGACGATCAACTGAGAAAATTTGAGAGGCTTTGATACCATATTAAAGTCTCTGACACTATACCTAAACTCTGAAGTTGTGATGAGGGTTGAGATTAATATATTTATATTCTAACATGCCTCTACAGGTCAAAGATCTTCTTAATGGGCCAAACTCTGGGTTTTTGCATAATGGTATTCTTGTTTTAAATCCATGTTTTGATTATGCGTCTAGTGAGAATTGAATCTGGGTTGCTCTGTTACCAAGTTAAATCAGTTGAAGAGAAACTGAATTGTGTATTACTGATGAAGACAAAACTCAAATATATAGGCATTACAATTACATGATAAAGACCTAATTAGATTTATATAAAAGTAATTGTATTAGGAGTAGGGATTTTCTTATTATATAATTGTAATGTTATATATTCTTCTTGTCCTCATCATTAATAATATATGCAATTCTTAGTTTCTTCTTTAATTAATTTCATATGGTAGCGGATCCTCTCAAAAAATTTCTCTGCTGATCGATCTTCTCTCGTCTTTCATGAGCTTGTGTTGCTCTATACTCAAGTAGCATGTGCTTAGCGTTGGTCCACGTTGTGCTTCCTTTTTGTCAAAATTCTTTCGTCGTTGTCAAATTCTTATTTTATGATGTTGTCATCATCCTTCAAAATCTCTGCTTCTACTGAGTTTGAGGATCTCTCAAAAGTTCTCTTCAATTGAGTTTTGGGATCTCTCAAAACCCGTTTATCTTCTCTTCCATTATTGATCTTCTTTTCCATCCTTGGATTTTGGACTTATCAATGTCCTACTCACTTAAGCATAAGAGACACAATGGGTTTTGAGATCCGTCCTTTGTATTCTAAAGACTTTGAGGATTAAGTCGGTCTTATCATGTGAAAGAGATTAAGGGTCAAGCTTGAAAAAGTATTCTGTTGTTGATCCATTTTTCTTCCTTTAGATGATACACTCTATCGTTCGACATCTCCTTCTCATCGTCCACACTCTTCCAAACCATCGATGTTCCATTCATAATGAGTTTGTGAGGGGTTGTTTAAGATTTTACAAGTTCTATTACTCGGACTTCGAAGAGCGTCATAAGTGATCGATGGTTAGTTTCTAAAACTGCATATTTCATACCACATCTTCACATTTATTTCATATTAAATTCTGCTAATAATACCTCTCTTGTATGTTTCTAGGTCCATGATGTGCAACGAAGAAGAAGACCCTAAATCACCATTTAATAGGTGACTAAAGGCCTAAAATATAGCCATTGACCTTGGAGAGCGGATTCATCAAAACCAAGGGCCTAAAATCAGAAACTGGGACCTACAGCTGTGTAACCCCCTGATCCCTGGTGTACGTATCACCGTATCAGTACGCGATACGACGTACAAAATTGATTTGACCTCCGTAGTAGTCCGATTAAGCTGATTTTAGTTTCAAAAATTATTTTCTAATATTTTAGATTTTTCAGAATTTTCTGAAATTTTCTGGATTATTTTGGAAAATCTCCGTAATCAGTATCGACCGATACCGATAATAAGCTTTATGATTTTTATTTCACAAACGGGATAGAATTTTGAGAATCCGCTTTCACCATGCATCTTAGAATCGTGTTATCTACATTCGGGTATTTTTGGAGATTTTTCTGATTTTATCGAAAATCCGGCCAACTGGTGTCGCCCAATACCGGCGTCATCTTTTAGGATTTTTAAGTTGCAAATCGGATTGAATTTTCACAAACCGTCTTCATCTTACGTCTCAGAATAATATTTTCTATTTTTTGTAATTTTTGGGCATCATTCGGAGCTAGTCACTTTTTGACCATATTAAAATATTATTAAATTATTCTTTTCTTTTCCTTTCTCTTCTCTTCTCCACATCTCCAGAGAATTCCTCCCGCTGACCTACCCACCGCCTCTCTCTCCCCTTTAACTCCAAAATCTCTCTCTCTCTCTCATACACACAATCTCTCTCCCAAACTCTCTCTCTCTCTCTCTATCCTCTCTCCTCTCTCTCTATCTCTCTCTCACAGCCCAAATTCCCCTCTCTTCCTCTCTCTGCAGAGCCAAAGGAGGGGAGGCCTGGCCGTTGCCAGCGGCCAGGCCAGGCCGGCGGCGGCAACGGAGGCCGGCCAGGCCGGCGGCGCAGGTGGGGGGGCTCTCTGTTTCTCCCCCTCGCGCAGTGGGAGCGGCCGGCGCTGGGGCGGCACTAGCGCCGGCCGGGCGGCCGCGCCGCAAGGGGCGGCAGCAGCAGCCTTGCGCTGCTGCTGCTGTTACCTATTTGGGTAAAAAACCCAAATGAGTTTGGGTTCGGGTTCAACCCAACCCGACCCATTTACACCCAAACCCGACCCATTAAAGATACAATTTCCTTTTAGCCCCTATGAGAATTTAAATTACTTTGGGGCCCCTGCAAATTTACAAACAGCCCCCTATATATTTTCAGTTATTACGTATTTAACCCTATTTGTTATGATTTAGTATTCGGGCGATATCGGGAGCATCCGGATTCCGATTTGGACGATTCTGGATCCGTTGCGATCGTGGGAAAGAGAGATACCTTCCCGTGACCAATTTGTGAGTGTTTTCTTTTTAATAAATTATATTTATTCCTGTTTAATGAATGGAGTGATTGGTTAGGTAAATAAATCGTGATTATGGGTAAATCACTAGATTGTTAATAAATGACTTAATTATAGAGAGGAATATTGTGTAAATCACTAGATGAGGCATATTGTGTAATGCATGATAACATAACCAATAAAATAATATTTGCATCTACTTCATGATGTCATATAACATATAACATCTAGTTCATATACTGTATACATAATAGATAACCATAGTAAAATGGTATGCATTCTACTTCATAGCCACCAATCATGATTACGTAGTACTGTTACATGTGCACTAATACACGCGGACTCCATGATATCAGATACGGTCACTATTACACTATATCCCTTACCGACCCACCGGTACACGGAACACTGTATTGCATATAAAGATCTGTTACACGCTATACCATTAGTTGATATTTCATCATTACATAGATACTGAGATTCACGACACTCGTACTGCATGTGACCTACTGATATACGGATACTCTAGTACACTGGATACCGTCACCTCGTTACATAGATGCACTGTTCACTGTTATGACAGGCACTAGCACAGAGGTATTACACGGATTATGACTACACATAGATGTTTCATTGGTATACGGATAGACCAATGCACGGACTACAACATTTCATGTTTCCAAATCACTGTTACTCATGCATGTCATGTTTCTATATCACTGTTACACATGCATGCGTGGTTCCTCTATTCTTGTCATATGGATCCCTGTTCATCTTACATGTATTATTGTTCCATGTTACTGTATTCATGTTATATGATTGTTTCCTGTTACTGATATGGATATTCCCGATACTGGACATGAGAGCTGTTGATATGCAATATGTGGAATCCCACATCTATTGTTCCCGTTTCCCGTTATATTATTCCTGTTATATTGTTCCCGTTTCTTGTTATATTGTTCTATGCTATCAACAGAGCTCTGGTCCAATTATCCTGTTACCCTTATCATGTACAGTAGTTGTTCTTGTTACATTCTATACTTGACATATCAGATTATAAAGAGAACTTGGGTATGGGGGAGACTTGACGGTTGATTAGATCATATCGGGTGGATGTCTGGATCTATTGTTCGTCCCACTGCAGGGGACGGGGTAGTACTGGCTACCATCTGTTACTCATGAGCATCCCGTTATTGTTTTAGCTCATTGAGATTCTCGTTACATGTTACAGCTCTAGCGGGCTGCCCTGGTCTCAGCAGCCAGGGATCTGATAAGGCCGTTGTCCCGGGTATGTACGGGATATACCCACCCGATAAGAACTCCTCGACCATGAGTTTTCAATTAACATAATAAAATAGTACACACAATAGTGACGTTGGGAACACTTGTTATTTGATCACTCTCTCGTTTGGATAATGGTACCCGTAGGCCATGTCCGGATGGGTTCGACTGGAGTGCGGGCTCCAGTATGAACTGCGAGTGGTATGGGACACTGGAAGAAAGTGATTGTAATACCAGGTGGTACTGATTGCTACTATTGTATAAATCACATGACATGCCTGATACATATATGCTATCTTGTTATTATTCATGCTACTTTATCGATATCCTGTTACCTGTATACTTGTTACTTTACCTGGCATATGTTATACTTTCTGTGATGGCATACGACGCATGTTCTGCATTGCATATATTATGCTTTCTGTATAGCAGGCATCATTACTGTATATACACCACACCGTATAGTTACATTGCATAGGCCCATCTTCCTGTACACGTCTATCACGTCACCATTTATTCGATAAACTGGACACGACTATAGACATGACCCGATGATAACCGGCTAGGTAGTGATGGTATTAAAAGATGACATGTTTATATATTTGCACTGCTTTCATGTTTATCTATTTCTACTGTTTATATATCCTTATTATATGGCATCACTAGTCCAATCTCATGTACTATATATTATTATCGTGCTTGTAGTACTATTGTATCTATTACTGCCTCCTTCATTTTACCACTCACTAGGTCGCTTTCTGACGACCCTGGGTTTGCATGCCCAGGTTGGAGATCCGAGTTACCGTAACTTCAGAGAGTGACTTGGAGTCACATGGGAGATTCCTCATCGGGACTATTCATAGGTATTTTAGTGATTTATTTCTGTTATCTTATTTGTCCCTTTTTCATATCTATTCTGATCGCTAACCTCTTCTGCAGGTATTCTTGTACTTATTTCATGCTGGAACTCAGGTATATATGGAGATTATTTACTGTACTGAGGCTTAGCGTACGTACGTGGGGTTTTCCGCCTTGCGTATGTATGTCGCCATAACGTCCCCGTACCTGCGGGACCGGGTGTTACATAGTGGTATCAGAGCCTAGGTTCACACCTGGTGTGGGTAACCACCTGGGTCAATCCTCGGGCTCTTACCAACAGTACAATCAGATTCAGATTCAAGCTTATCTGTCTCTGAATTGGGAGATTCCAGCAACGAGTACAAGAATACACTATCATTGACAATTCGTTCCTTGACTCTTATTTATTCCTTATTGACAGTTATCAACCAGAATATCCGATTTTCTTCTTGCTTTCTTTTCATCTTCTTGCTTCCAATCCGTTAGTGTTGGTTCATTACCCTACTTCTCCATCCCGAGTTCCTTATAGATATCAGAGTGCGCAGCGAAAGTTTCGTGGGCCCGTAACATTTCGGCTTTGGGGCTGGAAATTTTGGTCTCACACCTGAATTGATATTTCGAGGACAAAATTTTTTGTAAGGTGAGGAGAAATGTAACCCCCTGATCCCTGGTGTACGTATCACCGTATCAGTACGCGATACGACGTACTAAATTTATTTGACCTCCGTAGTAGTCCGATTGAGCTGATTTTAGTTTCAAAAATCATTTTCTAATATTTTAGATTTTTCAGGATTTTCTGAAATTTTCTGAATTATTTTGGAAAATCTCCGTAATCGGTATCGACTGATACCGATAATAGGCTTTATGATTTTTATTTCACAAACGGTGTAGAATTTTGAGAATCTGCTTTCACCATGCATCTTAGAATCGTGTTATCTACGTTCGGGTATTTTTGGGGATTTTTCTGATTTTATCGAAAATCCGGCCAAACCGGTGACGCCCAGTACTGGCGTCATCTTTTAGGATTTTTAAGTTGCAAACCGGATTGAATTTCGTCAAACCGTCTTCATCTTACATCTCAGGATAATATTGTCTATTTTCTGTAATTTTTGGGCATCATTCGGAGCTAGTCACTTTTTGACCATATTAAAATATTATTAAATTATTCTTTTCTTTTTCTTTTCTTTTCCTTTCTCTTCTCTTCTCCACATCTCCAGAGAATTCCTCCTGCCGACCTACCCACCGCCTCTCTCTCCCCTTTAACTAGAAAATCTCTCTCTCTCATACACACAATCTCTCTCTCCCAAACTCTCTCTCTCTCTCTATCCTCTCTCCTCTCTCTCTATCTCTCTCTCACAGCCCAAATTCCCCTCTCTTCCTCTCTCTGCAGATGTAACACCCTGCTCCCCGGTGTACGTATCACCGTATCGGTACGCGATACGACGTACAAAAATTGATTTGACCTCCGTGGTAGTCCGATTGAGTTGCTTTCAGTTTCAAAAATTATTTTCTAATATCCTAAATTTTTCAGGATTTTCTGAAATTTTTCTGGAGTATTTTGGAAAATCTCCGTAGTCGGTGTCGACCGATACCGATAACCGGCCTTCCGATTTTTATTTCACAAATAGAGTTGGATTTTGGGAATCTGCTTTCACTGGATGTCTTAGAATCACATGAGCTACGTTTGGGTATTTTTGGGGATTTTTCTGAATTTATCGAAAATCCGGCCAAACCGGTGTCGCCTGCATCGGCGAGACACTCCGGGATTTCTAATTTGCAAACCGGATAGAATTTCTGGATACCATCTTCATAGTACGTCTCAGGATAATATTCTCTATTTTCTGTAATTTTTGGGCATCGTTCGGAACTGATCAAATTTTGGGCCAATAATTAAATAATATTTTATTTAAACTTTTTCCTTTTCTTTTTTCTTTTCCCTTCCTTCTTCTCCATTCTTCTCCAACTTTCCCACCGCCTCTCCAACTATATGGAGGTATTGTACTGTACTGAGGCTTAACGTACGCGTGAGCGTGTTTTCACCTCGCGTATGTACGTCGCCATAACGTCTCCGTATCCTTAGGAGCGGGGCGTTACAGCAGACCCAAAGGAAGGGAGGCCTGGCCGTTGCCAGCGGCCAGGCCAGGCCGGCGGCGGCAACGGAGGCCGGCCAGGCCGGCGGCGCAGGTGGGGGGATCTCTGTTTCTCCCCCTCGCGCAGTGGGAGCGGCCGGCGCCGGAGCGGCGCCGGGGCGGCACTGGCGTCGGCAGGGCGGCCGGTGCGCAAGGGGCGGCAGCAGCAGCCTTGCGCTGCTGCTGTTACCTATTTGGGTAAAAAACCCAAATAGGTTTGGGTCCGGGTTCAACCCAAACCCGACCCATTTACACCCAAACCCGACCCATTAAAGGTACAATTTCCTTTTAGCCCCTATGAGAATTTAAATTACTTTGGGCCCCTGCAAATTTACAAACAGCCCCCTGTATATTTTCAGTTATTACGTATTTAACCCTATTTGTTATGATTTAGTATTCGGGCGATATCGGGAGCATCCGGACTCCGATTTGGACGATTCTGGATCCGTTGCGATCGTGAGAAAGAGAGCTACCTTCCCGTGACAAATTTGTGAGTGTTTTCTTTTTAATAAATTATATTTATTCCTGTTTAATGAATGGAGTGATTGGTTAGGTAAATAAATCGTGATTATGGGTACACTAGATTGTTAATAAATGACTTAATTATAGAGAGGCATATTGTGTAAATCACTAGATGAGGCATATTGTGTAATGCATGATAACATAACCAATAAAATAATATTTGCATCTACTTCATGATGTCATATAACATATAACATCTAGTTCATATACTGTATACATAATAGATAACCATAGTAAAATGGTATGCATTCTACTTCATAGCCACCAATCATGATTACGTAGTACTGTTACATGTGCACTAATACACGCGGACTCCATGATATCAGATACGGTCACTATTACACTATATCCCTTACCGACCCACCGGTACACGGAACACTGTATTGCATATAAAGATCTGTTACACGCTATACCATTAGTTGATGTTTCATCATTACATAGATACTGAGATTCACGACACTCATACTGCATGTGACCTACTGATATACGGATACTCTAGTACACTGGATACCGTCACCTCGTTACATAGATGCACTGCTCACTGTTATGAAAGGCACTAGCATAGAGGTATTACACGGATTATGACTACACATAGATGTTTCACTGGTATACGGATAGACCAATGCACGGACTACAACATTTCATGTTTCCATATCACTGTTGCTCATGCATGTCATGTTTCTATATCACTGTTACACATGCATGCGTGGTTCCTCTATTCTTGTCATATGGATCCCTGTTCATCTTACATGTATTATTGTTCCATGTTACTGTATTCATGTTATATGATTGTTTCCTGTTACTGATATGGATATTCCCGATACTGGACATGAGAGCTGTTGATATGCAATATGTGGAATCCCACATCTATTGTTCCCGTTTCCCGTAATATTATTCCTGTTATATTGTTCCCGTTTCTTGTTATATTGTTCTATGCTATCAACAAAGCTCTGGTCCAGTTATCCTGTTACCCTTATCATGTATAGTAGTTGTTCTTGTTACATTCTATACTTGACATATCAGATTATAAAGAGAACTTGGGTATGGGGGAGACTTGACGGTTGATTAGATCATATCGGGTGGATGTCTGGATCCATTATTCGTCCCACTGCAGGGGACGGGGTAGTGCTGGCTACCATCTGTTACTCATGAGCATCCCGTTATTGTTTTAGCTCATTGAGATTTCCGTTACATGTTACAGCTCTAGCGGGCTGGCCCTGGTCTCAGCAGCCAGGGATCTGATAAGGCCGTTGTCCCGGGTATGTACGAGATACACCCACCCGATAAGAACTCCTCGACCATGAGTTTCCAATTAACATAATAAAACAGTACACACAATAGTGACGTTGGGAACACTTGTTATTTGATCACTCTCTCGTTTGGATAATGGTACCCGTAGGCCATGTCCGGATGGGTTCGACTGGAGTGCGAGCTCCAGTATGAACTGCCAGTGGTATGGGACACTGGAAGAGAGTGATTGTAATACCAGGTGGTACTGATTGCTACTATTGTATAAATCACATGACATGCCTGGTACATATATGCTATCTTGTTATTATTCATGCTACTTTATCCGATATCCTGTTACCTGTATACTTGTTACTTTACCTGGCATATGTTATACTTTCTGTGATGGCATACGACGCATGTTCTGCATTGCATATATTATGCTTTCTGTATAGCAGGCATCATTACTGTATATACACCACACCGTATAGTTACATTGCATAGGCCCATCTGCCTGTACACGTCTATCACGTCACCATTTATTCAAAAAACTGGACACGACTATAGACATGACCCGATGATAACCGGCTAGGTAGTGATGGTATTAAAAGATGACATGTTTATATATTTCCACTGCTTTCATGTTTATCTATTTCTACTGTTTATATATCCTTATTATATGGCATCACTAGTCCAATCTCATGTACTATATATTATTATCGTGCTTGTAGTACTATTGTATCAATTACTGCCTCCTTCATTTTACCACTCACTAGGTCGCTTTCTGACGACCCTGAGTTTGCATGCCCAGGTTGGAGATCCGAGTTACCGTAGCTTCAGAGAGTGACTTGGAGTCACATGGGAGATTCCTCATCGGACTATTTATAGGTATTTTAGTGATTTATTTCTGTTATCTTATTTGTCCCTTTTTCATATCTATTCTGATTGCTAACCTCTTCTGTAGGCATTCTTGTACTTATTTCATGCTGGAACTCAGGTATATATGGAGATTATTTACTGTACTGAGGCTTAGCGTACGTACGTGGGGTTTTCCGCCTTGCGTATGTACGCCGTCATAACGTCCCCGTACCTGCGGGACCAGGGCGTTACATAGTGGTATCAGAGCCTAGGTTCACACCTGGTGTGGGTAACCACCTGGGTCAATCCTCGGGCTCTTACCAACAGTACAATCAGATTCAGATTCAAGCTTATCTGTCTCTGAATTGGGGGATTCCAGCAACGAGTACAAGAATACACTGTCATTGATAATTCGTTCCTTGACTCTTATTTATTCCTTACTAACAGTTATCAACCAGAATATCCAATTTTCTTCTTGCTTTCTTTTCAACTTCTTGCTTCCAATCCGTTAGTGTTGGTTCATTACCTTACTTCTCCATCCCGAGTTCCTTATAGATATCAGAGTGCGCAGCGAAAGTTTCGTGGGCTCGTAACATTTCTGCTTTGGGGCTGGAAATTTTGGTCTCACACTTGAATTAAAATTTCGAGGACGAAATTTTTTGTAAGGTGAGGAGAAATGTAACCCCCTGATCCCTGGTGTACGTATCACCGTATCAGTACGCGATACGACGTACAAAATTGATTTGACCTCCGTAGTAGTCCGATTGAGCTGATTTCAGTTTCAAAAATCATTTTCTAATATTTTAGATTTTTCAAGATTTTCTCAAATTTTCTGGATTATTTTGGAAAATCTCCGTAATCGGTATCAACCGATACTGATAATAGGCTTTATGATTTTTATTTCACAAACGGGGTAGAATTTTGAGAATCCACTTTCACCATGCATCTTAGAATCATGTTATCTACGTTCAGATATTTTTGGAGATTTTTCTAATTTTATCGAAAATCCGGCCAAACCGGTGTCGCCCAGTACCGGCGTCATCTTTCAGGATTTTTAAGTTGTAAACCGGATTGAATTTCCGCAAACTGTCTTCATCTTACGTCTCAGGATAATATTGTCTATTTTCTGTAATTTTTGGGCATCATTCGGAGCTAGTCACTTTTTGACCATATTAAAATATTATTAAATTATTCTTTTCTTTTTCTTTTCTTTTCCTTTCTCTTCTCTTCTCCACATCTCCAGAGAATTCCTCCCGCCGACCTACCCACCGCCTCTCTCTCCCCTTTAACTACAAAATCTCTCTCTCTCTCTCTCTCTCATACACACAATCTCTCTCCCAAACCTCTCTCTCTATCCTCTCTCCTCTCTCTCTATCTCTCTCCACATGCCAAATTCCCCTCTCTTCCTCTCTCTGCAGACCCAAAGGAGGGGAGGCCTGGCCGTTGCCAGCGGCCAGGCCAGGCCAGCGGCAACGGAGGCCGGCAAGGCCGGCGGCGCAGGTGGGGGGGCTCTCTGTTTCTCCCCCTCGCGCAGTGGGAGCGGCCGGCGCCGGAGCGGCGCCGGGGCAGCACTGGCGCCGGCAGGGCGGCCGCACAGGCCGGGCGGCCGCGCCGGCCGGGCGGCCGGTGCGCAAGGGGCGGCAGCAGCAGCCTTGCGCTGCTGCTGCTGTTACCTATTTGGGTAAAAAAACCTAAATGAGTTTGGGTTCGGGTTCAACCCAAACCCGACCCATTTACACCCAAACCCGACCCATTAAAGATACAATTTCCTTTTAGCCCCTATGAGAATTTAAATTACTTTGGGGCCCCTGCAAATTTACAAACAGCCCCCTATATATTTTCAGTTATTACGTATTTAACCCTGTTTGTTATGATTTAGTATTCGGGCGATATCGGGAGCATCCGGATTCCGATTTGGACGATTCTGGATCCGTTGCGATCGTGGGAAAGAGAGCTACCTTCCCGTGACCAATTTGTGAGTGTTTTCTTTTTAATAAATTATATTTATTCCTGTTTAATGAATGGAGTGATTGGTTAGGTAAATAAATCGTGATTATGGGTAAATCACTAGATTGTTAATAAATGACTTAATTATAGAGAGGCATATTGTGTAAATCACTAGATGAGGCATATTATGTAATGCATGATAACATAACCAGTAAAATAATATTTGCATCTACTTCATGATGTCATATAACATATAACATCTAGCTCATATGCTGTATACATAATAGATAACCATAGTAAAATGGTATGCATTCTACTTCATAGCCACCAATCATGATTACGTAGTACTGTTACATGTGCACTAATACACGCGGACTCCATGATATCAGATACGGTCACTATTACACTATATCCCTTACCGACCCACCGATACACGGAACACTGTATTGCATATAAAGATCTGTTACACGCTATACCATTAGTTGATGTTTCATCATTACATAGATACTGAGATTCACGACACTCGTACTGCATGTGACCTACTGATATCGGATACTCTAGTACACTGGATACCGTCACCTCGTTACATAGATGCACTGCTCACTGTTATGACAGGCACTAGCACAGAGGTATTACACGGATTATGACTACACATAGATGTTTTACTGGTATACGGATAGACCAATGCACGGACTACAACATTTCATGTTTCCATATCACTGTTACTCATGCTTGTCATGTTTCTATATCACTTTACACATGCATGCGTGGTTCCTCTATTCTTGTCATATGGATCCCTGTTCATCTTACATGTATTATTGTTCCATGTTACTGTATTCATGTTATATGATTGTTTCCTGTTACTGATATGGATATTCCCATTACTGGACATGAGAGCTGTTGATATGCAATATGTGGAATCCCACATCTATTGTTCCCGTTTCCCGTTATATTATTCCTGTTATATTGTTCCCGTTTCTTGTTATATTGTTCTATGCTATCAACAGAGCTCTGGTCCAGTTATCCTGTTACCCTTATCATGTACAGTAGTTGTTCTTGTTACATTCTATACTTGACATATCAGATTATAAAGAGAACTTGGGTATGGGGGAGACTTGACGGTTGATTAGATCATATCGGGTGGATGTCTGGATCAATTGTTCGTCCCACTGCAGGGGACGGGGTAGTGCTGGCTACCATCTGTTACTCATGAGCATCCCGTTATTGTTTTAGCTCATTGAGATTCCCGTTACATGTTACAGCTCTAGCGGGCTGGCCCTGGTCTCAGCAGCCAGGGATCTGATAAGACCGTTGTCCCGGGTATGTACGGGACACACCCACCCGATAAGAACTCCTCGACCATGAGTTTCCAATTAACATAATAAAACAGTACACACAATAGTGACGTTGGGAACACTTGTTATTTGATCACTCTCTCGTTTGGATAATGGTACCCGTAGGCCATGTCCGGATGGGTTCGACTGGAGTGCGGGCTCCAGTATGAACTGCCAGTGGTATGGGACACTGGAAGAGAGTGATTGTAATACCAGGTGGTACTGATTGCTACTATTGTATAAATCACATGACATGCCTAGTACATATATGCTATCTTGTTATTATTCATGCTACTTTATCCGATATCCTGTTACCTGTATACTTGTTACTTTACCTGGCATATGTTATACTTTCTGTGATGGCATACGACGCATGGTCTGCATTGCATATATTATGCTTTCTGTATAGCAGGCATCATTACTGTATATACACCACACCGTATAGTTACATTGCATAGGCCCATCTGCCTGTACACGTCTATCACGTCACCATTTATTCGATAAACTGGACACGACTATAGACATGACCCGATGATAACCGGCTAGGTAGTGATGGTATTAAAAGATGACATGTTTATATATTTGCACTGCTTTCATGTTTATCTATTTCTACTGTTTATATATCCTTATTATATGGCATCACTAGTCCAATCTCATGTACTATATATTATTATCGTGCTTGTAGTACTATTGTATCTATTACTGCCTCCTTTATTTTACCACTCACTAGGTCGCTTTCTGACGACCCTGGGTTTGCATGCCCAGGTTGGAGATCCGAGTTACCGTAGCTTCAGAGAGTGACTTGGAGTCACATGGGAGATTCCTCATCGGGACTATTCATAGGTATTTTAGTGATTTATTTCTGTTATCTTATTTGTCCCTTTTTCATATCTATTCTGATCGCTAACCTCTTCTGCAGGTATTCTTGTACTTATTTCATGCTGGAACTCAGGTATATATGGAGATTATTTACTGTACTGAGGCTTAGCGTACGTATGTGGGGTTTTCCGCCTTGCGCATGTACGTCGCCATAACGTCCCCGTACCTGCGGGACCGGGCGTTACAAGCTGACAGGGGACAAACGCGATAGCGCGCGGCAACAATCGCCACACGCGCGGCTCTAGAAGAGCCGCAAAAACGCGGCCTGGGCTGCGTTTCCGCGGCCATACGAGCGCAGCCGCGCCCGCACTTTGGGCCAGGGGTTGTCCCCCTGGCCCTCTTTCCCCTGGTGCCTATAAATCCCCTGGGGTTCTTCTTTAGGGGGAGATATACAGGGAGTTAGGGTAGTTTCTTTCCATGTTATAGTTTAGAGTAGTTTAGTTTAGGTTAATTCTTCTTCTTTCTTTGTATTTTTCATTTCTTGTAAATCTTGTAATAGGAGAGAGAGTGGTATATGGTTGAAAAGCAAAAGTTCTTGTAATAGAATGTGACAATCTATGAAAAATTCTCTCTTTACCTCTCTTTATTTTCTTCTCTCTAACTCCTGTTACATGTTTAGCTAATCTTTTCTCTCATGGCAACTAATTACTAACCACTAACTAGTCTAACTTCTTACTTGATAATCCACATGAATCTAATAGCCTCTACTTGGTCTTGCTCTTGCAAGAGCCATTGATGGCTCATGATGATGGATCTAACAATCTAACATCCTAACTCTCTAACAAGCTAACATTACATTACTCCATGCTTACTCTTGTTTAGTTTTGATGGTTTAAGTGTAACTTGCTCTTATTTTGTTGAGTTTAGATGTGATGAGTTAATACATGGGTCATGCTATAAAAAGCTCTTGAACCAAGGACTAGTGATGGCCAATGATACATGCGAGACAACTATCACTAAGAGGTTAGCATGTTGGTGGATTCATGAATAGTTAGTAGTCATGAGTTTTCTTTCTTTTTCACTTTGTTTTAGATATATAAACAAAAATCACAAATATCTTATCTTTTATGTTTCCCACCTTTTTGTGTTTCACCATAGTTCTCTTTTCCATTTTTTATTTTCCTTTCTTTTCATTCTTTCAAATATAGAAGAACCGTTAACACACACGTGAACATACCGTGTAAGTTTCTATCGCCTCCCGTCCTTATGGATTCGACTCATTTTAGCCTCTATGCTATATGATTGGTAGTGAAAAGTGCATTTTTATCATTATATTTACCATCACATTTTCATATTTATTCATATAATTCTACACATTTACTAATATTTTATGATTTATTGTGTGCAGGCCTTGAGTTCTTATTTTAATAATAAATAAAGCCTAAAAGAAGCCCAAAAGCCCATATTCAAGCCCAAGTGCAAAAGTGCAAATATTAATTGTCAAAATTGCAAATACACAAGGGCCAAAGTTGCAAATATTAAAAGAAGAGGGAAGGATAGACTTCTATTCAACCCTAAAAACTTGCAGATGAGGATAAAAGCCAAAGAAGGAGAATTTAAGATCACAAATTCGTGGATAAAAGATTTGAGATCTAGGTAACTTGATTCCCAAGTTATATCCAAATCCAAAGATTAAGAGCCAGGATGCAGCTTCCAGAAGGAAACGCCCAGATGGACGGACCAGGAGAGGCCACGCGCCAAAGCGCGTGGCCAACCGACACTGTATGGCCGCGGAAACGCGGCCCAAGCCGCGTTTCCGCGGCAAATTGGATGACTCCAGGGAACAACTTTCGTGGTCGACTTCTATCCGGACTCTACCTCCTTCTGCGCCTATAAATACCCCTGCAGTGCAACCGAGAAAAGCGTCCAGAGGCAGAGCCAGAGGGCGAAATCTAGGGTTTTAGGCTTTCTTCTTCTAGCTTAGGTTTTCTTTTCTCTTTTGTAATTTCTATTTTTCCTTTTTGTAAACTGAGAGGAGATGATGTTCTCATGGAGGAAGGAGATTTACTTGTACTGAGGGTGACAATCGGTGTAAGTTTTGCTTTTCCGCCATTGTTAAATAAATCGAATCTAGGTTCGTTCTTTTTTATTATGCTTGTTGATTCTTGTGTATCTCAGTTTTTGTTTTCTTCTATTGTTGTTTCTCTAATGTCTTGCTCACCATGAGAACCAATTGCTTCGAGACTGCCTAGCCGAAGAAGAGCCCTTGATGGCCTATGGCGATGAACAAGTCTTCATAGTTTGACTTTTATTTTCATAGTGTAGATCAAGAAGGCGGACGATCCTATACGCCATACTTGTACGCCTTCCAAGAAAAGGTAAATCGTCGCAACGTTCAAAGGTAAGCAGACTGAAGAGGTATGTATGTGTAGTTTGCTTTCTTTTATTTCTTTCGTTTAGATCTCACACTACCACATTCTCAATTTCATTTCTTCCATTGTAAATATCATTTCTTCTTCTCTATCTTCTTTCTTCCTAACTTAACATTAAAATAATAAAAAAAATTTAGAGATAACTTACAAACGCTTCCATCGCTAGTCCCTCCCTGAGGATCACGACCCGCATAGCCACTGCTACCGCGGATTAGAATTGAGCACTTGCACAACTTGTTCTTAAATCTAAAATTGTTTATTTTGTGTGCAGGTAAAAACTCAATCAAAATTTTGGCGCCGTTGCCGGGGAGGGACGGTAAGTTATTCTCTAATAATAAAAAAAATTATTAACTAATTCGTTTATTCTTTTCTGTTTGCAGGTTTGGAGAACAGAAAAACAACAGCAGAAGTGGACATATAGCAACTCTGTGCTTCTGCACTAGAAGGCAGAATAGCAGAGCCTACTCATCTGCCGCGCAAACGCGGCAATAGCCGCGGATACGCGGCAATAGTAGTGAACTACTGACGTATCTTTCTGCAGGTTGCTAAAAAGTGCAAGATTTATTTTCTGCTCTGTTAAAAATTATTCTGTGATAAACCTGTACACTGCTAATTAACCAACAGTAAAATATTTGTTGATAAAGATAAAAAAATTAATTAGACGTTTGCATCCTAGGTACGTGTCTTTTCAATTCCTTTATTTTACTGTTGAAGAGTGCTGGAGCAAGGTACGTTCGTATTGCATGTAGAATAGGACTCATCTCTTGGTTGATGCTTTGAGTGAATCTTATTTACATATCTTGTACACTTGTACAAACTTATCTTAAGGGCACTAACCCATAACAAGATAAGGTGGGGATTTCATCACCCTTCCTTAGCCCAAAAATCATATCTCAAGCACTCACTAACCCAAGCCTAACTTAAAATTAGTAGACGTTGGCCCTAGGGACATCTCGGACTCAATTAGGAGATTATCCTAAGGGGGACAGTGCTGGAAGTTGACTCCTGCCAAATCAGTGTCTAGGAAGGGGATTGAGGGCCGAAAGCCCGAAGATTGGTGGTTATTTAATTAAGGAACGTCTTTGACGGAAAACTCCCACCACTCTTGCCCTGACCTGGCTGATTAACTTGTGGTCAAAGTCTACACCCTACCTCCTGTGGACAGTCTAACCAGTTAGGAGTCGTCTAGGTCATAGGTCTACCATAACTTAGGTTAGAATTTTTTCTTTTTTATTTGCTTATTTGTTTTTTTTTCTTTTATTTGTGTTTGTGTGATATGGCCTATAACAACAATTTTTTCAACTTTAATGAGAATCCATATTACACACCAACCTCTTATTCGGATATTACCAACCCGACATATCATAACTTTGACCAACCTAGTGTGCCAGATTGGTCTTATCTGAATCATTACATGCCCCAGTCCCAATACTATGAACAAAATTGGAATAATCATCACTACTCTTTACAGAGTCAATGGGGATTCAATACCCCTGAGCCGTATGGTCAACCACCTGTTCAACCATTATCTTCATATACGTCTCTTCCCACATCACCAAGTTTCAGTCCACCATTGATCTATTCGATGGGTTAGAAGAAAAAGTGGATCGGTTGCAAGTTATAATGAATGATCAAATTTCTAGCCTTTCCAACATTCTTGAGCAAGTTGATAGGAACCAAGAATCATTCTGTTTAGAAGACATTGATCAAAATTCAATTTCATCACATCAATATGAACTTGCTCAACCCCAATCCTTAGACAAATTGGCTAGTTTTAATTTCAATGAGATTGAATTAGATTGTGAATGTGAACCTGATCCCCAACTTTGTGATTCAGTTTCCATTTTCGAATCTATGTTGACTTCGGTATCCTTACCCAATTTGGACCAATTTTCTGAGCCAACATTTATTCCCGTACCCATAGATCATGAAATTGAATCACCCATTTTTGATGATCATCATATTGAACTTGACCAATTTCATACTTTGAAAGTCCCATTGACAAATTGGCAAGTTCTCATTTTTATGAGATTGAACCGAATAAGATATGTGAATTTGATTCTCAAATCTGTGATCAAGTTCAAATTCCCGAATCAATATTGACTCCTGTTTTGTTACCTGACTTAGGTAATCTTTTAGAGTCAGATTTGATTCCCACACCTATCATTCCTGAACTTGAATCACAAATATTGAGTCACATTCCATTGTGGGAAGATGATTGTGGACTTGAGTTTCAACTTCTTGACTTGGACACACTTCTTGAAACAAGCTCGACTCCTGAACCCTTACTTGATTTAAGTTTCTTTCCTGAGTCGGTATTCGTTCCTGAACCTATCATTCTTGAGTCCAAGTCAACCATTCTACCAAGTCACATTCTTTTGTTGGACATAGGTATAGACCATGACTCTGTGATGATTTTTCAGGACTGGTCATGTAAAGGAAGTAAGTTTCACGAGAGGATCTTCCATGATCCTATTCATACTGGGGATTCTAAACATGTAAATAGAAAAGAGGTCAATAAAGGTAGGTCCGTGAACTACCACATTATCTTGATTGGGTAGCAACGCTTGGCCCAATTAGACCACCACCAGAACCACCACCTTGAGGTAACTTCTGCCTTCCCTTCTTCTTTTTCATGCATATATGCATTCATTCATACATTGAGGACAATGCATGAGATAAGTGTGGGGGTAGGCTTTACTAACATACTAACATAGGTAGAAACTAACCAAAATTTGCTATAAAAAAAATTATAAAAGGACAATATTTTGACTTATCTTTTGAAAGAAATCTAAGTCAATCTTAAGAATTAGGAAAATCATGATTAGGATTTCTAAAAACATGGTCAAAATAAATAAATTGTTTAATTTTTAGGTATAGGAGGAGAAATTGAATAAGTAATTAGTCTTGATTTTTACCTTAATGAATGTGCATACCTAATGCATATCTAGGATTCTAAGATAAAGACTCTTGTGCCCTATAAAAAAAAAGTTAAAAAAAAGGGAAATTCACTAATTAAGCTGGATACATGTGCCTTAAGAAGCATTAGTATTCACGCCTAAAGGTGAGTTCTAAATAAATAAGCGTCCTTGGTTTTGTGGCATAGTTCACTCGAATTTGAGTCTGTGGGGTGTTTTCTCACCCGGTGCCCTAAAACCAATAGGTTTGGGAGCCACCGACTTTAAGTTCGCTACATGGGTGAATTAGAAAGCCTATGAAAATTAAGAAATATAATATATGTATTAATACATCTAATAGTCAATTAGTTAGGTATGAGGGCCTCAAGAAGTCTTGATACTTACACGAAAAAAATTAGATGAGTTATACATGTTAAAATATATATATATATTATATTAACACATCTAATAGTCAATTAGTTAGGTATGAGGGCCTCAAGAAGCCTTGATACTTACACGAAAGAAAATTAGATGAGTTATAAAATAATAATAATAATAATAATAAAGAGGTATGAGAGTCCAAGTTAAGGAATTCCTATTAAAAATTCATAAGGATGCATATGATTTTTGGTAACGAAAAAGACTATATTAGAAATTCAATTTTGATCCTTACTTAAAAATGAAAACAATTTACTTTATAAAGACTAAGTCTAAGAATAAATAAAAATGATAATCCTAAAACTTATAGACTACTTAGTCTTTTCAAAAGTATTTCAAATAGTTTCCTTTTATGGATTTTGTGGGTGTAATCCGCTGAAAACCCTCACGAGACAACACTCGTCCTCTAGGGTAACCTAGGGGTTTAACGGCTTGTTGCACATGCTAAGTGCAATCGTGATTCCTACGAAAGTGAGTTAGGTTAGATTAATTTTTTCTTTTCTTTTTCTTTTTCTTTGATTTTTACTCGAGGACGAGTAAAAAGATAAGTGTGGGGGTGTGATTGGTAGTGAAAAGTGCATTTTTATCATTATATTTACCATCACATTTTCATATTTATTCATATAATTCTGCACATTTACTAATATTTTATGATTTATTGTGTTCAGGCCTTGAGTTCTTATTTTAATAATAAATAAAGCCTAAAAGAAGCCCAAAAGCCCATATTCAAGCCCAAGTGCAAAAGTGCAAATATTAATTGTCAAAATTGCAAATACACAAGGGCCAAAGTTGCAAATATTAAAAGAAGAGGGAAGGATAGACTTCTATTCAACCCTAAAAACTTGCAGATGAGGATAAAGCCAAAGAAGAGAATTTAAGATCACAAATTCGTGGATAAAAGATTTGGGATCTAGGTAACTTGATTCCCAAGTTACATCCAAATCCAAAGATTAAGAGCCAGGATGCAGCTTCCAGAAGGAAACGCCCAGATGGACGGACCAGGAGAGGCCACGCGCCAAAGCGCGTGGCCAACCGACACTGTATGGCCGCGGAAACGCGGCCCAAGCCGCGTTTCCGCGGGCCGCGTTTCCGCGGCAAATTGGATGACTCCAGGGAACAGCTTTCGTGGTCGACTTCTATCCGGACTCTACCTCCTTCTGCGCCTATAAATACCCCTGCAGTGCAACCGAGAAAAGCGTCCAGAGGCAGAGCCAGAGGGCCAAATCTAGGGTTTTAGGCTTTCTTCTTCTAGTTTAGATTTTCTTTTCTCTTTTGTAATTTTTATTTTTCCTTGTTGTAAACTGAGAGGAGATGATGTTCTCATGGAGGAAGGAGATCTACTTGTACTGAGGGTGACAATCGGTGTAAGTTTTGCTTTTCCGCCATTGTTAAATAAATCGAATCGAGGTTCATTCTTTTTTATTATGCTTGTTGATTCTTGTGTATCTCAGTTTTTGTTTTCTTCTATTGTTGTTTCTCTAATGTCTTGCTCACTATGAGAACCAATTGCTTCGAGACTGCCTAGCCGAAGAAGAGCCCTTGATGGCCTATGGCGATGAACAAGTCTTCATAGTTTGTCTTTTATTTTCATAGTGTAGATCAAGAAGGCGGACGATCCTATAACGCCATACTTGTACGCCTTCCAAGAAAAGGTAAATCGTCACAACGGTTCAAAGGTAAGCAGACTGAAGAGGTATGTATGTGTAGTTTGCTTTCTTTTATTTCTTTCGTTTAGATCTCACACTACCACATTCTCAATTTCTTTTCTTCCATTGTAATATCATTTCTTCTTCTCTATCTTTCTTTCTTCCTAACTTGACATTAAAATAATAAAAAAATTTAGAGATAACTTACAAACGCTTCCATCGCTAGTCCCTCCCTGAGGATCACGACCCATAGCCACTGCTACCGCGGATTCGAATTGAGCACTTGCACAACTTGTTCTTAAATCTAAAATTATTTATTTTGTGTGCAGGTAAAAACTCAATCACTATAACGGAAGTATCGAGGAAGCCAAAGCGCACACACTTTAACTCTTGATTTCAAAACATACACTTTTTGTGCGCGATTTTCCCCCGATCAAATTTTGGCGCCGTTATCGGGGATGGGAACGGTTTGATTTCACGTTTTTGTTAACTTTTTTCTTTGTTTTTGGTGTGCAAATTAATTCTTTAGCAATGCAGAAGTCCACACTTTCTCTTGTGTGGTTGGGTAAATTCTTGTATATTCTTATATTCTGCTGCTAATTTTTATTTATATTACTTGTGCACTGTAATAGTTTTAAGAACTAAAATACAGAAATTGGATGCTTTAAAACGGTTTAGACATTTGCATCTAGGCACGTATCAATTTTCATTCTAATATACTGTATTTTGTTCTTGTGTTGTTGTGATCTTGACGAAGGTGTACATATTGCATTGCATTTAGTTAGGAAAAACACATGGGTGATTTACTCTCTTTGTGTGTTCATTCTTATCTATATTCCATACTTGCACGAATTGAACTTAAGGGCAATACCCAATACAACATAAAGTGGGGAAGTCATTACCCTCCCTTAACTCAAAATTACCTCCCCACTCCAACAACCCAAGTTTTAATAAAAGCTTGCTAGACGTTGGCCCCCTAGGGACATCTCGGACTCATTTAAGAGATTGACGTAAGGGGAAAATTTTTAGAAGTTGACTCTTGGCAAATTAGTGTCTAAGGTGGGGATTGAGAGGCGAAACCTCGAAGAACAGTGGTTTGGCATAATTAGGCCCGTTACTCTGGCACGGATACCTTCCACTAATCTTATCCCTACGTGGCCGATTAACTCGTGGTCAGATTTCGACAATGTACCCCCCGTGGACAGTCTAACCAGTTAGGAGTCGTCTAGGTCTAAGTCAATCCTAGCATGGACTTGTTTTCTTTTTCTTTTTCTTTATTTGTTTGTTTGTTTTTCTTTTTTGTAAATTGTGACATGGATTTCAACAACAAAAATTTTTTCAATCCAAATATGAATCCATATTTCACCCCAACCTCATTTGACTCGGATAACTCCGACCCGGCTATGTACAACATGAGCCAATCATAATATATGCCAGGTTGGATTATCCGACTCAATATCCCCAATCCTATGACTATAATTTTCAAAATAATTTTAACTCTTCACAGAGTCAATGGGGATTCACCTCCCCCGAGTCAAATTTTTAACCATATTGTCCACAATTTTCACAATATTCATTCCCCGATTCTGCTCCATATCCTCCTTTTCCTGAACCACCTATTGAAGAAAAATCATCATTGTAAAGGACTTTGGAAGAAGCGATAGAGGCCCAAAAATAATTTGAAAACAATATGGCCTCATCATGTTCACAAAATTTCAATATTCATATAGTTCTTTTCCAGAACCAATCAAAGAAAAATCATTGTGGGAAAAAACTGTGAAATTCGTGCAAGAGACTGAGCGAATAATATAAAATATGAATAAGTTCTCATGTCCATTAGATGTTCATATGACTCAAGAATCTTGTCATTTTGAAAATCAAGCTTCAATTTCATCATACCAATCTGAACTTGACCAACATCCAATTCCTGATACTTTGGCATGTTATCCACTTCCTAAAATTAAACTTGAAAATGAATGTGAACCTGAGTTTCAAGCTAGCGAATCGAGTCCAATGTTTGAATCAATGTTGACTCTTGTTGTGTTACCTAAACTAAGTAACGTTCCTGAGCCAGTTTTGATTCTCATAATTCCTGAACTTGAATCGATCATTTCACCCATTCACATTCCTTCTGTGGACAAAAATCAAGAATCAATTTCATTACATCCATTTGAACTTGCCCAAAATCTTGACAACCACCTTGACATTTTGGCAAGTTATCCTTTTTCTAAAATTGAACTTGAACTTGAAAGTGATCATGAACTCCAGTTGGTAATTCCATTTCACGTTTTGATTCAATAATGACTCTGGAATTTTTATCAGATTTTTTCTTTATTCCGGAGTCAACATTGAATCCTGTACCAGTACACCGTGAAATCGAATCACCAATCTCTTATGATCACACTTCATTGATGGGGAAAGTGTGTGAACATCAATTTTTTAGTTTGGACCATATTTTTGAACCAATTTTGACTCTCATTGTTGAATCTTGACTTGATCTGAGTTAAATTCTCGAGTCGATATCGATTTTTATTGCTGATCCATTTGAGTCCAAATCTATCATCTCTCAAAATCACACTTCATTGTTGGATAAGGATGTTGAAGAAAATAACTCAGTAATTATTTTTAAAAATTTGAACTTAGATGGGGATAAGTTTTTAAATAAGATTATTCAGTCAATCATTCTTTTACTAGGTCGCATTAGAGATGTCACTGGTGGGTTTCTGCAAGATCCACAATATCTTGATTGGGCAGCAACGCTTGGCCCAGTCAGACCACCATCGGAGCCACCACCATGAGGTAATTTTCCTTTCCTCTCTATTTGTTTCATGTATATACACATTCACGATGCATTGAGGACAATGCATGAGATAAGTGTGGGGGAGAGTTTACTAACATAGTTAGTTTTACATTTTCTTTTTTTTTACACTTCTTTTTAGGAACTTTTTAAAAATCTCTTTTGTATAAAAACTCTTTTCTTTTCTTTTTACCAAATTTTTTGAAAAAAGATAAATAGTTTTGATTTAATTTTAAGAAAATTAAGATGATCTTAGGAATTAGGAAGACCTAAAATTATAAAATTTTAAACTGTGTCAAAATAATAGATCTTATTTAAATTTTAGGATTAGAAAGTAAGATTAAAAGATAATTTGATCTTGAATTTTTTTGTCTTAATTTATGCACTTCACACTTACACAATTTTTGGGATTGAAACAAAGACTGAAAATGTCAAAAAAATATATATATTTAAAAAAATAATTATAATAATAAAAACCACTTATTGAAGTTGGATAATTATGCCTCAGGAAGAAAGATTATTCACACCTAAAATAGTGGATAAAAATAAAATAATCCCCTTTAGTATTGTGGCCTTGTCTACTCGAGTCCTTAAGCTCGAGGGATGTTCTCTCATCTGGTGCTCTAAGATCATCAGATTTGGGAGTCACCGGCTAAAGGCTCACTACCCAAGTAAATAAGAAAGCCTAAGAAAATTAAGAGAAGAAAAAAAAAAAAAATAATAAATATAAATATATAAATCAATGGTATGAAAGCTTGAGTCGATATCCCAAAAATCTTCACAGTCCACAAAGTGCATATTTTTCTAAGAGTTCTATAAAAGATCAAAGAATCAATTCAATTTTAAATTCTTATATTTAATTTATAACAAGATTTTGAATTTCGACTTAGTTTAAGGAAGAACAATTTCTAGTTAACCTCTGACCTTGGATCACTTATATTTTCGCAAAAATACATCAATACTTTTCTCTATTTCAAAATGTATTTTCAAAATATTAATATTTGATTTCTTTCTTTATAGATTTTGTGGGTGTAATCTGCTGAAAACCCTCAGGAGACAAAACTCCTCCTCTAGGGAAAACCTAGAGGTTTAACGATATATTGCACATGCTCAGTGCAATCGCGTCACCTGCGAATTTAGTGTAATAATTCCTTTAGTTTTTTTGTTCCGCTCGGGGCCAGCAAAAGATAAGTGTGGGAGGTGTGATTAGTCTCTAAAACTGCATATTGCGTACCACATCTTCACATTTATTTTATATTAAATTCTGCTAATAATAGCTCTCTTGTATATTTCTACGTCCATGGTGTGCAATGAAGAAGAAGATCCTAAATCAGCATTTAATGGGTGATTAAAGGCATATAATATAGCCATTGATCTTGGAGAACTGATTCGTCAAAATCAGGGCCCCAAAACCACAAACCGGGACCTGCAGCCGACAGGGGGACAGATGTGATAGCACGCGGTAGCAGGCGCCGCGCATGCGGCTCTAGAAGAGCCACGAAAATGCGGCCTGGGCCGCGTTTCTATGGCCATACGGGCGTGACCGCGCCCGTTCTTTGGGCCAGGGGTTGTCCCCCTGGCCCCCTTTCCCCTGGTGCCTATAAATACCCCCTGGGTTCTTCTTCAGGGGGAGATATACAGAGAGTTAGGATAGTTTCTTTCCATGTTGTAGTTTAGGGTAATTTAGGTTCTTATTCTTTCTTTGTATTTTCTTGTAATAGGAGAGAGAGTGGTATATAGTTGGAAAGTAAGAGTTCTTATAATAGAAGGTGACAATTTATAAAAGGTTCTCTCTTTACCTCTCTTTATTTTCTTCGCTCTAACTTTTTTTATATGTTTAGCTAATCTTTTTTCTCATGGCAACTAACTATTAACCACTAACTAGTCTAACTTCTTACTTAATAATCCACATGAATCTAATACCCTCTACTTGGCCTTTCTCTTGCAAGAGTCATTGATGGCTCATGATGATGGATATAACACTCTAACATCCTAACTCTCTAACAAGCTAACATTATTTCACTCCATGCTTACTCTTGTTTAGTTTTGATGGTTTTGAGATCACCTAGAGAGGGGTGAATAGGTAACTAGCTAATCTAATGATGAATTAATGCGGAATTAAAACTATTTATGCAAACTAAAAACTATTATGCTAAACACACCAAGTATAATATAAGAATGTAGTCGAATTCTTGTTGAAGGGCTCTGGACTATCTCCTCAAGATTCCTCTAGATAACAGTTGAGGTGCCACTTTGGCTCTCTTGATTGAATATAAGTGTGACCAACAATCCCAAGCATATATCAATTTAAGCACAAGATATATCAAGCATATAAAGATAAAGACAATGTAAGCATGCAAGATATAAACACAAGTGAGAGATAGAGAGCAATCGCAAGCACGGGAGATTTGTTTCGAGGTTCGAGCACCCTTACTCTATGTCCCCACCTTCAACACTATGAAGGATTTTCACTAAAAACGATCCACCGGATTACTCGGTGCCGAAACACCTACAAGTTCTCACTAGAACTCCTTGAACTCACTAGTCCCTCTTTTGTTCCCGTAAGAACAACACACGCAAGCACACTAGCTTGCCGAGGTCGCACCTCTACACTGAGCTCCCATAAGAACTCAAAACAACACGACCCGCAAGTTCGCCTCCTCAAATACAAGATAAAACACTTTGGTGATCTCAACGCTTTGATTACCTAAAAACACTCTCATAACAGCTCTCCTATAGGATTGATATAGCAATGGAAGCTCAAGTATGTGTGAGAAAACTTGGATGGATTTTGTGGTGAAAAACTAAAGAAATCACTTTTGAAAACACTCTTGATAAATTCTCCTTCTGATATGAAAGTTTTAGTTCCAAAATAAGTGGAGATAAACACTTAAAGAGGTAAGAAAACTAACTTGAAAACTCTCTAAAAATCTTATGTGAAACAGTCCAAGTAAGCCACAATTTATAGGCTCTCAAAATATGGCCGTTGGAGGCCAATACAGCAGGAAATCCCGCTGTCGGTCGACCGCCCGATCGACAGGACAACGGTCGGATTTCCGACTGTTGTGCCACTGGTCGACCGCCCGGTCCACCGGGGCTTGGATACAGAGAGCAGAGCTCTCTGCCAGTCGACCGCCCGATCGATTGGGGCCAGATCCAGAGAGCAAAGCTCTCTAGCGGTTGACCGGGTCGGTCAACCGGCCCTCCAGCCAAACTGGTTGTGCACGTTTGTGCACATCAGTCGACCGGACCGGTCGACCGACCGGTCGACCGACTTCTGTCTCGGTCGACCGTCCGGTCGACCGGCAATAGGCCTGGTCACATCTTTTTGGGGATAAAAACTTGGTCTTTTTACATTCAATAAAATCCCATAAATTCTTATAAATTCTACAAAAATAAGTTTATTGATATACTTTGATATACAAACATATTTTATTAAAAATCAAAATATTTTACAAACATTTTGAACTATTTTGTAAAATAGAAATTTGGGCTTAAACAAAAATCTGTATTTTTCAAAAACATTTCCAATTTGAAAAACGATTTTTCTAAAACTTCTCCAAGTACAAAAATAAGATATATTAAACACTTTGAAGCTTAGTGTGTATGGATATGATCCACTACATATATGAGATGAAATATCTATGTTTTTTTACAATAAGCTCTAAAATAGTTTTGATAAAACACATGTATATTTTGAAGCTTAAAAATCAAAACAGTATTTTCTAAAACATATAAATTTTGTGTATGTATGAGTACTTGAGCAATCTACTAACTAATCTATCCTTTACATTTTATCTAAAAATAAAATCTTACAAACCCCGACACAAGCCTTCATGAAAATCTTCTCTTGAAAATCTTCTTCTCCTTTTTAACGTGGTCCAAATCTAGATCCAATGAGCTAGACTCCTCTTGAGTACTTAATGCAATCTTGATGCGCGAGCTCTTGAATCAACATGTGCTAGCTCCAAAACTTGACTTCAAATCATTTATTGAAGCTAAACACCAACTAAGATCTTGATCAAATATCTGAGACAATTAAACACAAGATCATTAGTACTATAACTACATGAGTTAATCATCATCAAAACTAGAGCGATGGGCCTCGGGCCAACAGTCTCCCCCTTTTTGATGATGACAAAACTCATGGAGTTATATATACATAGATTAAAGTTAAGCTTCATAGAAGCTCCCCCTAACTCATGCATAACAATAAATAAATAGATATTTAATGAAGTGTATAAACTAAACAAAAATGTATACATAAACAAGGAGATAAACATGCCTCGACTCACCAAATTCTTCTCCCATTTTTGCATAAACAAAACATATATGCATAAACAAAACTCTCAAAAACCTTCTCTCCCTTTTTGTAGAAAATAAGGAAATAAAATAAACATGCATATATAAACTCATCAAATACTTTCCCTTTTTTCGTCAATTCATCAACAAATGGGCGAAAACAAATCAAACAATAAAGATATATGCAATATACATTCATGAAGAAGAGAGATGTGAAGTTAGCTCCCCTTGCATACATGCATTACATGAAGAAGAAATGACAAGACCCTAACTCACATAAAATATAATATACAATGCATAAGCGGAGATGTTAAGCTCCCCCTACACACATGTACCACATAAAGAAGAGATGTCAAGCTCCTCAATATAAGATACACTCAACATGAATCTATATATAGAAGAGATGTTAAGCTCCCATTGCATATAGGTAATTTATATCAAAAATTTTGAAATCATTTTTAAAACAAAATTTTGAATTTTCTTAAGCCAACAAAATAAATTTTGAGATACCACTTGTAAATAAACAGAATTTTAAGATATCACTTGTAAATAATCAAAATTTTTAATACCAATTGAAAGGTAAAATATGAAGTATATTTTGATAACAAATGAAATATATTATAAAATTTGATACCAAATAAAATGTCAATTGAAATCCCAATTAAAAATAATGCATAAGCTTATAAAGATACCAATTTATTTTTAATTTTAAGTCAATCTTAGCATAAACATAATTTGTGCTTTAAACATGTAATGGATATTGTAAATCAAGTACAATCAAAACATATATATATATATATATATATATATATATATATATATATATATATATATATATATATATATATATATATATATATATATATATATATATATGTATGAAAAAGAAAATACCAATTGAAATTGATATTTTTAGAGATTTTGAAGCATGCATATATAGAAAATATTATGAGTATACAAAAGTGAAGTATCATGAAGATCATGTGTATTACTCATAACTATCCATCCTATTCAGCACATGTTAAAAGATTTTCAATTTAGAGCATACAAGGTATGGTCGCCCAACCATCCTCCCTTAGGTTGGTAGGGATTTTCAAAAATAAGATTTGAAAATAGTTGTATTTTGAAAACACTATCAAATGAAGAATAAATAACTAGTTTAAAGTATTTTTGAATAACTAGTTAAATATCCTTCAAACATTCAAATATGAAAACAAATTAATATATATCTCATGAAACATACTAAATACACAAGAGTTGACATTCGAAATCTATAAACCTCATAAAGCTCATGAAAATAAAGTCATGAGTAAACAAATTAAATATGAGTGCACAAGTATGAAGTGAATAGCATATTCATGAAAATAGTCAATGAGGCTCAAGATATCAAACATGTGAAAATCATGAAATTTTATTTTTCATTAAAAACAAACTTCAAGGTATATGTATGTTCTATCAAAACTAACAATATACATACATATCCTGAATACAAAAGAATCCATAATAGAATTTGCATGAAGGCAAGTAACTCAAGGGTATATATGTATATTTATTAGTTTTAGATAAGAATAATATATACATGAAGCAAAACATGCACAAAGATATGGAAGACAAGTATAATTGAGAGAATCATCAAAACTAGGTTATACATGTACATATAATGAGTACAAATGAGCAATGAGACACAAACATGTAAGAATCAATTTGTGGCTCACTACTTTACAAGTATATACACAAGTTTTAATGAAAAATTCATCTAAACAAGTACTCACCACATGAAGCACAAAAATAAAAACATGCAAAAAAATATTTATATCAAAGAATGTAAACTAAAATAAGAGTTTAGAGATTACCAAACTATAAGCACTTTTCTCCAAGTCTCCGAACCATGGTGGTCCTCCCACCAAGCTTCCTTGATAGTGATGCATCAATTTGGTGTGTCCATCTAACTTATCATGCATCCACCACCAAGACACCAATCCTCTCACGTCATGTGAGAGTCCACACCTACATCAAACACAAGTGGTGGGAATTGGTACCCATTTTCTTTTGGGTCCACGGGGGTTTGTATTATAAGGAACCCAAATATTTTTATTAGCAAAATTTAAAGAATTTACCTTATCATAATAAAATTTTGCTAAATGGCCTTTGCGGTCGCAATGTGTACATTTGTACACTTTAGCATGCATATGAGAATGAGTGTGATCATGATGTGCAAAGTGTGCATATATATACCGTGAGTGATGTGCATGAATATGTGGAGCTTGTTTCTTTTGGAACAAAATTTCTAATCTATTATGATTAAATACACAATTGATCAAAGTTAAGCTCAAACAATTTATTCTATTTTTCAAAAATTGAATCTCATTTTTATCAATGATAGTATGAAGAGTATGGCAAGTATGAGAATCAACAATCTTTTTCTTTTTAGAAATATTTTCCTTTTCTTTTGAAACAATTTTTCTTTTCAAAGAGTTGTTTTCTTCTAAAACAATTTCTTTTTCTTTTTTCACCAAATTAATTTTATTTTTAAAGAATTATTTTCTTCACAAATATCATTTAATTTAGAAAATAAGAAAATATTCTCCTATTTCAAAGATTCATTTTCTTTAGAAATGTTTTCCAATTTATTTTGAAAAGAATCTTTTTCTTTTGAAATGGACTCATATTTATTTTTCAATCTTTTATGGTCCTTTTAAGTAAATCATATTTTTCAAGAAGTTGTTAACAAAATGTAGCAAGCTCATCACATGACATGTCAACATCCTCATCGAGCTCGAATTCGGAATTTACCTCAAGGGGTTATCAGCTTAGACCATGTAGCATATGTTGGAAGTATCATTTCCATCATCCGAGTCGGTTCCCGCATAGTATTGCTTTTGTTCGCCAAGGGAGACTATAGTGTTCCATACTATAAAAGCGGAATCAAAATTAGCAACCCTAGATAAATATTCATCATTTAGGGTACTATTTAAAGCATGAAGGATTTTTGCATTAGCCTCAAGGTTTTTACCATTTAAACAATATGAATCTTTAATAGTGATAAAATAAACATGAATACCTAGGGCTTTGAGGTACATTGACATCTTAACCTTCCAAGTTTGGATGTTAAGAATATCAAACATGGGAAGTGACATGAAATCTATATGTGTGTGTGTGTACAAATATTGTGATTAGCTAAAAATGAGGATTTTTAACTCAAGGTTGTTGACCCAAATCAAGAGCACCAAGTTCTGATACCAATTAAGATCACTTGGGGGTGAATAAGTGAATAGCTAATCTAATGATGAATTAATGCGGAATTGAAACTATTTATGTAAACTAAAAACTATTATGCTAAACACACCAAGTATAATACAAGAATATAGCCTAATTTCGGTGAAGGGCTCTGGACTATCTCCTCAAGATTCCTCTAAATAAGAGTTGAGGTGCCGCTTTGGCTCTCTTGGTTGAATACAAGTGTGACCAAACAATCCCAAGCATATATCAATTTAAGCACAAGATATATCAAACATATAAAGATAAAGGCAATGTAAGCATGCAAGATATAAACACAAGTGAAAGATATAGAGAGAGCAATCACAAACACGGGAGATTTGTTTAGAGGTTCGGGCACCTTGCTCTATGCCCCACCTTCAACACTATGAAGGATTTTCACTAAAAACGATCCCACCGAATCACTCGGTGCCACAACACCTACAATGAGTTCACACTAGAACTCCTTGGACTTACTAGTCCCTCTCTTGTTCCTACAAGAACAACACACATAAGCACACTAGCTTGTCGAAGTCGCACCTCTACACCGAGCTCCCACAAGAACTCGAAACAACACGAACCCGCAAGTTCGCCTCCTCAAGTACAAGATAAAACACTTTGGTGATCTCAACACTTTGATCACCTAAAAACACTCTCACCACAGCTCTTCTATAAGATTGATATAGCAATGAAAAGCTCAAGTATGTGTGAGAAAACTAGGATGGATTTTGTGGTGACAAAATTAAGAAATCACTTTTAAAAATACTCTTGATAAACTCTCCTTCTGATATGAAAGTTTTAGCTCTAAAACAAGTGGAGATAAACACTTAAAGAGGTAGGAAAAATTAGCATGAAAACTCTCCAAAAATCTTATGTAAACAGTCCAAGGGAACCCCAATTTATGGACTCTAAAACTATGGCCGTTGGAGGCCAACACAGCAGAAAATCCTGTTGTCGGTCGACCGGGCGGTCGACCGGTCAACGGTCAGATTTTCGATCATTGTGCCACCAGTCGACCGCCCAATCGACCGGGGCCTGGATCAGAGAGCAGAGCTCTCTGCCGGTCGACCGCCCGGTCGACCAGGGCTAGATCTAGAGAGCAGAGCTCTCTGTCGGTCGACCGGGTCGGTCGACCGGCCCTTCTGCCAAACTGGCTGTGCACGTTTGTGCACATCGGTCGACCGGACCGGTCGACCGACTTCTTTCTCAGTCGACCGTCCAGTCGACCGGCAGAAGGCCTGGTCACATCTTTTTGGGATAAAAACTTGGTCTTTTTACCTTTAATAAAATCACATAAATTCTGCAAAAATAAGTTCATTGATATACTTTGATATACAAATATGTTTGAATAAAAATCAAAATATATTACAAACATTTTGAACTATTTTTGTAATATAGAAATTTTGGCGTAAACAAAAATCTGTATTTTTCAAAAACCATTTCCAATTTGAAAAACGATTTTTTTTAAAACTTCTCCAAATACGAAAACAAGATATATATTAAACACTTTGAAGTTTAGTGTGTATGGATATGATTCACTACACATATGAGATGAAATATCTATGTTTTTGACAATAAGCTCTAAAATAGTTTTGATAAAACACATGTATATTTTGAAGCTTAAAAATCAAAATGGTATTTTCTAAAACATATAAATTTTGTGTGTGTGTATGAGTACTTGAGCAATCCACCAACTAATCTATCCTTTATATTTTATCTAAAAATTAAATCTTGACACTTACAAATCCCGACACAAGTCTTCATGAAAATCTTCTCTTGAAAATCTTTGTCTCCTTCTTAACGTGGTCCAAAACTTGATCCAATAAGCCAGACTTCTTTTGAGTACTTAATGCAATCTTGATGCGTGAGCTCTTGAATCAACATGTGCTAGCTCCAAAACTTGACTTTAAATTCTTTGTTGAAGCTAAACACCAACTAAGATCTTAATCAAATATCTGAGACTATTTAAATATAAGATCATTAGTACTATAACTATATGAGTTAATCATCATCAAAACTAGAGCGATGGGCCTTCGGGCCAATAGGCTTAAGTGTACCTTGCTCTTATTTTGTTGAATTTGTAAGTGATGAGTTAACATATGGGTCGTGCTTTGAAAAGCTCTTAAACTAAGGACTAGTGATGACCAATGATACATGTGAAGCAACTATCACTAAGAAGTTAGCATGTTGGTAGAGTCATTAGTAGTTAGTAGTCATGAGTTTTCTTTCTTTTTCACTTTGTTTTAGATATACAAACAAAAACCACAAATATCTTATCTTCTATGTTTCCCACCTCTTTGTGTTTCACCGTACTTCTCTTTTCTATTCTTTATTTTCCTTTCTTTTCATTCTTTCAAATATAGAAGAACCGTTAACACACATGTAAACATATCGTGTAAGCTTCTATCGCCTCCTGTCCTTATGGATTCGACTTGTTTAAGCCTCTATGCTATAACGGAAGTATCGAGGAAGCCAAAGCACACACACTTTAACTCTTAATTTCAAAACATACACTTTTTGTGTGCGATTTTTCCCCGATCAATCGACATCAACTCAGAATTTTGAGTAGTTTTTTCAGTTTTTTTATTTTTTTCCTTTTGTTCAAACTTACAAATTTTCAATTTTCATGAGTTCGCCAAGGGGTGTTCAAGATACCAGTTTTTCATTGTTCAGTCTTCAAAGAACATTTTGCGACACACGAAAGAGACTTAGGTCAAACTTTAGAAAGTACTATGTCATCTATTGGAATTCATCTCTATTTCTCCTTATTCAGAATATAATCTCAAAGTACTCTATCATCAGTTGGAATTTGTCTCTACTTCTCCTTATTCAGAATATAATCTCAACCGTCAAACATCTCCGTCTCGACGTGCACACTCATCATACTCTCGACATTTATCATGATTTTGTGGGAAGGTGTTCAAAAATACAAGTTTTGTTCATAGATCTTCAAATTGCGCCATGTGGGATTAACATTGACTTTAGATTTTTTTTTTTAATATATTTTTCAGATTTTTTTCTTTTTATTCAGACTTACAATTTTCTCTCCATTGTGAATTTGTGAGAGGGTGCTAAAATAGTATTAGGATTATATATTAGTAATTGTATTAAGAGTGGAGGTTTCCTAATCATGTAATTATAATGACTATATATTTCGGCATTTCGCTTATCAATAATACACAATTCAGTTTCTCTTCAACTAATTTAACATGTGAAAATATTTTGGTGACTGCAAAGGTGATGCTAACAAAATCTTTGAAAACATAGGAAAAGACAAATGGACAAAAAGAGTACAGGGAGAATGTAATATGACATTATTGGGTTTGTTTTTTTTTCTTTTCCCGGGGATTTTTTGGGGGTTGACACTCGCCATCCATATTCATTGTTCAATTGTTTGGCAACATGAAAAGTCCAAAAGCTTTGCCCTTCCCTCCCTTGGATAGATAGGGAAATGCAGAGGCCTTCCAGTAGGGTCAACCCAGTGTAAAAAGATGTGCATCTAGTTTTCAACAAAACAAAGAAAGCTGATCTGTAAATAAGGACTCAAGTCATTCATCCAAATTTGTGTGTATGTGGGTGGGTGTGTGGTGGTGGTGGTTTGGAGGGGGGTTTGTATTTCCATCAAATATACATTTTTGATAGAGATGGAATAGCTCTTCACATCTCACCCTTCGGCTCAAGTGCCCTTTTAAATTTAACATGTTAATTATGTATATCATCATCATAATAATAAATATTATTTATTTTAAGAATTTGTCGTAGCTTAGTGTAAGAGGGATTTGAACCCCGGACATCTTGTCCGCTGCAAAGAGGTTTTATCATTGTGCTAAAATGACACTTGCCTATATATATTATTGTGATACTGCACTTCTATTGTTACTTTCATCGTACTAATATTCAATTCATTGTAATATTCTAAATTTCAAAGGAATAATAAAAGTTATCAGCTTTTATGTGGTCTTTTCGTTTCTCCTCCTAGCTCCACAATTTGAACTTAGGACTTTCCACAGCCAAGTTGTACCTTTTATTCTTTCATAGTGCTATCCGGCACTTTGAATGCTAGTGTGGTGGAGATTTTTCACCATAAGGGATTGGACGGTCGATCCTCACCACAAGCACGATTGAAAAGTGGGGGTGAAATATGAATAAGTAAAGCATGACACAAACACAGAGGATTTTACGTGAAAATTTTAACTAAAAAAAACCACAAGGAGGGGGAGGAACTTTGCTGTAATTTTGTGGACAGAATTACAGGAATTTGGAAGGAGTATACAGAGTTTGAATTTTCAAGGTTCTGCACTCTCTTTATTGGGGGAAGAGATTTATTTATTCTCCACGGAGCTGTTGGACTAGAGGTAGATGATCGTGAGTGGGAATGCACATTTTGTACATTGTTATGATAACGATTAGTGGTGCTGGTCTGTTGGGATTGCATGCCGAGAAACTTCTCGTGCTGCCCGTGTTGAGGGCATTACAAGTTATGAACATGGAAGAGAATTGGATTGCGTAACTGACGGTGGAGATTGAGGATGATCTATTGCTGGAGCTCAGATTGAGAGGTTTCAGAGTGTCCAAGATAGAGAGAGATCTGGATGTTTGAGTGGCGGAGTTGCTGGATGAAGTATCTTCGGGACGGAGGGTAAACTTCGATAGGACCTGGAGTAGCGAATGCTGGATGATTGAATGATGTAAAAGTCTCGAAGGAGGTGCTCGGTTGCTTGGACAAGTGTCACCATCTTGATGAGGGTCAATTTTTGACCACTATAGCTAGCATTATTATTTAACTTTCTATTATGAGAGTTTAGTCAGGTTAACCTTTTTTTTCTTTTTAATAAAGAAAGTCTATGTTGATCAAAATATTTTGGTGACTGCAAATGTGGTAACAAAATCTTTGAATATATAGGAAAAGAGAAGTGAACAAAAGAGAATATAAAAAGTAAAGATGATGGTTTTATTTTGGGGGGAACTCGCCATCTATTGTCATTGTTCAATTGTTTGACAACATGAAAAGACCAAAATCTTTGCTCTTCCCCCCTTGGATTGACAGGGAAAGGGAGAGGCCTTTCAATAGGGCCCTCTCGGTACAAAGAGATGTGCATCTTCTTCCAAAAAAGACAAGAAAGTTGATCCATGAATTATGACCAAGATCTCCTTGCCAACATGGAAAATTCTTGTTTTTGATCAAATATACTTAAAGTTCCTAGTGTTTCATCAAAATCTAAAGTTGAGTTGATGGTTGAGAGAAATATTTTTATACTTTATTATGTCTCTATTAATGAAGTGTTGATTTCTTGGACTGAAACATGTACTTTTGTGCTATAATATTTTTTACATTTTTTGTTTAAATGAATTTGCTGTGAGATTTTAACCTAACTTACTCTAGTATAATTTAGAGTTCTCTGTTATTGGGTCAAAACTTAAATAGTGGTAAATGCAGAGAAAATTCTTCTTTTAACTATAACAAAATAATTTACCAAATGTTTGACCAAGCTGTTGGGACCCTAAGACAACAGAGAAGATGGGCTCTAGAGAACAGTCACCAATGGCATGAACAAGTAAGTAATGAAAAGAAAGAGAGAACTCAAGATTTAACGAGCTTCGGTAATTTGCCTACGTCCTCGGGGTAAGGGGAGAGAGTTCTTATTGAATCAATCAATTACAGGTTACATGTTACAAATAATGGAGACAATACCCCTCTTTATATAGGCAAAGAAACCACATAGAAAAGGAGACAAAAATACCTAATTCGGATTAGAAACGAATTCTGAATTAGATTTGAAAATAGGGCCGCTGCAGCTGCATTAATCGACTAGGTCAATACCCTAGTCGACTAGTTGCTTCTATTAGTCGACTAAGTATTTGGCCTAGTCGACTAGTCTGTAATGCAACAGATTTGTCAACTCTCTGTTTGTATCATTAGTCGACTAGGCCTAGTCGACTGGGTTGGGTTCTTCCTGTGTAATTGCTCCATTGATACGACTGCTATGTTCTCGTGTTTTGACACCATTGATTGTATCGATTTTTAGCTAAACACCAACAGAGTTTAAGAAACTCTATCAACAACATGTTACCCTCTCTCCCACAACTTGTTGGGAACCCAAGGCAACAGAGAAGATGGACTCCAAAGAACAGTCATCAATGACATGAACAAGTAAGTAAAGAAAAGAAAGAGAGAACATAAGATTTATCGAGGTTCAGCAATTTGCCTACGTCTTCGGGGCAAGCGAAGAGAGTTCTTATTGCATCAATCAATTACAGGTTAAAGGTTACGAATAATGGGGACAATTTCCCTTTTTATATATTTAAAGAAGCCACGAAGAAAAGGAAACCAAAAACGACTAATTCGGATCAGAAATGAATTCTGAATCAGATTTGAAAATGCCGCTGTAGCTGCATTAGTCGACTAGGACAATACCCTAGTCGACTAATTATTTCTATTAGTCGACTAGGTATTTGGCCTAGTTGACTAATCTGTAGCGAAACAGATTTGCCAACTCTTTGTTTATATCATTAGTCGACTAGGCTGAGTTCCTCCTGTGTAATTCCTCTATTGATATGATTGATATGCTCTCGTATTTTGACACCATTGGTTGCATCGATTTTTAGCTAAACTCCAAAAGAGTTTAAGAAACTCTATCAATAAGATTTTATCCTCTCTCCCCATAATTTTCTAACTCGGTGAAGATTGCTCGAATCTAAGCCGAACACAACATAGCACCATGTCAACTCCAATTGGCTGCACCATTGTGGTTGCCTACATACGCATGCCCAACGGGATCAAGTCACACGTAGTTCATCCAAACGAGCTCCATCGAGCTCAAAAACCTGTGACTAAATCTTCAACAGCGAACTAAACTGGCTGAGTCATATAAACCTCCTTATCAATACTATCATGGAAAACAATGACCTTCAATTTGAGCTCACGCTCACTAAATAGCTGCAAATAATTTAACATCTCATTAATGTCTTCAATCTGTTCAGCATCAAAATTGACTATATGATCTCCACCCGGTGTCACATCTAGTGAAATCCTTACTGATACCGAATCAACTGGAGGTAGTGGAGTGCATCAACCTCCACCTACTGCAATACATCCTTAGTCTTCGTCCTCTCCACCCGGTGAGAGACGGTAGACTTCAACAATGAAATCTCATCAAATGTGACATACTTACTTAATACATTCTTCTTATTTTCAGGGTTCCATAATTTGTAACCTTTCATATTTTTCTTAACACTCAAAAACACAAATTTCTTTGCTCGCGGATTTATCTTACCATCATTGACACTAAATAGGCTAGACTTTCAAATACCAGCAACAAATCATAATCCTGAGGAGATCCACCGGCCAAATATTCAGCGGAGTTTTGCCTCCTATCATAGTCGATGACAGTCCATTTATAAGATGACTATCATATACAATCGCCTCAGTCCAAAATGATTTGTCTAATCATGCATTTAACAATACACACCGAACCTTCTCCAACAAGGAGCGGTTGATTATTTTAGCCAACCTATGTATTCCATTTATGAAGTGAGTACCAATACTAGTGCTCTGGCCAAATTTTAGGAATTAGTTCTTGTATTTTTCAACATTGCCAATTTAGAGCTCCTTAGTCTTCCTATCAGTCTGTTTCTCCATCAATCCTTCCACTTCATCAGCATATTTAGGGTTTTAAATCTTTGTCTCATGTGATATATCCAACAATTCCTAGTTAAATTATCAATAAAAGAGATAAAGTACTGATACCTACAAGTGATGAAGTCTTGGCAGGTCCCCAAATACTAACGTGAACACAATCAAGAAGACCTTCTGAGCGGTAAGTAGAGGCGTCATATTTCACCTTTGTCTTCTTGTCCAGAACACCATGTCCACCGAATTCTATGTTGCAAGTAGATGCACCTTTCAATGATCCCTTCTTTGCTAGAGCTTGCAAAGACTTTTTTCTTGTATGTCTGAGTCTCATATGCTAAACCTGTGTACAAATATTGATCGATCACATATATTGCATATATATTGTCACATTTTCATGGTTGTTACCTAAATAAATCATATTAATAAGTCGTATTGTTCTTTATAAAATGCATGCCCATTGCTAAAGGATAAGCCAGAGAAATGAACCCAAAAGCCCATTTAATTCAGAATAAATTCGAAATCAGGAATCAGGGCAAATCTTGGCATATCAGAGAGGTTAAAAACCGGTTAGAATGAATCCTCCCAAATCAAGCAGTTGAAACTAACAAATTAAAGATCGTTTCATCAAATCAGGGAGCTGCAATAGTAAATCCAACAAGACAAAAGGAAGCCCAAAGCCACGCCAACTGATCCTCCACCTGGATGTGGCCAATTGGCCACATCTAGGCCGCGGATCCGCGGCCCAAGCAGCGGATCCGCGGCTTGTTGGTGGAGGTTTGCTCCCCTTATCTCCTCACTCCATTCCCTCTGAGGTTTTGCCTATAAAAGCTTGGGTTTTGTACTGAAAATTTAGCGAAGACTAGGATTAGAATTTTTGTTTATTCTTTAAGGATTTAGGTACTTTGTTATATAGTATAAAAGTTGTATTTTGTTTTGCAATTTGTAGTTCAGTATAAATACTTGTGAGAGAGAGGAATTGAGTGCTTGTAACTTGAAGATTGAAGTGACATCAATACAAGAGTCGAGCTTCATTTTCTTCTACTCATTTTATGGTATGTTTTACTTTAATTATTGTATTGTTTCTTGTTTCTCATGAGTAGCTAAATTGGTTTTCTGGGCTTACTATTGTACCTCTCTCCAATTCTTCTTCTTTTCTGATTTTCATGAAAAAGACCCGATGAATCATTTGCATGCCTAACTTAAAGCCTTTCTTCTTGAAAGTGTTCTTGAAGGCACATGAGAATGGGTTTGAATTTTTAAACTCCTACATCTTTTAAGAACGTTTCTTGAACTATTTTTATTCCATACTTGCTTCTTCGTGCTTGATGATTTAACATTCAATTCAAAATAGTTTCTTAAAGAAAAGAGTTAACTTTTCCAACCATCTTATATGCTTTACTTCAAACTTTCTAAAGTCAACCATAAGTTTTGCCTATGATCAAGTTGAGGCACTAAGGATTTTAATAGAAGAATAAACAGTTGAATAGTGAGATAGTGAGCCCAGATCTTCTCCTTCTTATATTAAAATCAACCAAACAATTTTCAAGCTTTTTAAATCACCTTCTCCAAAGCCTTCTCCAAATTTGCAATTTCTCTTTTAATCATCTCCCTTCTTTCTATTCTCTTTTCAATTAAAAAACGAGCATAATTCTTTGTTACTAAGCAAAACACTTTCATCGCATTCCTCCTCGTGGACACGACCCATTAGCCACAAGCTACACGGTAATTTCTTAACTCTTTGATTTTTAAAATCAATTTTTGACGCCGTTTGCCGGGGAGGGAACGGTGTATTTGTTTATTAACAAGTTTGGTGTGTTGTTTCAGGGACTTCAAGATTTAGATCTAGCATTCAAACTTTGCAAGAGAAGACTTACAAATTCTGTGCCCCTACTCTCGAAAGTAGGAAACAGAATTTCAAGAAATTGCGTTGCAAAAGTTGAAAATTTCATTGGACTACTAAAACTCTTTTTTGCAGGACATATTGCTCGCAAAAAAATTATGTTTTTGTACGTTATATTCTTGCTATATCTACTATCCACCATCCCTGTTTTAATCCAACAGTAATTTGATTGATTGTTAATTGCTTAAAAAACGTTTAGACTTACATTCTAGGCATTTGTCTAATTACGTTTATTTTACAATTACTGTTGAAGATAGCTGGAGACTAGGTATATATGCATAGCATATAGTTTAGGAAACATTCTTGGGTGATATTTGCTTTTGAATGCTACTTTTCTATATCTTGCACACTTTGCACAAATCAATTCTAAGGGTAAAACCCAAGTCAAGATAAGGTGGGGAAGTCATTACCTTTCCTTAGCCCACAAACCATCTCCAAGCACGCACAACCTAAGCCTAAGTAAAATCTGATAGACGTTGGCCTTAGGGACATCTCGAACTCATTAAGAGATTATCTTAAGGGGGAAGGTGTTGGAATTTGACTCCTGCCAAATCAGTGTCTAGGAAGGGAATTAAGGGCCGAAAGCCCGAAGGTTGGTGGTTACTTAATTAAGGAACGTCTTTAATGGATAACCACCCACCAATCTTACCCTGACCTGGCTGATTAACTTGTGGTCAAAGTCTGCATTATCCTCCAGTGGATAATCTACCAGTTAGGAGTTATCTAAGTCAAGGTTATCTTAGACTAGGCTTGGTTGTTTTCTCTTCTTGACTATTGGTGAACTTGTTTGTGATTGTGTTTGTGTATGTAAGTGTGGTCAAGAGACCCTAATTCATCTAGGTTAACTAGAAACACATCACCACCCAAGTTCGAAACAAGACCAGATTCGGTTATGGATCGACCGATATCTTTGCAGGATAGGTTCTATCCCATTAGAACATCACTTCCATCCTGCATCCAACTTCCATCAGTTGGTGAACACAACTTTGAGCTTAAGCCACGGTTCATCAATACACTCCCTAAGTTCCATGGCTTAGAGTCCGAAGATGCTTATTTCTTCATAAGAGAATTTGAGGAAGTATGCTTAATAATGAAAATCTCACACCTTGCAAATGATGCTATTAGGTTGAGATTTGTCCCATTTGCTCTTAAGGACTTAGCCAAGAAATAGCTCTACAGCTTAGCGGCCGGCTCTATCACATCTTGGATGGTTTCATCAAGGTCTTCTTGAAGAAATTCTATCCAATCCACAAGACCACTCTCGTTAGGAAAAACATCATGCAGTTCAAGCAAGAACCTATTGAACCGTTTTGGAGGTACTTTGAACGCTTCAAAGACCTCCTTGTCCAATGTCCTCATCATGGAATAGAGAAATGGCGACAATGCTAAATTCTTTATGACGGTTTAGACTACTCAACCAAGACCCTCTTAGAAGCATGTGCTAAGGGGGATTCTTGCAGAAGGATGAGCATGAAGGATGGGATTTATATGAGAATCTAGCTGAAAAGACCATCCAATGGGAACCTACTAGTGAAAGCTCTAGGAATCTAAACTCTATCTCTTCAAAAGGAGGTCTCCATTCAATTGAATCATCCATAGCTAACGAGGCTAAGTTAGTTAACCTAGCGAGAAGACTGAAAGTTTTAGAAACTAAAGACCAAAGTCCAGTCAATCAAGTAAGCCCGAACCAATTTTCAACTCCGGGTTGTACTTACTGTCAGGCCATGAATCATGTGTTTGAGTGTCCTGTATTTCAAGCTCACCAAATCTTTTCTGAACCGATGAATGCGGCATTTTCAAGGCCAAACAATGATCCTTATACTCCAATGTACAATCCTGGCTGGAGAAATCACCCAAATTTCTCATAGAGCCAACAAAATAATGACCACCCACGATCAAACCATGCAAGCCACTTCCATCATTCCAATAATTCTTCCAATCATCAACCTAACTTTTCCAATCACCCTCACAATTCTCCCAACAATTTTTCAAATTATCAATAAAATTTTCCCAATCAAGCTCCACCATCTTCCTTCCAGAATCCTCAACTCGAAAGGAGAATGACTGATTTTGAGAGAAACATGAATAGGTATATGAAGACCAAGATTCCTTCATGCAAGCAATACAGAATGTAGAGGGTCAAATGAGCCAGTTAGCCAACCCACAAATGAGAGGCAAAAGGGTACCTTATCCAGTCAACCAATTATGAATCCTAAGAATTCACAACAAGCTCATTTGGTTGAGGATCATTCACTGAATCAATGTAATGATGTTCATACATTGAGATCGGGAAAGAAAGTTGATAACCAAGTGTCAACACCACCTAATCCTAGTTAGCACAATCACACTTCAGCATCCACCTCATCTAATCCCACTCCTCCTAAATTTGATCAATCTGAAAAAGATAAGTCAACCAGTCATGTGCACCAGCCTATAACACCATTTCCTAATAGGCTGAAAACAACAAGCAAAATTCACACATGGATAAGATAATTGAGATCTTTAATCAAGTGAAAATAAATGTGCCACTTCTTGATGCCATCCAACAAGTCCTATCTTATGCTAAGTTTTTTAAGGACATGTGCACCAAGAAGAGAAAGACTAATGTATCTAAAATGGTCTTCTTAGCCACTAACATTAGTGAGCTACTATCGGGTCCGATCCCTGTTAAGTACAAGGATCCAGATAGTCCAACCATTGCCTACACAATAGGACAAGCCGAGATTAGTCGTGCATTTCTTGACTTGGGGGCAAGTATCAACTTGCTTCCATTCTCAGTTTATCAACAACTCGTGTTGGGCGATCTTAGTCCAACTCGAGTCACTATCCAACCGGCTGACCGTTCAGTGAAAGTTCCAAAAGGGGAGATGAATGATGTCCTTATCTGGGTTGGGGAGTTTAATTACCCTGTTGGTTTCATAGTTCTAGAGACACAACCTGTGCCTAACTACAATCATAGGGCTCAAACTCCTGTTATCCTAGGGCGACCATTCCTTGCTACTGCCAATGCCATCATCAATTGTAGGAATGGGTCCATGAGGTTAACTTTTGGGGACATGACTAGAGAAGTCAATGTCTTCAACCTAGAAAAATAACCTCGTAAGATAAGAGATCAAACATTTGAGGTAAACTTTGTTGAAAATAATTGTGATGAAGAGAGTGAAGATATAGAAGTGAGTCGCTGTTTCTTAATGAATTATTTAATGAATGCGATTATCTTGATGAGAAGGCATATGTCGGAGATCCTAATGTTAGAGTACCCTTTATAAAGGGAAAATTTGATTTGAATATCTTCACTTTTGATGAGTCAACTAATAATGTATCGCATGAGAATATAATTCAAGAACCTCCGATTGACATACTCTTTGAAAACCTCTTCGAAGAAGAACTCACGTGTTTGGATAAACCAACTAGGGATCTTTTGGTTAATTACACATTTCTAGGGGAAAGTGTTGACCTAAGCTTTGAGGAGATATATAGAACTGAGTTAGAATTCCTAGGCATTCATGGTGAGGAAGTTCTAACTGAGAAGTGTGGTGGTGATCAATTTTTGAATAATGAATGTAAAAATATGAGGAAGGAAAACCTAAAAAAGTTGAGACTGGGGAGAAAGAGAGCTAAAATGACAGAAAAATTGGCCTCCCCACTATGCCTATAAAGAGGACCCATTGGAATTACGGGAAGAGAGCTAGAGGGATAAGACCGAAAAAGATCTAAGTGTGGGAGAAACTTGATGTTGTACATATTTCTGTATAATATATGCACCTCTTTTACATTTCATTTCATGCATGTATACATTTCTTCCATACATTGGGGACAATGCATGAGATGAGTGTGGGGGAGGGTTTTAACATGACTAATATAACTTCAAAAAAAAATATAAAAAAAATGTTAAAAAATGTAAAAAAAATTGTATATATATATATATATATATATAAAAACTTTTTGAAAGGTAAGAACAATATTTTGATATATTTTTGTAAGAAATTAAGTCAATTTTAAGAAATAGGAAAATCATAATTAGGATTTCTTACACTTGGTCAAAATAAGATGACTTGTTTGATATTTAGGGTTAGGAAGAAAATTTGTGAAAGTAATTTAGTCTTAATCTTCACCTTGATGAAATATGCACACTTTATACACTTACACACTTAGGTTTAAAAACAAAGACTCTTGTGCCTTATAAAAAAAGAAAAAAACTATAATAAAAATAAATAAATAAACAAATCTAATTATTGATTAGCTTGGTTCTTTGGCCTAAGCAAACCTTGGTATTTATGCAAAAGATAATAAGATCAGTTTGAAAAAATATATATATAAATCCTCTGATTAAGCTAGGTATCTGTTCGGAAGGATTAATTGTATTGAAAAGAGGTTTAGAATAAACCGTTGGTTGCCGTGTACTGATGATCTAGAACTTCAAATGTTATGCAGGTTTACTTTGCTCCTTTTGAATTATCGTTCATAGCATAAGCTAGGACGGGTCGTATCCGCAGGGAGGGTTAGCGACAGAAGCATTCAAGGTTTTTGTATTGAAATCTTTGTGAAGAAAAATGAAAGTTCTTTTTTTTAAGAAATGGAAAATAAAATGATGTGGAAGATGAGTGAAAAATCTTTGGGTGTTGTGTAAAAGAAAAGAAGAAACGAGAATAGAGATGAAGGAAAACGGAGATGGTTGAAAAAGAAGAAGTTTTTAGAAGAGAGATTTCTAAGAGAGATTATTAAGAATAATAAAGACAAATCATGACTAACTAACATTATAATTTACTAACTTACTACTCTCGTTGGGTGATGCATGCCTCATATTGAATCATCGGCAATGGTATGTCTTGCTTTACCAAGTCCTTGTGTTGTCCCATGTTGAAGGTGTTTCTCATCTAGGCTAGTTACCTCCTTGAATCATTGGCTCCCTAAATATATCTTCATTAGTGGAACAAGGATAGTCACTTTTAACGATGCTAAGAAACATACAAGATTCATTAGTCCATCAAAGCTATAATAAAGCAAGCATGAAATAAGAACTTGTAATGTAGTCATTGGCATAGTAAAGTGCTCCATCTTCATGTTCCATCACGGCACTTGTTCTAAAGAAAAGGCTCTAAGTGAGGCTCACATGAGTCATATGGAGGGAAAACTTAGCATTTGCAAAGAATAAAAAGCAACTCATCTTCATTGGGAGTGATATAGACTTGTAACTTGCAAGACTTGAAAAAAGATAGTATCCCAAGAATCATATAAGTCAGCAATCACCCAAGAGTTAGTAGTTAGTAAAATTAAAAGTTAGTTAGTCATGTTAATGAATTAGCTAGACAAAGAAATAAAGAACAAAAGACAATTCATTATAGAAGTGAAATAAAAGAAAGTAAAAGCTTAAAAGAAAAACAATGCACTAGAACAATAGAAGATGAAGATTGAAAGCTCGATCCTTATATTGCGTTGTCACCATCTCCAATTACAAAGATTGCTCACTCTCACTCTCACTTTTCTGGATTCTAGAAGGAGAAAAAGAAAATTGCATAAGAGACTAAAAAGGAAAACCTAGAGAAACCCTAACAATTTTCCTATAAAAACAATGCTCTTTTCTCCTCCCCGATTACAGAGGCCCTAGGGGTCTATTTATAGTCTTCATGAGATAAGGCCAGCCCACTTCAGTTTCCGGATCAAAGCTGAAGTAACGGCCTAAAGATTGCCGTGGTTCCACGGCATGTGCCACGTTTCCGCGGCCGTTTCTTGGCCGTTGCGCTAGCGGATTTTTGTGCCTTTCCGTTGCATCTCGTATCCTCAGTTGGATCTTGTAGAAACGGAGAATACGTTTTGGATCTTTTCAGACTTGGGCTTTTCTTTTGTGGGCTTCTTAAATGCTTTTTAATTCCAAAAATCACAATTGTTGGGCCTCTTTCTCCATTAGACATTGGACCTAAAAAAAGAGAGAAAAAAACAATAAAAATCAACTATTTATTTATATAAAGCATAGCATGGTGGTAGAAAATGATGCATAAATGACTCCAATCACACCCCCATACCTAGCTTTTGCTCGTCCCTGAGCAAAATAAGTAAAAAGAAAAGCCTAACTAAATTATTACACCACTTTCGTAGGTAACACGATTGCACTGAGCTTGTGCAACAAGCCGTTAAACCTCTAGGTTATCCTAGAGGAGGAGTGTTATCTCCTGAGGGTTTTCAGCGGATTGCACCCACAAAATCCCAAAGAAAAAGAAAATGTTAGTGAAAAAGCGAAACATTTTTTTTATGATCCATTTCCTTCAAGAATTTCGGTGATTTATCGATTTCGGGCTATTCTAAACTTTTCCTTCTTTTTTATAAGTTTCCATTTGAAATATTGTTTTCAACTTAGGTTAAGTTTTTCAAGAATAGAGAGAAACTGGATTCTGTATCAGGTCTAACACATATACATATGTATGAGGGATTTTTCTTAGACTTCACACATATATATATATTTTTTTTTTTTTATTATTATTTTTTAGTATATATTTACATTCTCTTAGCTTCATTAGGCTTTCTAATTTACCCATGTAACGAGCCTTTTACCGATGACTCCCAAACCAGATGGTCTTAGGGCACCAGATGAAGATACATCCCTAAGGTTCAAGGTCTCGAGTAAACTAGGCCACGAATGCTAAGGACTCAACCACTTTTAGGCATGACTGGTTATGCTTCTTAAGGCACAACCAACCAGCTTAATTAGTGATCAAGTTTTATTTATGAATATCTATATATATCTATATATTTTTTATTTTTTATGTAAACAAAGTCACTAAGTCTTTGATTAATCCCTCAATATGCAAATGTATATAGCCTGAACCAGGAATAAAAGGTAATGGGCTGAGCTGTGAGGGGACAGTACTACATAAATAAGGCAAGTGTTTAAAAAAAAATCAAAATCTAACTGTCTTTTCTATTCTTTTCTTTCTTAACCTAAAGATCCAACAAAATTTCTTATTTTGACTTATATTAAGAAATCTTAGTTTAGAATTTCCTTAATACCTAAGATCAAGTTAATTCATTTCAAAGAAATGGATCAATATATATATATATATATATATATATATATATATATATATATATATAATATATATATATATATATATATATATATATATATATATTATATAAGAAACAAGAAACCTAGAAATCTAAAAGAAAGGGTCTAAAACAAAAAAAATTCCTATGTTAGTAAGAAAAGAGAAATATAAGAAAAGAAAAACACCTAGAAATCTAAAAGAAAAAGTCTAAAAAATTCTTATATTAGTATCTACCCCCCTATACCTATCCCATGCATTATCCTCAATGTATGTAAGAAAATATACGCATGAAATAGGTAAAGAAAGATATCACCCCCGCCTTCGGCTTGGACCAGCGGTGGTATTAGGTCCAGCCAACTGTGATCGCCACAGACCCTCCTCAATGCGGTCTAGGCGCGATGTTTGCTCCGCAACTTGTTTGCGTAGTCGAATCTGCCCCCAAAATATCTTCTTCATGCCTCGCCAAATGGTAGACATGAAGGCGCGTGAATCAGCTGGGGGGTCCTGTTGCCAAAAAGCCGGCTCATCCTCCTCTTCTAAAAGTTCCTCCGAAGAGGACTCCACAGGGACATCTTCGGATTGGACACTAGGAGTTCACACCACATGAAGACAACTATTGTAAGCGCTAGTCACCCTCTCTTGTGCAACGAACACCCTATCATATGAGTCAAAAACGGCGTCTGGTAAGAAAGTCCTACACAGACGAGTGATCAAAACTGGGTGCGAGTACTTTGCACCGCGTATGCGGAGGAGTTTGTGATGATAATATGAAAAATGATCTTGTTGATACATATAGTGCGTCATCAGGTCGTGTATAATCTGCAGCACCGGCCTGTTAAAGGAGGTTGTATGGTCCAGTCCTAAAATATTGCGTTGAATCCAGCAACCAACGCAATGTATGTTTCTAAATGTAGTACTGGCATTGAGCCTCCTATCTTGTTCCGTACAGTGAGCCCCCATGACAGTCATGTAATCGATTAAAGGTAGGGGTTCGCTATGATGTGGGTTGCAAGGGACATGTGTGAGTTCTTTCAATAGAAGAAGCGTGACAATAATATCCCCAGTGGGCATGTGCACTAAGATTTGATATGTGCCAAAGTTTACAGAGGCGTGATCTATGGAATTGTAGAAAAGCTTGACAAGCTCAGGACAGTAATAAGCCTCGTGATCTGAATTATCATATATCAATGCATACCAACGCACGAATACGATCTAAAAATATATGCCCATAACCATTCACATCGCTAAGTATTCTAGCAAAATCTTTTTCAGCGAAAATAGATGGTGCCATGAGGAATAATAGGAAGCAATGAGAAGGGATACGCAAACCTCTCCCGGACTACGTGGGGGGAAAAACTCAAACGAGATTGCAGAGAGCAATATGTTATGGCAGCAGACGAACAGGTGGTAGATCTAGAGCTTTCAGACGGCCGTGACAGCAAAGAAATTTGGCAGCGCTCCAGATGTTTCAAGAGTGCCGCGGATGCGCGGCTAGGGCCGGGGAAATGCGACAGTTGTGAAGAGACAGAGGGTCAGAAAGTTTTGAGGGGCTATGCTAGCGTTGCTCGTTTTAGATCTGGGGTTAAAAGGGATACGGGATGGGAGATATTTATAAGAGGCTGAGAAGGACGAAATCTCCAAATCGCCCAAAGGGAAACTAGGAATTCACAACCCTAGGTTATTTAGAAAGAAAAGGGAGTGGAGGGAAAAGATGAAAAACCCTAGGTGATATTTAGCACCTAAGTTCCTTTTATCTATTATTTTTTTTAATTTTACAAAGGAGGTTCCAAAATGATTTTCAGGAGACATTAGGGAATGGTGTGGAATTACGTGGTCACATATAAACTGGGTCACACAGACCCAGTTCAATAACATTGTGTGACTCAGACTCCATGGTGAAAAATGGCTTCAATTGTTGACCATTCACTTTGAAAGTGTTGCCATCTTTGGGATCGCAAATTTCAATGGCACCATGAGGAGAGACGCTCTGGACGATGTAGAGGCCTGACCACCTGGTTTTTAGTTTACCAGGAAAAAGGTGGAATCTAGTGTTGTACAACAGAACTTTTTGTCCTGAGACAAAATTTTTCCTATGAATTGACTTATCATGGAAAATTTTAGCTCTGTGTTTAGATATTCGGGCGTTATCGTATGCATCATTTCGTAGTTCGTCTAACTCGGATATCTGCAACTTTCTCAAATCACCGGCTTTGTCTAAGTCCAAATTCAGTTGTTTTAGTGCCCTGATTGGTAGTGAAAAGTGCATTTTTATCATCATATTTACCATCACATTTTCATATTTATTCATTTAATTCTGCACATTTATTAATAATTTGTAATTTATTGTGTGCAGGCCTCGAATTATTATTTTAACAATAAATAAAGCTTAAAGAGTCCAAAAGCCCAGATCCAAGCCCATATTTGAAGCCCAAGAGTCAAAGTGCAAATATCAGATTGTCAAAGTGCAATTATACAAGGGCTAAAGTTGCAAATATCGAAGATGAGGGAAGGATAGAATTCTACCCAACCCTAAACTCTTGCAGGATGAGCATAAAAGCCAAATATAAGAAGGAAATTCGTGATAAAAGATTTGGGATAATTGAGATCAAGGTAACTTGATTACCAAGTTATCTCGAAATCCCAACATAAAGAGCCAGGATCAAAACTTCCAGAAGCAGGCGACTAGATGGACGGACCAGGAGAAGCCACGCGCCAAAGCGCGTGGCCATATGCCACAGTATTGCCGCGGAATCGCGGCAAAAGCCGCGTTTCCGCGGCAATTTGATCTTATCCCTGTACCAGATTTCGTAGGGGAGTTCGACTGGGACTCTGATTCCCTCTGCACCTATAAATAGCCCCTGCAGTGCAACGTACAGAGCGTCCAGAGGCGAGCCAAGGGCCAAAAGTTAGGGTTTAGGTTTTAGGTTAGATTTTATTTTGTAAATTTTGTAACTGAGAGTGGAGATGCTTTCATGGAGGAAGGAATCATACTTGTACTGAGGTGACATCGATGTAAGTTTTTATTTTTCCCCCATTGTTAATAAAAATCTGCTCGAGGTTGGTTTGTTTTTATTCTTGTTTCATTGTTTCTTTATTCTCGCTTTATCTTTGTTTTTCTAATCTTGTTCTATGTCATTGTTTCTCTCTGATGACTTGTAATCCGTGAGATCCGATTGCTTCGAGACTGCCTAGCCAACGAAGATCCCTTGATGGCTTATGGCGACGAACATCCTATACGCCATACTTGCAAATCTTCTGAGAAAAAGTAAGTCGTCGCAAAAGGATCGAAGGCAAGCAGAGTAAAGAGATAAGTTTTCTTTCCTTTTCTTTTCTTTTCTTTTTTGTAGATTAAATACAACTCATCTCCATATTCTTTTCTACCACCCATTGTAAATACCACTTCCTTTCTAACTTAACAAATAAAAATAAAAACTTTAGAGAAACTTGCTTAACGCTTCCATCGCAGTCCCTCCTTGAGGATCACGACCCGCATAGCCCTGCTACCGCGGATTAGAACTGAGACTTGCACATCTATTCTTAAGCTAACATATTCTATTTTGTGTGCAGGAAAAATCAGTCAAAAAATTGGCGCCGTTGCCGGGGAGGGACGGTAAGTTTATCTCTAAAACAAAAATTTAATTTTTAACTAATTCTTTATTCTTTTCTGTTTGCAGGTTTGGAGAACAGGAAACAGAAACAGAGCAGCAGCAAGGACATACAGCAACCCAGTGCCTCTGCCCTCGAAGGCAGAGCACGAGGGCCTGCAAGTTTGCCGCGAAAACGCGGCCAGAGCCGCGAATCCGCGGCAAGTGCAGTGAACTACTAATTCAGTTTTTTGCAGATTGCTGAAATTTGAGATTACTGCTTACTGCTCTATTCTGTTTTGTTCTGTGATATACCTGTAAATTGCTAATAATTCAACAGTAAATCATTGGTTGTTAAAAATAAAAATTGATTAGACGTTTGCATATTAGGCACGTGTCTTTTCAATTATTTTTATTTACTGTTGAAGAGTGCTGGAGGAGCAAGGTACGTACGCATTGCATGTAGAATAGGATTCATCTCTTGGTTGATTTTCTGCTTTGAGTGATTCTTATCTATTTATCTTGTACACTTGCACTAATTCATCTTAAGGGCATAACCCATTAACAAGATAAGGTTGAGATTTCATCACCCTTCTTAGCCCAAAAATCATATCCCGAGCACTCACTAACCCAAGCCTAACATAAAAATTAGTAGACGTTGGCCCTAGGGACACTCGGACTCAATTAGGAGATTATCCTAAGGGGAACGGTGTTGGAAGTTGACTCCTGCCAAATCAGTGTCTAGGAAGGGGATTGAGGGCCGAAAGCCCGAAGTGTGGTGGTTATTTAATTAAGGAACGTCTTTGACGGAAAACCTCCCACCACTCTTGCCCCGACCTGGCTGATTAACTTGTGGTCAAAGTCTACACCCTACCTCCCGTGGACAGTCTAACCAGTTAGGAGTCGTCTAGGTCTAGGTCTACCCTAACTTAGGTTAGAAATTTTTCTTTTTTGTTTGTTTTTTTTTCTTTTATTTGTGATTGTGTGATATGGCCTATAACAACAATTTTTTCAATTTTAATGAGGATCCATGTTACACACCAACCTCTTATTCGGATATTACCAACCCGGAATATCATAACTTTGACCAACCTAGTGTGCCAGATTGGTCTTATCCGAATCATTACATGCCCCAGTCCCAATACTATGAACAAGATTGGAATAATCATCACTACTCTTTACAGAGTCAATGGGAATTCAACACCCCTGAGCCATATGATCAACCACCTGTTCAACCATTATCTTCATATACGTCTTTTCCCACATCACCAAGGTTTCAGTCCTCCATTGATCTATTCGATGGGTTAGAAGAAAAAGTGGATCGGTTGCAAGATACAATGAATGATCAAATTTCTAGACTTTCAAACATTCTTGAGCATCTTGATAGGAACCAAGAATCATTCTGTTTAGAAGACCTTGATCAAAATTCAATTTCATCACATCAATATGAACTTGCTCAATCCCAATCCTTGGACAAATTGGCTAGTTTTAATTTCAATAAGATTGAATTAGATTATGAATGTGAACTCGATCCCCAACTTTGCGATTCAGTTTCCATCTTCGAATCTATGTTGACTCCAGTATCCTTACCCAATTTGGACCAATTTTCTGAGCCAACATTTATTCCCATACCCATAGATCATGAAATTGAATCACCCATTTTTGATGATCATATTGAACTTGACCAATTGTGCAATTTTGAAAGTCCCATGGAAAAATTGGCAAGTTCCCATTTTTATGAGATTGAAACTAATGAGATATGTGACCTAGATTCCCAAATCTATGATCAAGTTCAAATTCCCGAATCATTATTGACTCCTGTTTTGTTACCCGACTTAGGTAATATTTTAGAGTCAGTTTGATTCCCACACCTATCATTCCTGAACTTGAATCACCAACATTGAGTCACATTCCATTGTGGGAAAATGATTGTAGACTTGAGTTTCAATTTCTCGACTTGAACCCACTTCTTGATCCTAGCCCGACTCCTGAACCTTTACTTGATTTGAGTTTCTTTCCTGAGTCGGTATTAGATCTGAACCTATCATTCTTGAGTCCAAGTCAACCATTTTACCAAGTCACATTCTTTTGTTGGACATAGGTATAGACCATGACTCTGTGATGATTTTCCAGGACTGGTCATGTAAAGGGAGTAAGTTTCACGAGAGGATCTTCCATGATCCTATTCATTCTGGGGACTGTAAATATGTAAATAAAAAAGAGGTCAATAAAGGTAGGTCCCGTGAACTACCACGTTATCTTGTTTGGGCCGCATTTCGTGGACCAATTAGACCACCTCCGGAACCACCACCCTAAGGTAACTTCCGCCTTCCCTTGTTCTGTTTCATGCATATATGCATTCATTCATACATTGAGGACAATGCATGAGATAAGTGTGGGGGTGGGCTTTACTAACATACTAACATAAGTAAAATTTGCTAAAAAAAAAAAAAAAAAAAAAATTTAAAAAAATTTAAAAAAAAAATGATATAAAAAGAATAATACTTTGACTTATTTTTTTGAAAGAAATCTAAGTTAGTTTTAAGGATTAGGAAAATCATGATTAGGATTTCTAAAAACTTGGTCAAAATAAATAAATTGTTTAAATTTTAGGTATAGGAGAGAAATTGAATAAATAATTAGTCTTGATTTTTACCTTAATGAAATGTGCATACCTAATGCATATCTAGGATTCTAAGACAAAGACCTTGTGCCTCATATATAAAAAAATATATATATATAAATAAAAAAAATATATCGCCAATTAAGCTGATACATGTGCCTCAAGAAGCATAAGTATCATGCCTAAAGGTGAGTAAATAAAAATAAAGTCCTTAGTTTTGGGGCTAGTTCACTCGAATTTGAGTCCGCGGGGTGTTTTCTCACCTGGTGCCCTAAAGCCAACCGGTTTGGGAGTCATCGACTTTAAATTCGTTACATGGGTGGATTAGAAAGCCTAAGAAGACTAAGAATTATAATATATGTATTAACACATCTAATAATCAATTAGTTAGGTATGAGGGCCTCAAGAAGCCTTGATACTTATACGAAAGAAAATTAGATGAGTTATACATGCAAAAAAAAAAAAAAATATATATATATATATATATATATATATATATATATATATTAACACATCTAATAGTCAATTAGTTAGGTATGAGGGTCTCAAGAAGCCTTGATACTTACACGAAAGAAAATTAGATGATGTTATAAAAATGATAAAGAGGCATGAGAGTCCAAGTTAAGGAATTCCTAGTAAAAACATAAGGATGCATATGATTTTTGGTAACGAAAAAGACTATATTAGAAGTTCAATTTTGACCCTTACCTAAAATGAATAACAATTGACTTTATAAAGACTAGGTTTGAAGAATGAATAAAAATGATAATCCTAAAACTTATAGACTACTTAGTCTCTTCAATAATAATTCAAATATTTTTCTTTTTATGGATTTTGTGGGTGTAATCCGCTGAAAACCCTCACGAGACAACACTCGTCCTCTAGGATAACCTAGAGGTTTAACGGCTTGTTGCACATGCTAAGTGCAACCGTGATTCCTACGAAAGTGAGTTAGCTAGGTTAGATTTTCCTTTTCTTTTGATTTTTACTCGAGGACGAGCAAAAAGATAAGTGTGGGGGTGTGATTGGTAGTGAAAAGTGCATTTTTATCATCATATTTACCATCACATTTTCATATTTATTCATTTAATTCTGCACATTTATTAATAATTTGTAATTTATTGTGTGCAGGCCTCGAATTATTATTTTAACAATAAATAAAGCTTAAAGAGCCCAAAAGCCCAGATCCAAGCCCATATTTGAAGCCCAAGAGTCAAAGTGCAAATATCAGATTGTCAAAGTGCAATTATACAAGGGCTAAAGTTGCAAATATCGAAGATGAGGGAAGGATAGAATTCTACCCAACCCTAAACTCTTGCAGGATGAGCATAAAAGCCAAAGATAAGAAGGAAATTCGTGATAAAAGATTTGGGATAATTGAGATCAAGGTAACTTGATTACCAAGTTATCTCGAAATCCCAACATAAAGAGCCAGGATCAAAACTTCCAGAAGCAGGCGACTAGATGGACGGACCAGGAGAAGCCACGCGCCAAAGCGCGTGGCCATATGCCACAGTATTGCCGCGGAATCGCGGCAAAAGCCGCGTTTCTGCGGCAATTTGATCTTATCCCTGTACCAGATTTCGTAGGGGAGTTCGACTGGGACTCTGATTCCCTCTGCACCTATAAATAGCCCCTGCAGTGCAACGTACAGAGCGTCCAGAGGCGAGCCAAGGGCCAAAAGTTAGGGTTTAGGTTTTAGGTTAGATTTTATTTTGTAAATTTTGTAACTGAGAGTGGAGATGCTTTCATGGAGGAAGGAATCATACTTGTACTGAGGTGACATCGGTGTAAGTTTTTATTTTTCCCCCATTGTTAATAAAAATCTGCTCGAGGTTGGTTTGTTTTTATTCTTGTTTCATTGTTTCTTTATTCTCGCTTTATCTTTGTTTTTCTAATCTTGTTCTATGTCATTGTTTCTCTCTGATGACTTGTAATCCGTGAGATCCGATTGCTTCGAGACTGCCTAGCCAACGAAGATCCCTTGATGGCTTATGGCGACGAACATCCTATACGCCATACTTGCAAATCTTCTGAGAAAAAGTAAGTCGTCGCAAAAGGATCGAAGGCAAGCAGACTAAAGAGATAAGTTTTCTTTCCTTTTCTTTTCTTTTCTTTTTTGTAGATTAAATACAACTCATCTCCATATTCTTTTCTACCACCCATTGTAAATACCACTTCCTTTCTAACTTAACAAATAAAAATAAAAACTTTAGAGAAACTTGCTTAACGCTTCCATCGCAGTCCCTCCCTGAGGATCACGACCCGCATAGCCTTGCTACCGCGGATTAGTATTGAGCACCTCGCACACCTTTAATTCTCAGATCTAATATTCATATTTTGTGTGCAGGAAAACTCAATCAAAAAATTGGATCAAAGTGCCTCATATATAAAAAAATATATATATATAAATAAAAAAAAATATATCGCCAATTAAGCTGATACATGTGCCTCAAGAAGCATAAGTATTCATGCCTAAAGGTGAGTAAATAAAAATAAAGTCCTTAGTTTTGGGGCCTAGTTCACTCGAATTTGAGTCCGCGGGTGTTTTCTCACCTGGTGCCCTAAAGCCAACCGGTTTGGGAGTCATCGACTTTAAGTTCGTTACATGGGTGGATTAGAAAGCCTAAGAAGACTAAGAATTATAATATATGTATTAACACATCTAATAATCAATTAGTTAGGTATGAGGGCCTCAAGAAGCCTTGATACTTATACGAAAGAAAATTAGATGAGTTATATATGCAAAAAAAAATATATATATATATATATATATTAACACATCTAATAGTCAATTAGTTAGGTATGAGGGCCTCAAGAAGCCTTGATACTTACACGAAAGAAAATTAGATGATGTTATAAAAATGATAAAGAGGCATGAGAGTCCAAGTTAAGGAATTCCTAGTAAAAACATAAGGATGCATATGATTTTTGGTAACGAAAAAGACTATATTAGAAGTTCAATTTTGACCCTTACCTAAAATGAATAACAATTGACTTTATAAAGACTAGGTTTGAAGAATGAATAAAAATGATAATCCTAAAACTTATAGACTACTTAGTCTCTTCAATAATAATTCAAATATTTTCCTTTTTATGGATTTTGTGGGTGTAATCCGCTGAAAACCCTCACGAGACAACACTCGTCCTCTAGGGTAACCTAGAGGTTTAACGGCTTGTTACACATGCTAAGTGCAACCGTGATTCCTACGAAAGTGAGTTAGCTAGGTTAGATTTTCCTTTTCTTTTTGATTTTTACTCGAGGACGAGCAAAAAGATAAGTGTGGGGGTGTGATTGGTAGTGAAAAGTGCATTTTTATCATCATATTTACCATCACATTTTCATATTTATTCATTTAATTCTGCACATTTATTAATAATTTGTAATTTATTGTGTGCAGGCCTCGAATTATTATTTTAACAATAAATAAAGCTTAAAGAGCCCAAAAGCCCAGATCCAAGCCCATATTTGAAGCCCAAGAGTCAAAGTGCAAATATCAGATTGTCAAAGTGCAATTATACAAGGGCTAAAGTTGCAAATATCGAAGATGAGGAAGGATAGAATTCTACCCAACCCTAAACTCTTGCAGGATGAGCATAAAAGCCAAAGATAAGAAGGAAATTCGTGATAAAAGATTTGGGATAATTGAGATCAAGGTAACTTGATTACCAAGTTATCTCGAAATCCCAACATAAAGAGCCAGGATCAAAACTTCCAGAAGCAGGCGACTAGATGGACGGACCAGGAGAAGCCACGCGCCAAAGCGCGTGGCCATATGCCACAGTATTGCCGCGGAATCGCGGCAAAAGCCGCGTTTCTGCGGCAATTTGATCTTATCCCTGTACCAGATTTCGTAGGGGAGTTCGACTGGGACTCTGATTCCCTCTGCACCTATAAATAGCCCCTGCAGTGCAACGTACAGAGCGTCCAGAGGCGAGCCAAGGGCCAAAAGTTAGGGTTTAGGTTTTAGGTTAGATTTTATTTTGTAAATTTTGTAACTGAGAGTGGAGATGCTTTCATGGAGGAAGGAATCATACTTGTACTGAGGTGACATCGGTGTAAGTTTTTATTTTTCCCCCATTGTTAATAAAAATCTGCTCGAGGTTGGTTTGTTTTTATTCTTGTTTCATTGTTTCTTTATTCTCGCTTTATCTTTGTTTTTCTAATCTTGTTCTATGTCATTGTTTCTCTCTGATGACTTGTAATCCGTGAGATCCGATTGCTTCGAGACTGCCTAGCCAACGAAGATCCCTTGATGGCTTATGGCGACGAACATCCTATACGCCATACTTGCAAATCTTCTGAGAAAAAGTAAGTCGTCGCAAAAGGATCGAAGGCAAGCAGACTAAAGAGATAAGTTTTCTTTCCTTTTCTTTTCTTTTCTTTTTTGTAGATTAAATACAACTCATCTCCATATTCTTTTCTACCACCCATTGTAAATACCACTTCCTTTCTAACTTAACAAATAAAATAAAAACTTTAGAGAAACTTGCTTAACGCTTCCATCGCAGTCCCTCCCTGAGGATCACGACCCGCATAGCCTTGCTACCGCGGATTAGTATTGAGCACCTCGCACACCTTTAATTCTCAGATCTAATATTCATATTTTGTGTGCAGGAAAACTCAATCAAAAAATTGGATCAAAGTGCCTCATATATAAAAAAATATATATATAAATAAAAAAAAAATATATCGCCAATTAAGCTGATACATGTGCCTCAAGAAGCATAAGTATTCATGCCTAAAGGTGAGTAAATAAAAATAAAGTCCTTAGTTTTGGGGCCTAGTTCACTCGAATTTGAGTCCGCGGGGTGTTTTCTCACCTGGTGCCCTAAAGCCAACCGGTTTGGGAGTCATCGACTTTAAGTTCGTTACATGGGTGGATTAGAAAGCCTAAGAAGACTAAGAATTATAATATATGTATTAACACATCTAATAATCAATTAGTTAGGTATGAGGGCCTCAAGAAGCCTTGATACTTATACGAAAGAAAATTAGATGAGTTATATATGCAAAAAAAAAATATATATATATATATATATATTAACACATCTAATAGTCAATTAGTTAGGTATGAGGGCCTCAAGAAGCCTTGATACTTACACGAAAGAAAATTAGATGATGTTATAAAAATGATAAAGAGGCATGAGAGTCCAAGTTAAGGAATTCCTAGTAAAAACATAAGGATGCATATGATTTTTGGTAACGAAAAAGACTATATTAGAAGTTCAATTTTGACCCTTACCTAAAATGAATAACAATTGACTTTATAAAGACTAGGTTTGAAGAATGAATAAAAATGATAATCCTAAAACTTATAGACTACTTAGTCTCTTCAATAATAATTCAAATATTTTCCTTTTTATGGATTTTGTGGGTGTAATCCGCTGAAAACCCTCACGAGACAACACTCGTCCTCTAGGGTAACCTAGAGGTTTAACGGCTTGTTACACATGCTAAGTGCAACCGTGATTCCTACGAAAGTGAGTTAGCTAGGTTAGATTTTCCTTTTCTTTTTGATTTTTACTCGAGGACGAGCAAAAAGATAAGTGTGGGGGTGTGATTGGTAGTGAAAAGTGCATTTTTATCATCATATTTACCATCACATTTTCATATTTATTCATTTAATTCTGCACATTTATTAATAATTTGTAATTTATTGTGTGCAGGCCTCGAATTATTATTTTAACAATAAATAAAGCTTAAAGAGCCCAAAAGCCCAGATCCAAGCCCATATTTGAAGCCCAAGAGTCAAAGTGCAAATATCAGATTGTCAAAGTGCAATTATACAAGGGCTAAAGTTGCAAATATCGAAGATGAGGGAAGGATAGAATTCTACCCAACCCTAAACTCTTGCAGGATGAGCATAAAAGCCAAAGATAAGAAGGAAATTCGTGATAAAAGATTTGGGATAATTGAGATCAAGGTAACTTGATTACCAAGTTATCTCGAAATCCCAACATAAAGAGCCAGGATCAAAACTTCCAGAAGCAGGCGACTAGATGGACGGACCAGGAGAAGCCACGCGCCAAAGCGCGTGGCCATATGCCACAGTATTGCCGCGGAATCGCGGCAAAAGCCGCGTTTCCGCGGCAATTTGATCTTATCCCTGTACCAGATTTCGTAGGGGAGTTCGACTGGGACTCTGATTCCCTCTGCACCTATAAATAGCCCCTGCAGTGCAACGTACAGAGCGTCCAGAGGCGAGCCAAGGGCCAAAAGTTAGGGTTTAGGTTTTAGGTTAGATTTTATTTTGTAAATTTTGTAACTGAGAGTGGAGATGCTTTCATGGAGGAAGGAATCATACTTGTACTGAGGTGACATCGGTGTAAGTTTTTATTTTTCCCCCATTGTTAATAAAAATCTGCTCGAGGTTGGTTTGTTTTTATTCTTGTTTCATTGTTTCTTTATTCTCGCTTTATCTTTGTTTTTCTAATCTTGTTCTATGTCATTGTTTCTCTCTGATGACTTGTAATCCGTGAGATCCGATTGCTTCGAGACTGCCTAGCCAACGAAGATCCCTTGATGGCTTATGGCGACGAACATCCTATACGCCATACTTGCAAATCTTCTGAGAAAAAGTAAGTCGTCGCAAAAGGATCGAAGGCAAGCAGACTAAAGAGATAAGTTTTCTTTCCTTTTCTTTTCTTTTCTTTTTTGTAGATTAAATACAACTCATCTCCATATTCTTTTCTACCACCCATTGTAAATACCACTTCCTTTCTAACTTAACAAATAAAAATAAAAACTTTAGAGAAACTTGCTTAACGCTTCCATCGCAGTCCCTCCTTGAGGATCACGACCCGCATAGCCCTGCTACCGCGGATTAGAACTGAGACTTGCACATCTATTCTTAAGCTAACATATTCTATTTTGTGTGCAGGAAAAATCAGTCAACATGCCCACATTGCACGGTGCTCTAACTTCACAGGCAGATGGCAGGGTTTTTCAAATACAACTCGATATGGAGACATACCGAGGACAGTCTTATAGGCGGTCCGATATGGCCACAGGGCATCAATCAGTTTGATGGACCAATCCTTATGATTTGGTCTAACAGTTTTCTCCAATATCAGTTTAATTTGTCTGTTGGTGACCTCCACTTGCCCGTTCGTCTGGGGTTGATAGGCATGGATAATTTATGAGAGATGGAGTACTTCCGCATTAGGGCTTCAAAAGCCCGGTTGCAGAAATGACTCCCGTTGTCACTAATTATCGCACATGGGGCTCCAAAGCGAGAAATGATGTTTTTCCGTAAGAACTTGATGACAACTTGGTTATCATTTGTCCTAGTAGGAATAGGTTCAGCCCACTTAGAAACGTAGTCTACGGCCACTAAAATGTATTGGTTGCCATAGGACAGAGGAAAGGGTCCCATGAAATCGATGCCCCACAAATCAAAAATTTTTACCCCAAGGATCGGTGTAAGGGCATTATGTCTTTATATGATCTGACCCGTCATTTGACATCTGGCACAACACTTGCAGAAAGTATAAGCGTCCTTAAAGAGAGTGGGCCAATAGAACCCGCTCTGAAGGACTTTCTCAGCAGTCTTACGTGGACCAAAGTGTCCATCACAAGCCAATTCGTGACAAAATGTCAATACGTTATGATGTTCATCCTTAGAAAAATACCTTCTAATTATCTGATCAGGGAAATATTTGAATAAATACGGTTCATCCCAAAAGAAAATCGTACTTGTTTCATAAAGCGGTACTTGTCCTGACCGGACCAATTTGAAGGTGTTTGCCTGGTTGCAAGGTAGTTTGCTATATCAGCATATCAGGGCTCTTTACACATCGTAAAGATGTGTTCGTCAGGAAAGTCTTCATTGATAGGTAAAGTCTCAATTGGGGCATTAGGAATTCTTGAAAGGTGATCTGCCACCACATTTTCAACGCCCCTTTTTGTCTTTAATTTTCAAATCGAACTCTTGCAAAAAAAGTATCCATCGAATCAGTCTGGGCTTTACATCCTTCTTTTGCATTAAGTATCTAAGGGCGGAGTGATCAGTAAAAATCGTTGTCTTAGATCCTAGTAGGTATTGGCGAAATTTTTTCAACGCAAACACAACTGCTAAAAATTCCTTTTCAGTTGTCATGTAATTTAGTTGGGCCTCGTAAGCGTCCTACTAGCATAGTAAATCACGTGTTGCCTGTTATCAGTACGTGATTGGTAGTGAAAAGTGCATTTTTATCATCATATTTACCATCACATTTTCATATTTATTCATTTAATTCTGCACATTTATTAATAATTTGTAATTTATTGTGTGCAGGCCTCGAATTGTTATTTTAGCAATAAATAAAGCCTAAAGAGCCCAAAAGCCCAGATCCAAGCCCATGTTTGAAGCCCAGGTGAAAAAGCGCAAATACAAAGAGTCAAAATGCAAATACAAGGGCTAAAGTTGCAATTATTAAAGATGAGGGAAGGATAGAATTCTACCCAACCCTAAACTCTTGCAGGATGAGGATAAAAGCCAAAAAGAGTGCAAAGATAAAAATTCAAAGAATTCGGATTCAGACTGTACACGTTTTAGTGTTTAAATCATAACTTTTGCTACAGTTATGCAAATCCGATGATTCAAGATGCTCCAGAAAGAAGACTTGAAGACCTACAACTCTTATGTTTATCAAACTTTCCAATTCAATCCGTAGATAAGCTGATTTCGGCGATCAACATGATAGAAGTTGCAGGACAGATTTGAATTTCTGGAGATAAGATCTTTTTGGGAGAGTTGTACTAGGACTCTACATCTTCCAACACCTATAAATATCCCTGCAGATGCAACACAGAAAGTACACAGTCCAGCGTCCAGCAAAGGGCCAAAGTTAGGGTTTTTAGGTTTTCTTTCCACCTTTGTATATTTTTTATTTTCTTTTTGTAAAAGCTGAGAGGAGATGATGTATTCATGGAGGAAGGGATCTGCTTGTACTGATGATGACAGTCGGTGTAAGTGTTATTTTTCCACCATTGTTTAATAATCGAATCAAGGCTTGTTTTTTTTTTATTCTTGTATTATTCTAATTTCTTTTATTCTTATTTTAATCTTGTATCTACTTTCTTCTATTTGTTCTCTAATGTCTTGCCCACCATGAGATCCAACTGCTTCGAGAATACCTAGCCGAAGAAGGAACCTTGACGGCCCAATGGCGATGAACAGGTCTTCATAGCTTGTTTTTCATTTCGTAGAGTAGATTAAGAAGGCGGACGATCCCATAAGCCGTGCTTGTACACCTTCCAAGAAAAGGGAAATCATCGCAACGGTTCAAACGGCAAGCAGACTAAAGAGATAAGTTTTCTTTCTTTTTCTTTTCTTTTCTTTTTTGTAGATTAAATACAACTCATCTCCATATTCTTTTCTACCACCCATTGTAAATACCACTACTTATTCTAACTTAACAAATAAAAATAAAAACTTTAGAGAAACTTGCTTAACGCTTCCATCGCAGTCCCTCCCTGAGGATCACGACCCGCATAGCCCTGCTACCGCGGATTAGAACTGAGACTTGCACATCTATTCTTAAAACTAACATATAATATTTTGTGTGCAGGAAAATCAGTCAACAGTACGTTGTCCGAGAACAGCGCCTATGGCATAATCGGAGGCATCACACATGATTTCAAACGGCCTAGTCCAATCAGCGCGGAGATTATTAGCGTCGAAACAAGTCTGTGTTTAAGCTCCTCCCAAGCTTGTAGACATTCTTTATCAAAATTGAAGGGTACATCTTTTCCTAAGAGATTTGTCAAAGGTCTAATAATTTTGCTAAACCCCTGAATAAATGTTCTATAGAAGCCAGCATGCCCTAAAAAAGATCTAATGTCTTTTAAGCATTTCGGCTCAGGGAGCTTTGTTATAACGTCCACTTTCGATCTATCAACCTCGATTCCTTTGTGTGAAACTTCATGCCTTATGACAATTCCTTGCTTGATCATACAGTGACACTTCTCCTAATTGAGTGTCAAGTTTTTCTCCATGCATCGTTGTAAAATTAACTTAAGATGGTGTAAGCATTATTCAAAGGAATCACCATAAATGGAAAAATCATCCATGAAAATCTCCAAAAATTTCTTCACCATGTCGGAAAAAAGACTAAGCATGCAACGTTGAAACGTTGCGGGAGCGTTGCATAGGCCGAAGGGCATTCTTCGGTATGCAAATATTCCAAAGGGACAGGTGAAGGTTGTCTTGTCTTGATCCTCGGGAGCGATAAAGATTTGATTGTATCCTAAATATCCATCCAGGAAGCAATAATACTCATGTCCAGCTAGTCTCTCGAGCATTTGATCGATGAACGGAAGGGAAATGTGGTCTTTACACATAGCAGTGTTTAGTTTTCAGTAATTAATACAGACTCGAATCTTCGTTGGAAGACGAGTTTGTACTAATTCTTTCTTATCTTTTTCTACCACGGTAACCCCGGCTTTCTTTGGCACAACGTAGACTAGACTAACCCACTGGCTATCATATATGGGATAAATGATCCCATTATCTAATAGCTTCAAAATTTTAGCTCTAACAACCTCTTGCATGATCGGGTTGAGTCTATGTTGTGGGTCGCGTTTAGGTTTTGCATCTTCCGTCAAATGAATCCAGTGTTGCACAATGGATGGACTGATTCCCTTTATATCAGCCATGGTCCAACCAATGGCTTCTCAATTTTCCCTTAATACTACAAGAAGATCCTCTTCCTGTTGTTCCGTCAGATGAGACACAATTATCACGGGAAATGCTTCCTTTTCACCCAAGTACTGATACTTGAGATGACTAGGAAGAACCTTAGGCTCAGAAGAGGGACTTGATCTGTCAATGGTTGTTCCTTGTGTAAGGGAGGGATAGGGGCTGCATCTGTTGCCCACTCCACTGTGGATTCAATTACTTGATCAAGGTTGAAGTCATCAGACTCTAACTCAAATTCTCTTTCAGATTCGTATTCAATCTCCATTTCATGTTCACTTTCTAATCCTTCGATCAAGTTCACTTTAAATGACTCATTTTCCAAATCTCGAGGTTGTTTTCCCAGGTGAAAAACATTAACCTCTTTTGTCATATCTCCAAAGGTTAGACACATTGATCCATTCCTACAGTTGATGATTACGTTGGCAGTGGCAAGGAAGGGTCGTCCTAGAATGACAGGTGTCTGAGCTTTGGGATTATGTACGGGTTGCATTTCTAGAACAATGAAATCCACGGGGTAAATGAATTCTCCGACCCGAATGAGAACATCTGTAATCTCCCCCTTTGGAATTTTTACAGATCGATCAGCTAGTTGTATAGTAACCCTGGTCAGATGGAGGTCGCCTAACCCGAGTTGCTGATACACGGAGAAGGGAAGAAGATTGATGCTGGCTCCTAAATCCAATAATGCCCTATTTATCGTGGTATGTCTTATAATACAAGAAATAGTTGGACTCCCTAGGTCTTTATATTTCACGGGAATTGGCCCAGTTAGCAACTCACTTATATTAGACGCAAGAAAGACCTTCTTTGGGACGTTAGTTTTCCTTTTCTTAGTGCACATATCTTTCAAGAATTTGGCATAAGAGGGAACTTGTTGTATGGCATCAAGAAGGGGTACATTAATCTGGACCTGATTGAACATTTCTCTAATTTTCTCCATTTGAGCATTGGTCTTTTGGTTTGCTAGCCTATTAGGAAATGGTACAATAGGCTTGTATGGTTACTCATCTGCTTTGTCTTTATTCGATTTGGAGGTTGAAGGTTGTGAACTTGAAGATGGATCATTTTTAGTTGATGGTACTGGAACAGGAGATGTTGACACTGATTTATTTGGAATAGGATTACTAGAAACTTGATTGTCTATCTGCTTTTCAGATCTCAAAATATGAACAGTGTTACACTGACTGGGACCTATGTCTTCGGCTTCATGAATAGCGAAGGGGTTCTTAGGATTGGGCACTGGTTGGCTTGGCAATGTTCCTTTTTGTCTTTCATTCAATGAGCTAGCCAATTGACCTATCTGAACCTCTAACCTATTGATGGCCTGGTTGTGGGTGTTCATCATTGAGGCCTGAGTTTTAGATAAGGTTTCAATCATTCTTTCCAAATCTGACATTTTTTTATCAAGATGATTTTGTGCTTGTTGTTGCTGATATGCGGGCTGGAAGTTGCGTTGGAAGCTTGTTTGAAAATCTGGTGGGCTCTGTTGGAAGCTCGGTTGATGAGACTGAGCAAGGTATTAGTGTGAAATGATGGTTTTGGTTGCTCATGACCAGACTGACTCCAAGAAAAGTTTGGATGGTTCCTCCATCCCGGATTGTATGTTTTGGAGTATGGATTGTAATTAGGTCTGGTGTATGCTGCATTCATATTCTCAGGGTACATTTGGGTTTGGTAGACGGGACACTCCTCAAACAGGTGGTTGAGAGCATGGCAGTAGGCGCAACCCGGGTTGATTACAGGTAGTGGGTTGACCTGATTCACAGAATTTGGTTCCCTAGCCTCAAGCAGTTCTAGCCTTTTCATCAATTGAGTTATCTTTCCCTCGACAGCTATAGAGGATTCAATCGAATGCATACTAGCTCTGAAAGTGGTGGGATTGGTTTTCTCAGGGCAAGATTCCCACTGAATGGTTTTTTCTGCTAAAACTTCAAAGAGATCCCAACCCTGGTTCTCATCTTTCTTTAAAAATTCCCCTTGACACATGGTCTCGAGGAGTGTCTTGGTTTGATAATCTAGTCCGTCATAGAGAATTTGGCACTGTCGCCACTTCTCTATACCGTGATGAGGACATTTGGCTAGTAGATCTTTAAACCGTTCAAAATACTTCCAAAATGGTTCACTTGATTCCTGCTTGAACTGCATTATGTTTTTTCTGATGAGGGCCATTTTGTGAATGGGATAGAATTTCTTAAGAAAGACTTTGACAAATTCATCCCATGTCGAGATAGAACTGGCAGACAGATTGTATAGCCACTTCTTGGTTATGTCCTTAAGTGCGAAGGGAATGAACCTTAATCTAACAGTATCTTCCCCTAGTTGGAGAATTCTCATCATTAAGCACACTTCTTAAAACTCACGAATGAAGAAATATGCGTCCTCGGATTCTAAGCCATGAAATCTTGGGAGTGTATTTATGAATTGTGGTTTAAGCTCAAATTGTTCCCAGTTGCTTTGGGTAAAAGAATACATGACGGAAGTGAAGTACGAATGGGATAGAACTTGTCTTGGAGAGAAGTGTTGTTGGCCATGATTGGATTTGTGTTAGGAAGTGGTGTTTATGCAAATGTAGAAGTCCTAACAAGTCTTGCTGAAATTGGGTCCCGATACCACTCTTGTATGCACAATCACAAACAACGTTCACCAAGCAATCAAGCGTAAAAAGAAAAAGGAAAAAACAATCACCAGCTATCTAGGATTTCTAGACCTAGACGACTCCTAACTGTTCGATGATCCGAAGAAGGTTGTTGCTCAAGTCAGACCACAGCTAATCAGCCAGGTGGGGGCAAGATTGGTGGGAGGTATCCGCGCAGAAGCGACGGGCCTAATTAAGTCAAACCACCAGCCTTCGGGTTTCGCCCCTCAATACCCAACCTTAGTCACTGATTTGACTGGAGTGCGAATCAAAACAATTTTCAACTTCAGCTGATCTCTTAACGATTCCGGATGTCCCTAGGGGCCAACGTCTATCAACTTTTATTAAAAAGCTTGGGATTGTGAGTGCTTGGATCTAATTTTTGGGCCAAGGAATGGTGATTAAATCCCCACCTTATCTTGTTATTGGATGTTGCCCTTAAAATTAATTTTGTGCAAGTGTTCAAGATAAACAAGATTCACTCAAAGCGATATAAATCAACCAAGAGATGAGTCCTATTCTGAATGCAATGCGTACGTACCTTGCTCCAGCACTCTTCAACAGTAAAGTAAAAGAATTGAAAAGACACGTGCCTAAAATGCAAACATCTAATCAATTTTTAAACTTTTCAACAAGTATTTTACTGTTGGTTTATTAGCAGGCTCCTGATGATGGCATACAAGAAATAAAGTTTGCAGAAACTCTAATTTTGCAAAGCAAGCAGCCCTGCAAAAAGCCAGTCAGTAGTGAACTCTTCCTTGTCGCGGTTCCGCGGCTAGAGCCAAGCAAACGCGGCAATTCAGAGGATACTTGGTCTCTGCTTTGTAGAGCAGAGACCCAAGACCACTTATATGTTACTGCAAGTCTTCTTTCCTATTTTCTCTGACCTGTAACCTGCAACAGAGAAGAAAAATTCGTTTCAGTTCCAAAAATTCAATAAAAGACCGTTACCCTCTGATTAGAACGGAAAAGGTGTCGTATTGTGGAGTGTAATTTGCACACAATGTATATTCAAATGAAAGAGAGATAAGGTTTAGAAACAACCTCAAGTGCTTAGATCACTCCACAAATGTATTTCAAGATGATTAATGTACCCTTTCCTATCTCCGCTACAGCATGGGCTATACCGGGTCGATTCTCAGGGAGAGCTTGCGATGGAAGCGTTACGGTTGGTAGTGAAGATATAAAACGAAGATTCTTCTTTGTTTTAAAAGAATAAAAGAATTGTGGAAAAAGAAATGAAAGAACCGGTGGATTTGTGCATTATGGAAAAATGAAAAGAAATCAAAACAAGATTGGCTTTGGAACTAGAACTAAAAGAAAGAAAACTTTGAAGAAGACTTTAAAGATGAGAAAACCATGACTAGCTAACCTTACTTCCTTGCTAAACTTACTAAACTCCGTGATGGTGAATGCGTGCCTTATGTTGATTCATCGGCAAAGATTTGTCTTGCGTGTTGGTCTAATTACTTTCCCACTTGGATGACGGGTGATCATTCTTGGACTTGTCTTGTAACCTCATAGATGTCATTGGCCTACAAATTAGACTTTCAATAATGGAATCAAAAGAGCTACACTCAAGGGATGCTAAGGAAGAAGATACAACATTCATTAATGGAAGTAAAAGAAGTTGTACAACAATTAGCATATTGGTGCTCCATCTCTATGTTCCATCAAGGCACTTGTTCTAAAGACAAGGCTCTAAATGAGGCACACATGAATCATATGGAGAATTACAACAAGATACTTGCCAAGCAATGAAAGTAACCCATCGGAGAAGAGAAGACCATACAACTTGCAAGATTAAAGATAGCAATCACCCATGAGTTAGTAGTTAGCAAGGTTAGTGGTTAGCTAGACATGAGAAGAAAGAATTAGCTACTAGCCATTACAAAAGAAAAGCAAAGCATGAATAAAATTGCAAGAAAGTAAACCTACAATTAAAGAAAGCAAGAATTACTAGAAAATGCTCAAGTAGAGAAGAAGAGAATGGATCAATCCTTGCTTCACAAGTTGTCACTCCTTGGTGTACACAAGCTTTCTCTCTCTTACAACTCTCTTTGCAGAATTTCTAGGGAGGAAGAAGATCTAGAGCACTACAAAAATCCTACAAAAATACAAGCATCTAATCTCTAATCTCTAATCTCTCTTCCACACTCTGTTGCGCAAGCCCTGGTCCTGTATTTATAGCCTCAGAGAGAAGGATCTAGAGCCCTGGTTGTTGGAGAGAAATCCGGGCTCCAACAACCTTATAACTGCCGAAATTTGGCGGCAAAATCCCGGATTTGGCGGCAAAATCCCGGATTTGGCGGCAAAATCAAGGGAGTTGAATACCAGATTTTTGTTACAAGTTTGTTACGAGGTTGTTATCCACGTGGCCTTCTGGAAGATTGAGTTGGCGCGAGGATCTCTCCTGATTCTAGATTCAAATCTTGGGCTCTTTTGGGCTTTGAATTAATCTCTTTTGGGCTTATGAATTAATCTCTTTAATTATTGCTAATTAAAGAGATTTTTGGGCTTTCTCTCATTTCAGTTGTGGACCTGCAAAAATAGAGAGAAGATGAGTAAAAATCATATTTTTATTTGTAATATGCATGGGACTAATGTGGTAAAATATGCAGAATTGTGTAAAAATCACACCCCCACACTTATTCTTTTGCTCGTCCCGAGTAAAACAAATAAAAGAAAAACTATGCTACCGATTTTATTACACCACTTTCGCAGGTGACGCGATTGCACTGAGCGTGTGCAACAAGCCGTTAAACCTCTAGGTTACCCTAGAGGAGGAGTGTTGTCTCCTGAGGGTTTTCAGCGGATTACACCCACAAAATCCATAAAGAAAGAAGACAAAATGTTAGTATTTTGAAAATGCATTTTGAAAGAGAGACATGTTTTCGAACTATTTTTGCAAAAATATAAGTGATCTAAGGTCATAAGTCCACCTATAATCATTCTTTCTTAAACTTAGTCTCTATGCAAGATCTTGTCTTCAATTCAGGTAAGAATTCAAAATTGGATTGAATACTTTATCTTTCATACAACCTAGATAATATGCACACCGTGACAGTGAAGATTTCTGGGATTTCAACTCTAACCATAAAGCCATTTATTTATATATATTTATTTTCTTTTTCTCTTTTTTCTTCCCTTACTTTAGGCTTTCTAGTTCACCCATGTAACAAGCCTATAACCGATGACTCCCAAACCAGAAGGTCTTAGGACACCAGATGAGAAAACATCCCTCGGGTTTAAGGTCTCGAGTGAAAAAGGCCACAAAACTAAGGGGATTATTTATTTCCTTCACCACCGTTAGGCGTGAATAATCATGCTTCTTGAGGCACATTTATCCAGCTTAATAGGTGATGTTTTATTTATATATATTTTTTTCTTTTTTTTTATTTTTATTTTTTTATATGGCATTTTTGGTCTTTGTTTCCATCCCAAAAATGTGTAAGTGTGAAGTTCATACTTATCTAAGGCAAAAAATTCAAGATAAGAATATCTCCCCAATTTTACTTACTTAGCCTATAATTTCAAACAAGATCTATTCTTGCAGCTAGGTTTAAGATGTCATAATTAAGACTTTCTTAATTCCTAAGATACATCTTAATTTTCTTAAAAATAGATCAAAACTTTTGTCTCTTATTTCAAAAAGTTTTTTTTTTAAAAGAAGTGTAAAAGAAAGAAGATCTAAAAACTCTATGTTAGTAAACCCTCCCCCACACTTATTTCATGCATTGTCCTCAATGCATCATGATTATGTATGCATGAAACAAAATGGAAAGGGAAGGAAAAAAATTACCTTAAGGTGGTGGTTCCGGTGGTGGTCTGATTGGTCCACGAAACATGGCCCAATCAACTTTGCTTTGGGTTTTGAGGAACCCACCAGAAATATCATGAATATGACCCACTAAAAAGATAAATCCATGAAGGATCTTTATTAAGTAATGGACCCCATCTAATTTCCATTTTCCATAATTAATTTCAGAATCAAATTTGTCAACTACCTTGTCCCAGAATGCTGTATGAAATGATAGAACAGTTGACTTGGACTCAGGAAAGACAGGAACTAATACCGACTCAGGAAAGTGCTTAAGTCAAGTGATGGTTCAGGAGTCGAAATGATTTCAGGAATTTGGTCCAAGTCAAGAAAATGAAGCTCAAGTCCACAATCATTTTCCAATGGGATGTGACTTAATATGGGTGATATCTCTTTACTTCCAAGATTAAGGAATTCAAGCTCATCGCCATACAATTCTTCAAAACTAAGGTCAGCATCTTCTGTCAGAATTGTACAATCAGTTTCAGAAGTAAAGAGATTGAGAAAATCAAGGTCACATTTCTCATTGAGTTCAATTCCACAAAATGGAGAACTTGCCAATTTGTCAATAGGATCATCAAAAGTGTATAATTGGTCAAGTTCAATGTGATCCTCAAAGATGTGTGATTCAACTTCATTATGAATTGGGACAGGATCCAATGTCGACTCCGGAAAAAGATTGAAGTCAGGTAAAGTTACCGGAGTCATTATTGAATCAGGAAAAAGAAGTGAATCACTAAGTTGGGGTTCAAGATCACATTCCTCATGTAATTCAATTCCACAAAAAAGTGAACTTGCCAATTTATCAATGGGACTTTCAAAAGTATGGAATTGGTCAAGTTCAATATGATCATCATAAATGATTGGTGATTCAATTTCACAATGGACAGGCACTGGATCCAATACTGACTCGGGAAATGAAGTGAAATCATGTGAAAACACTGGAGTCATAATTGAATCAGGAAGTAGAATTGAATCATCAAGTGGAAGATCAGGATCATATTCACACTCAAGTTCAATTTCAGGAAAAGGAAAACTTGCCAAAATGTCAATGGGATGGACAAGTTCAGATGAGTGTGCTGAAATTGAATCTGGATTTCCAAAATGACAAGAGTCTTGGGTCATATCAATAGAGTGTGGCATAATTGAATTGGTCAAAGGTTGATAAGATAGAGTCTCCTCATTCCTATAGATGTTAACCAATTGACTCAATTGTTCATCCACCTTATTGAAAGACTCGGCACGTGTTGTTTGATATTGTAACAAAGACTCTTGCAAGATGTCTATACTCTTTTTTAAACGTGATATTTCTACAGATGGCTGCTCTAGAATAGGAGTATAGGAATCTTGACTTTGGAAAGTTTGTGAATAATGTGAGTCACAAATGTGTGTAGATTGAAGCTTGGACTCACACAAGAGTTCTTTACTCGTTTCCAAGGTAAATGGTTGTTCATTATGAAAAGGTGGAACTGAGTAAGACTCTTGAAAATATGGTGGAATTGGAGAGGCAAATGGTTCTTGAAGTTTTTGCTCGACTCTCTGTAAATTGGCTTCTAAACTCCTTAGTAACTCAGATTTTTCTTCAATTGGTGGTTTAGAAAAAGGAGTATATGAAGCGGAATCGGGAAATGAATACTGTGGATATTGTGGACTTGGTGGATATGGTGGACAAGGAGTTTGAGAATTTGACTCGGGGTACGTGAATCCCCAATTACTTGGTGAAGAGTTGAAATTATTTTAGAAATTATAGTTATTAGATGGGGGGTATGGGTCATATTGATTCGGATAAGGCCAACCCGGCGTATGTGGTTGGTGCATATTGTAAAACACCGGGTTGGAATTATCCGAATAGAATGGAGTCTGTGTGAAATATGGATTATTATTAAGAGAGAAAGAATTGTTGAATGCCATATCACACAAAAAATCACAAACAAAAAGAAACAAACAAATAAGCAAACAAAAAAGAAAAAATTCTAACCTAAATTAGGGTAGACCTATGACCTAGACGACTCCTAACTGATTAGATCGTCCACAGGAGGTTGAGTGTAGACTTTGACCACAAGCTAATCAGCCAGGAAAGGTCAAGGTTGTTGGGAGGTTTTCCGTCAGAGACGTTCCTTAATTAAGTAACCAGCAACCTTCGGGCTTTCGGCCCTCAATCCCTTTCATAGACACTGATTTTGCAAGAGTTAAATTCCAACACTTTTCCCCCTTAGGATAATCTCCTAAATGAGTCCGAGATGTCCCTAGGGCCATGTATGACCCGGGAAAGAGGGAGACAGTGAATTGCCGTAAAAGTTTTCCTTGAATCAAATGAAAAAGATTACAACAAGAACTGTTCCTTCTGGTTACAAGGGAGGGAGAATATTGAATCTTGAATTCCCCCTTTGTTTAAGGCTGGGTTCTTCGTGTGGCGGTGGAGAGTGAATCTTGTTCTCCGTTGACCAGATGACCGTCCTTCAGGGATCTCCTCTTCGGCCGGTAGAAAGAGTGACACAGCTCCGTCTACCAAAACTCTAAAAGAGAAGGTAGGCGAAGGCTAGCTCGTACGCAGCGAACTTGCTGAAGAGTTGATCTGCTTCTTCTCTCCTTCTGATTGCCGATTGCCGATTTCTCGATTTCCAGATTGATTCTCTCCGATCTCTCCTTTTTTTTTCTTGTTGATGCAAACAAGGCTATTTATAGAGGTCCTAGGGGTGAACGTGCCCCCTGAAAACGCTCCACAATGAGGGCCAACTTCCCCGCTACATGGGCGGTAACTAACCCACGTGCCTGCTAAAGACATGCCACGATGGGGGCTGATTTCCCTTACGTGTGGGCAGTGATTGGTCCCTTAACTAAGGCGGTTATAACTGAGACGCGGGTTTTAGACCTTTGCGTCTTGATGCTGAGACGCGGGTGTCAGGCCGACGCGCCTTGATGCTGAGACGCGGGTGTCGAGCCAACGCGCCTTGATGCTGAGACGCGGGTGTCGAGCCAACGCGCCTTGATGCTGGTGTCGAGCCAACGCGCCTTGATGCTGAGACGCGGGTGTCGAGCTAACGCGCCTTGATGCTGAGACGCGGGTGTCGAGCCAACGCGCCTTGATGCTAAGACGCGGGTGTCGTGCCAACGCGCCTTGTTGCTGAGACGCGGGTGTCGAGCCAACGCGCCTTGATGCTGAGACGCAGGTGATAGTCCCTCGCGTCTAGAGCTTGAAACTTTGCTTTTCAATGGCTTGTCCTTCAGTAACTTTTGGACAGCCTACAGAACCCCCTCCAAAGTTTTCGATATTCCGCAGTTAACTGGGACGGATTTCGAAATACTTTGAACTCTAGCTGAATTCACCTTCATGACTGGACTGTTGATGCTCCGGGTTCGATCTTATCTGGAGTTGGTCCTCGTGAGTGTACTGTTTGAACTCTTTGAAGCCACCAGTGTTGATCATGTTGAGTGTCTAGATGCACAGTCTAAACCTTCCCGATTGCTTTTAGTCTGTCACGGGTGTGCTTTAAGCCAGGAGTGGTTGGTCGTCTGCTTGCGTCAGTGTACTGTTGAACTGATTTTGCAGAAGCAGGAGGCCGAACGCAGGTTCTTTTCAAAAAGCCGAGATGGTACTGCTTTAAAGACGCGATTTCTGTAGAGTGCGTCCTTTGGCAATGGAAACGCGCCTGATCTTCTATGAGGCAGACGCGATGTTGGGCCCGCTGGGTCGGACGCGGACTTTGTAGAGAGACGCGACCTTCCGAATGCATTTATGGAGATGCTGACGGGGCATGTCCATCGAAGAGGTGCGTCCCTTGGGTGCGAATCTGTGCCGTGTGATGATTACGCCGCCAGCTGGCCTGGGGAACCGGCAGGATTTCACCTTTTGGCGCGCGGATTTCTTGGTTCATTAACTGAACCGCGCCACGTGTCAAATGACGACTCGCTGGGGAGTCGTGACGCACGATCTTCGCGAAGATTTGCTCTACGCGTCATGCGATGATTTGCTGCAGCTTTTATCGGGTCACACGCCGCCTATCTTTGCGAATCCTTGTGCCTATAAAAGGCAACAGTCAGAGAGACCTCTTTTCTTCTCTGAACGCACTTGCTCAAGAGAGTTCTCTTCTTCCTCTGTTGAACTGTTCATCTCCATTACTGGATTTTTGAACTGTTCATCTCCTTTTTCTGGAATTAAAAAATGGCACCCAAGACCAAGCCAACCGCCTCTTCTTCACGGGCGACTGCCGCCGAGGTCCAGAGGGGCGCTTCCTCTGCGCAGGATGTCGCTTTCCCAGGTATAATGCCTTTTGGGTGTGGATTTCGCCATTAACGGGAGCTCATAGAACCCTAAGAATCCTTAACACAAAATATAACTCGTGTTTGATTCTCAGGCGCGGTCTCAGACGCAGTCTTTGAGTTGATAACTGAGGCGCGGGTTTGGACCCTCGCGCCATTGGGTCCTGCGTTTCGGATTCTTCACTTAGAATATTTCTAATTGTGAAGGGTTCAGACGCGGACTTGGTTTGCAGAACGCGGATTTGATCCTTGCGTTCTGTGCCATCAGCTGCCGATTTTGATGAATCTGGCACTTACGTCCAAGCAATTAGAAATCTGGGGGTGTGAAAGGAAGGGAGTTACCCTCCTTAACTTCTGGCGGTTGTGGTAATGGAAGGGTTAAGGTAGATAACTCCCTTCTTTTCGCACCTCAGAAGTGACATCAAGGACATTCCATGACCTTCTGGTGGTGGAGACGCGGATCCTGCAGGTCTGGACGCGGATTTGATAATTCCTGCGTCCAGTATCTCTTCTGCGTCTGGACGCGGTTTCGCAGGTCTGGACGCGGATTTGATAATTCCTGCGTCCAGTATCTCTTCTGCGTCTGGGTTATGAACACTTAGCATTTAAGTATCTAACTAAGTGTCCTTTTCTTTTGCAGTTCCCCATCCTTCTGCCTCACTCTCCAAGACGCGCCACTTTGGACGTGTAGGTGGTGCTGACCGGGACTTGACCTTTGTGCTACGAAGGACTGTCCCTGTGACTGCTGACCAGTCGCAGGATCGCAGGGAGAGGCTCTCTAATGTTGACATGAGAACTCTTCGGGTACTTATTACCGATGCAGCATTCACAACGGATGCTCACGTCAAGCTGGAGAAGCCTGCCTTCTTCTTCGGAGATCGTATCAACGACGGCAGCTATCGTGTGTGTGACGGAACTTATAAATGGCTCCGTCAGATAAAGGGTGGAAGATTCTTCCTTCCGGACATGGAGAGGATGTTCCCGCTGTCCTACTTCCAGCACATGTCCGTCCCTCGGAAGATGGAATGGGACCTTTCTCGATACGTCCCTGAGATTACTCTCGGTGATTTGGGTTCCCATAAAGTACACCGTCATGATAGCCATGACAGGTCGATTCTTGGCCTTTTCCCTGGGTCGCGCAAGTCTGAGGTTCCGGTTGGAGAGATACCACAACTTGGCACTACCTTCCTCAACTCGTTCATGGAAGCAGAGGGTGATTATCCGGTCGGTTTCCGTCCGCCCGGGTGGGTCCATTCCACGGAGAACTACTGGTGGGGTAGGATGGTGGGTTTCGTCCTCACCGATCTTGGGGATCTGCTAAAGCGTGTAGGACTGTACCCGGTGGTCAGGGCCGTACAGTGGGGTGTCCCACCAGGCTTTCATAACTTTTTCGGGGTCCTGGAGCGCTACAATCCTCTGACGGGGACATTCTTTACCCCGGTCGGAGAGATGGGTCTTGCACTGCACGAGCTACATGAGGTCTCGGGGCTGGCAATAGGGGACATTCCCTATGAGGAATATGTCCCGACCACTGAGGAGCTCCACCTCCTGAAGAAAGAGTCTCCTCGGGTGTACGAGACTTACTGGGAAGGATGTGTCACATCCACATTTGCGGTCAGCTAACCTCCTGGAGGGCGCAGGGAGTCAAGCAACTGTCTTGGGCCAGTTACTTATTCAACGGTGTCAAACATAAAGACAATCCGATAACCCGACTGGCTCCCAGTTCTGACGAGGAGATTGAAGACAGGATCACCCAGGCTCCTGAAGGCTTCTACACCACAGTTTCAAACGAGGACGGTTTCGATCCTGACCTGGTTTTTGAAAGCTTCCACCATCAAGCCCGGACCCCTATTTCCGATAGGGCACTGTTGGCAGGTTTCTTGATGCTGTGGCTGAAGCGTTGTGTGGTGCCCACGCTGCCACATGAAGCTATTATTGCTGATGTGGTGTACCCGGCGGTGCTCCTGGCTCATGGCAACCCTATAGCCCTTCTCCCGGCCGTGGCGGCTGGCATTCAGAGCGGGTTGCGGGCGCTAACCAAAAGTTTCTGCGAGGCGCCGAAAACTGTCAACTCCCACGGTAAGCCATATGTTGACTCGGAGGGGAATCCGACGGTGAAGCGCCCCAACCCTCGGATCGAGCTGCCTTATACGTACCTCATGGCTTGGTACGTGATGCACTGCCCTTCTCTGATGACGGCAGTGCGTTGGAGGGAGAGTTCCGTCCCTTTTGTGCAGCGGTTGGAGGATTCGAGCTGGCGTGATCTTTATATATATTACGTCCGAAAGCGACTTTCAGATCCTGCGAATTACCAGCTCAATCGCTGCTTCCCCGAGATCTCTGGTGCATCTTTCGGGGATCTATTTACTGATTCCGCTGGCCCAGACGGCTTCACGAGGTTGTCCGCGGGAGTCTTCTGGTGGTTGATCAATATTCGGCCCGGATATGTGCTTTTCCGGCAAGAGACTTCATGCACCATCGAGCCATACATGCCGAGTCGTTTCGCTCGACAGTTTGGCTACGATCAACTGTACGTCGGGAATCCCAATACTCGACTTGCCTTCGAAGGGAACTTGTTCGAAGGTGCTCGGGCTTGGTACTACAGTGTGGCCGGAGGGACGGGAGCAACTTTCCGTCTACCTATCGAGGGATCCAAGTGCCGTATGAGCTTCAGCTTCTGCACTTGGTATTTCCAAGCCATCCAGACATCAGACTTTGTTCCGGCGTCTTCATGTATTGAGAGCATCAATGCAAACCTCGAGGCAAGGTCAGAGTCTGGTAAACACTCGAAACTCACCGACCAGTACCTGAAGGCCCAGAAGGAGGTCGGGAGAAGATCGGGAAGGGAGCCACGAGCAATAAGGGCGGAGCCGCGACCAACAAGGGAGGAGCCGCAAGCAGCAAGGGCGGAGCCACGAGCGACAAAGACTCGACAGGCGGTAAGCAAGCGTCGTCAGCGCTCTGCTTCAACTGCTGAACCTGCTCCCAAGAAGGTTCGGAGAGACTTGACAACCGAAGTCTCCCAATCCGAAGACATCCCTGCTGTCGTTGAGGTACCGAGGGAAGAAGATATAGCTGAAGAGGATGTTCCTTTAGTCCGTGCCCCTAGGTCGAGCAGCAGAGACCGTAGGTCTACGGAGGAAGGGGAGCTCGTTGACAGAGCCACCACCGCTGACGAGGATGAGCAGCTAGAGGTCGACATCATGAGTGGAGGAGATGTCGATATTCCGGGGATTTCAGTTCAACCCGGATTTTTACTTGCTCATGAAGGGAGAGATGAGGCACAGCAACCTGGGTCACCTTGTGTCTTCATTTTCAGTCCTCGGGCAGTTGACCCCAGTCCTACCACTGGGGTAATTGGTGGCAAGGCTCCGGCTGCAGAAGTCTCGTGCGGGGCGCTATCGTCTTCCTCACTCTCAGGGGAAAGCGAGTTTGAAGACGAGGTCGACTACGGCGATGAACCCGCTCTTCCTGATCCGAGTAAGTTCTCCCACATCTCAGAGGAAGAAATATACAGGGGTGAGCCATCAACGGTATCACAGCTGGTGATTACTCCCACTGAAGGTACTCTTTTCACCTTTTGACCTAATTTCCCTTTTCATTTTGAAGAGGATGTTTTAACATTCTTCTTTTATGCTGCAGGGTTGGCCGGGGACATTGAAGCTGTGATCTCCTAGCATATCGAGGAGACGGTAAAAGAGCTGACCCAGTCCGAAGGAGTCAAGGCTTAGTTGCCGAGATAATTCCAGAGAGGGCAACTACTGAAATAGGGGAGCCTTCGATTTTGTCAGAAGAGGAGGCAACTCCTAAGGCTGGGGAAGAACCCACTCTGCAGGGTGAAGAGGTTACTATTGAAGCCAGGGAGACTTCCACTCCGCAGGGCTCGCCCAAGGATTCAACATCTCTGGACCTCGCAGAGGTTGCGCTTACTACTCCATCATTAGCTGTGGAGGCTCCTGCAGCGATAACACTTCCGGAAGCACCAGTGGCCAGTCTCGCTCTTGCCGTATCGCCGGTCAGCACGACTCTCGCGCAAAAAGAGCCGGCTTGCACCCCTTTCTTCATGATAGAAAGGGGGTCGGGGAGTACCACGGGTGATGACACCATGGATTTCCTGACACGCAAAATGGTGCAGCAGTTCCTTGACGCGATGCGATCGTGCATCGATTTTATCCTGTCTGGGCGTAGCTCTTTTGACTTTGCCCGGACGTTTCTCGGAAACATGGCCGGTAACATCGAATTAACCGGAGGCTCCTTGCTTGCCAAGTCGTGTATGCTGTTGGTGGAGCGACTGGGAAGTGACCTGAAAGAGCTGAAGTCTTTGGACAATGCTAGTTCTTCTCAAGAAGCCCAGGTCATCTTGACTAGGCTCCTAGCCACCCAAGAACAAGAGCGACAGGAGGTGGAAGCACAAGTTACTGAAGAGGTCCGCAATCTCGAGCGTTCCCAAGCTGAATGTCAGAAACTGGCTGACGATTCAATGGAATCCGAGTTCATCCGGCAAAACGCAGAGCTCGCCATTACCAATGCTCGGTCTGCCATCGCTAAGGCGGAAGCCATGATCGCGGATAATGAGAAGACGCTTGCCACCGTCCGGAAGAGGCTGGAGGAGCAACAAGCTGCGAAGGCACGAGCTGAAGAAAGCCAGACCATTCATTCCTCCAGGTTGGAATCTCTGCGAGCACAGCTGGCTGCAAAACCCTTTTTATCTAAAGAGGAGCTGCGGGTCCAAGCCATGATGGAGGCTGAGAAGGCACGTCAGCACGAGATGCATCGTCTCAGGGAGCGCATCCGTTCTTTGTCGGATCAAGACTTTTAGCCTTTTCCCCTTCTTCCCTTTTTTTTTTGTAAAGAAGAGGACACTCTACTAGAGTGTTTGTATCCACTTTTACTATTTTCGATATAATAAAAGTTTTTGAAGTTTTTGTCCCATCTTCTTTGTTTAGCTGTGGTTGAATTCAACTCCCTGATCACTGGCTGTGAATACTGAACTTAGGTAAGACTAAGTTCTTTCAATGAGACGCGGCGTCGAGCTTGATGAGACGCGGCATTGATCCATAGAGTGAGACGCGGTCATCCGTCCATAGGAGCTTAGATAGGACTAAGTCCTTTTGATGAGACGCAGCGTCAATCACAGGGTGAGACGCGGTCATCATTCCATAGGAACTTAGACTTCACTGAGACGCAGCGTCAATCCATAGGGAGACGCGGTCATCAGTTCATAAGAACTCAGATAGAACTAAGTCCTTTGAGACGCGGCATTGATCCGTGGGGACAAACGCGGCTTTGAGTAACGCGAATTTGTCCTGTCAATGAAGACGCGACTTGAGCGGATGCGAGGGACGCAGCCTTGCGTATTTTCCACTAATCTCGGAATGGACTAAGTGTTTTCCCTTAGAAAGGGCCCCGTTTGCTGAAGGGACGCGACTTTGAGTCACGTGGATGCTCCTCTAAAATGCAGGTGAACACCTTCCAATTGGAGAAAGGTGACGCAGATTCTTGGACGCGGCTTTCCCATCTGCGTTCAATGCAGCCGGACGCGGCATTCCTATCTGCGTTTAATGCAGCCTGACTTAAAGATTTTCAGAGATCTTTGACCGTCAAGTCTTCGCTGACGATTGGGAAACCAGGTCATCCGTTGTTTCCCGAAGCAGATGTCCACGCGTCGGTTTTCCATTGGGCTTGGGCGTTAATGCCCTTTAATGCAAAACCGGCGCTGACGGTTTGAGATCAGCGCCTGCGATGCTTCCCGAAGCGACGTTCCATGCGTCAGCCTCCCGTTGGGTTTTGGCGGTCGTGCGGTCATTAAGGCCGGCGGTTTTAATTAATGAACCATTAATGACCGTTATCAGGAGTTGCCTATAAATAGGACTCACCCCCTTTCTTTAACAGCGGCTGCTTAGACCGTGCTCTGTTTGAGAACGAGTACTCTGAGGGACTCTGCCTTCTCCCTTCAAGGACCCTATCAGGGGTTTGCCTCCTTGGATGAAGGTGCCTCTGTGGATGAAGATGACCCAGAGCTTTTATGCTTCTGTTTGGTCTCTTCAATGGATTATCACTGTCAAGTGATTTCAATGGCTGGAAGCGTCTCTTTGAGCACTTTTTACGTCCGCGTCTCAACGCAGATAGTTCAACTCTTAACAGAGGCTTCTGCGGGTATGACATGCCCACTTACCATGACATTTTAGATCCAACCAAGTTTGAATTTCAGTACGCCCCTTAAAGAGATATCATCTGGACCTTCTTGTGAAGTTGTGGTTGGTGCATTCCTTCTGGAATTTGCGCCACCGACTTAAACTTCCTTGGACGCGAATATAGAAGTCTTTGGTGCTTGGCCGCGGCTTTACTCATGAAGCTCGCGTTTTAAGGCCACTGACTTGGATGAATTCCAACTCGGGTTGAAGGCTTCAGACCCGAATCTTGCAACTCCTGTTCCTCCAACAGAGAGATGGCAGTTTTCGGCGTCTGAGTCTTATCGTGTTTCGCAGATGCAAATCTTAGACTGCGTTTGAATCCTGTGTGTGCGTCTGCAGTCACCGCGGGGATTTGGTTTGCTGTGCGGATCATTCCCGCGTCTGCAGTCTTTGACAATTCGTTGCGCGGATGATTCCCGCGTCTACAGTCTTTGACAATAGCCGCGTCTGTGACTTAGTTTTTCTTCTGTTGAAGTGTACTAAGCTCTGAATTGTCTGATTCCCTGTTTGCTTTTTTGCAGGTAGGCTTGGTCATCCTTCTTCATGTTCGCTAAGTCCGTGGGAGAATATATCGGACGGTGAACTTGTTCGATGTTCGTCCACAAGGGAATATATTATGGTCCTTGTCGTCCACAAGGGAATATATTATGTCCCTGACGAGGAATCGACTCTCGCCAAGGTCTCTTCAGATCCACTGCACCAATCATGCCTGCTGGCAAGAGATGGTCAGGGTAAGTATGGCGGCGAGGAGGTTACGGTGGACACGGCGACAGGTAGGATCCTCTTCCTCTCCCACCCCAGAAGTAACATCAAGGACTCCTCATGTTTGCTGGATGGTCTGCTGGGGGAAGAGATGTTCATAAACGAAGGGTTGCTGGACTTTCTGCTTCCACCGGACCTCAAGAACACCATTGCTCTTAGCTTAGTCAGCTAGGGCTCTTTCGATGTTTACATCATGCATCGTGGTGTAACCAGCTTCTATTGTAGCCACAAAACATCGCGCACTTGGAATCAGACGCGGCTTTAAGGAGTGAGTGCAACCTCTGAGAGGGAGAGGGACTTCTTTGTACTCCTAATTGTAACACTCCATCTTATTGTAAGAGAGCGTTTTGACTGTAACACTCAATCTTATTGTATAAGAGAGCGTTTTTGTATCACTTTCATGTACCTGGAAATAAATAAAAGTGACACTTCTCTTTTTGCCTCTTCCATTGTCTTGAACTTTTTTTTTTCTTTAATTAGACGCATAGAAGCAAAGAGTCTTTGACTTTGTCAAAATTATGATGGAAATTTTAATAAGTCAAACTTTGTGGAGAAAGATCCTATTTCAGGAACTCTCCCGATACTGTCAGAGGTGTAATATTAACTTGACAGGGGTGAAATTTTTGATGGACCTGCCACTTTATAAAAAAAGTGACAAGTAGAATTGGTACCCCCAGGGAGGGTGAACTTTTATCAAGTGTTTGGGATTAACTTGATTGAGCTCAACTGGGGGTTTGATGGAAACACTGTTGATGGTGTAATATTAACCTAACAATGTTTTTTTTAGGTAGACTTGTTATTCTGTTGAAGAGAATAACAAGTGGGGCTAGACTCGTGGGGAATCTAGGAAAGTTTGTCACCGTCAGAGGTGTGATATTAACTTAACGGGTTGGAAGTGGTCTTATCAGAAGTGTAATGTTAACTTGACAAGGATGTGAGTCAGAGGTGTGATATTAACTTAACTCAGAAGTGTCACTGTCATAGGTGTAATGTTTAACTTGACAGTGAGGGTAATGCTAGAGGTGTAATGTTGAACTTAGCATTGGTCATCTCGGCTTGCATAAGGAAGTCCGAGGGAAAGTCATGGCCATAGGTGTATTGTTGAACTTAGCAATGACTTGAATGCTAGAGGTGTGGTGTTAACTTAGCATCATCCATTTCAGCTTCGATGTGGAAGTCTGAAGAAAAATGACTGTCAGAGGTGTAATATTAAACCTGGCAGAAACTTGATTACTGTTTAGAGGTGTGGTGTTAAACTTTAACAGTAATTTGTCAGAGGTGTGATATTAACTTGACAAAGATTGACTCATGGTAAGAGTAATTTGAGGACCTGTCATTCTATTGATGAGAATTGACAAGTGAAAATTTTGAAGTGCCAGAGGTGTAGTATTAACTTGGCGGATTTGAAAATTTGATACTCCGTGTAGAGTTGACAAGCAAAATTTGTACTCGACAAGGAACATTGAAAAGTTTTCATTACCAGAGGTATAGTGTTAACTTAGTAATGGTTGTATTTTGTAGACCTACCATTCTGTGGATGAGAATTGGTAGGGGATTTTGGAGGAAAGAATGGAGCCAAGTCCACTTTAGGATTTTTAGCAAACCCTCAGCTATCAACGGATTTGAGGTGCTTTACCAACTACCGTTTGAGTTGGGCTAGCCATGCTATTCCCCTCAGCATGATGAGTTGTCGAAGACTTATGTTGGACTTAAAAGCCAACATTTTCTTCTATCCTTAGCCGTCGGAGGCGTCAGATCAAATGGGAACGTGTCCCTTAGGATTTTTAGCAAATCCTCAGCTGTCAACGGGTTTGAAGTGCCTTTACCAACTACCGTTTGAGTTGGGCTAGCCATGCTATTTCCCTCAGCATGATGAGTTGTCGAAGACTTATGTTGGACTTAAAAGCCAACATTTTCTTCTATCCTTAGCCGTCGGGGGCGTCGGATATTGATGAAGAAGCTCTTCTTGTTTTGATCAGAGGTGTATTTTTAACTTGATCAACGGGAGAATACCATTTAAGGATAGTATTTCTTCAGGAACCTGCCATTGATCGGCATCATAAGTGTATCGCCATTCAGGGTTATGAGGCGATATGATCCATTTGAGTAGACTGATTCTACTACAAATGGTCCTTCCCATTTGGGTTGAAATTTTCCTTTTGTCTTGTGCGTCATTACCATGGGTCTTCTGACGGCTAAGACAAGATCGCCTTTCTTGAAAGTTCTCACTTTAACTTTCTTGTTGAAGGCTCTGGTAATTCGAGCTTGGTAGAGCTCGATTTGCTGTTGGGCTTGCAGACGCTTATCATCTAAGGCCTCCAGTTCTTGGAGTCGCTGTCGATGCTTCTCCTCGGTTGTCATCTCCGCTGTCAAGGTGACGCGTAGAGATGGAATTTGGATCTCTAGCGGAGCACGACTTCGCACCCATAGACCAAAGAAAATGGCGTAGCTTTAGTTGGGGTTCGCACAGTTGTGCGGTAAGCCCATAAGCATTCACCCAATTTGTCGTCCCAGTCTCGTTGACTTTTCGAGACGAACTTTTTGAGAAGCTTGCCAATAGTCTTGTTGAAAGCTTCTGCGAGGCCATTAGCGGCAGGATAGTATGCCGTTGAGGACACACTCTGGATTCTGAACTTGGCACAGAATCTCTGGAAAGCCTGGCTAATGAACTGGGGCCCATTGTCGTGGACAATTCGCCGAGGTACGCCGAAACGATAAATAACATGGTGTTTCATGAATTTGATGACGTTCGACGATTTGACCTCCTTCAAAGGGATGGCTTCGGCCCATTTGGAGAAATAATCGGTTATTGCCAAAATGAACCAATGTCCTTTTGATGATGGTGGGCTGATAGGACCAACCACGTCCATGCCCCACATTTCAAATGGCCAGGTAGAGGCCGTAGAGTGGAGGTACCCTGGTGCTTGATGGATGAAATCGCCGTGCACTTGGCAGGCGTGACATCTCTTGGCATAAGTGACGGCATCGGCAATCATCTTGGGCCAGTAGTAACCCAATCTTTGGAGTCGATGTGCCAGTTTTGGGCCAGGTTGATGGGCTCCACACATGCCGTCGTGGGCTTCTTTCAATACCTCTTGAGCCTCCTTTGGTGAGAGGCACCGGAGCAAGATCCCGTCATGCGATCGACGATACAATGTTCGCGTAATCGCATTATAATAGAATTTGGGGGCTTTCCTTCGAATGGCAGCCGCCTCTTTGGTGTCTTCAGGCAGGATGTCGTATAAGATGTAGTCGATATAGGGGAATCGCCAGTCTTTAAGCTCTGGACCGGTTGATACTTCAAGTGCTTCTTTGCGGTGACGACCTCCCGTTGACTCCTGATAATCCTCGAGAGCATTTCTCGGGCAATACAGGTCGTGGCTGTAGACGAATATCTTCTCCATTGCTCCAGCTGGAAGAGCTAAGGAGGCAGCCAGGGATGCGAGTGCATCTACGTGCGCATTTTGCCTGCGCGGTACATGGTCGATGTAGAAGCTTGTAAACCCCTCGGCCATGCGGATAGTCGCGTTGTAATAGGATACTAAGTCTTCATGTCTGACTTCGTACTCCCCGCGAACTTGACTGACGATGAGCTTAGATTCGCCGTATGCCTCGAGATTTTTAACGCCAATCTCGTCGGCGAATTGCATCCCAATCAAAAGAGCGTTGTACTCCGCCACATTGTTGGAACAAGGCTCAGTTACTGAGACAGCTCGGGGAATCACATAATTTTGTGGGGATACGAGTACTACCCCACCCCTGCTACTAAGTGTCCCTTCGGGCTTGTTCTTGATGCACCGTCGAAGAAAAGTTACTAGACTTGACTTTCGAACGATGTCTGAGTCAGGCAGACTTCAGCAACTTCATCTGGGAGATCCTCGTAGACTTTGGCTGCCCTCGGATCTGGGTGCTCAGCTAGGAAATCCGCGACTGCTTGTCCCTTAATGGCCTTTTGTGGTAAAAAGCGCATCTCATATTGGGAGAGCAATATGGCCCATTTTGCCAGCCGGCCATTTAGCGATGAAGGTTTAGTCATAAGTAACCTCAGGGGGTTGATTTTTGATATGACGTTTATAGTTTGGCCTACCAGATAGTGTCGCATCTTCTGGATAGCGAACACTAGTGCCAAACATTCCTTCTCGATCGGGTTATACCGATGTTCGGCTCCGATCATTGTTCTACTTAGATAGTAAATTGCTTGCTCACGTCCCTGATCGTCATTCTGAGCTAGTAGAGCTCCCAAAGAATGATCCATCACCCGGACGTACACCAGGAACGGCTTTCCGGCTACTGGAGCTGCAAGGACTGGCGGTTGAGTGAGGTATTGCTTGATTTCCTCGAACGCTTGTTGGCAAGCGTTATCCCAAGTGAATGAGACACCCTTCTTCATCAGCTTAGCGAAAGGTTGGCATCTTCCGAAAAGATTTGAGATGAACCTGCGGATGTACGCCAATCGTCCTTGCAATCCTCTGAGTTCTTTGAGATTTCTCGGAGGTTGCATCTCCTGGATAGCGCGAACCTTTTCCGGGTCCAAGTGAATTCTGGTGGATGTTACAACAAATCCTAAGAATTTGCCACTGGCCACCCCCAGGAAGGACTTTGTGGGATTCATCTTCAATTGATGAGCCCGCATGATGTCGAAGACCACCTTCAGGTCTGCTATGTGATCACCTTTAGTGCGGCTTTTTACCACGATGTCATCAACATAACATTCCACCGTTTTGCGTATTTGCTGATGGAAAATGGCATTCATGGCCCTTTGATATGTTGCCCTGCATTTTTCAGTCCGAAGGGCATGACGGTGTAGCAATATACCCTAGAGGAGTTCTGAAGGAAGTATGCTTTTCGTCATCAGGATACATTTTGATTTGATTGTATCCTGAGAATCCATCCATGAAGGACATCCGTTTGAATCCACAAGTATTGTCAATCATGACATCTGTGATTGGCAATGGGAATTCGTCTTTGGGACAAGCCTCGTTTAGATCACGGAAGTCGATGCAGATCCGGATCTTCCCGTTCTTCTTGGCGACGGGGACGATGTTGGCTACCCAGTCAGGATGTTGTTCTTCCCTGATGAAGCCAGAATCAATAAGTTTTCTGACTTCTGATTGAATTGCCTCCATTATCTCTGGACGGAACCGTCGCTGCTGTTGTTTGACAGGTTTTGCGTCCGGATTGACGTTGAGGCGGTGCATAGCCACTTGAGGATCAAGTCCATGCATGTCCTCGTAATTCCAGGCGAAGACGTCTATATACTCTTGTACAAGAGATATTAGATCTTTCTTCTCTGAAGGTGACAGGCCGTCACTTATGAAGATGGGCTTAGGGTTAGCCTCATCTCCTAGGTTGATCTGAACAACCTTGTCTTCTGTGGGTGGCTCACGCTGTTCAAAGCGGGTATCCCAAAGAGCATTTAAATGTTTGATCCAAGGATCTGTATCGGATTGGATCATTTCTTCATTTCCATCTTCCAGGCGGCTTGCCGAAACCATGTTCACTGAAAGTTCCTTGAAGATGTTGCCGACACTGACATCTGACTCCCAAAATGATGTGTCTGAAGAGTAATCGTTGCTCGACGATTCTTGAGAATCGGAGGCTGATGGGACCGGAGTTGATACATAGCCCAACCCCCGGCGTGTCCGATGATAATAATCGGGGGCTTTCCCTTTCGGCACAAAGGATTGAAGCAACGTCCTCCTTCCTTTGCCGAAGTTCAACCCGGGCTTGTTGGTCAGGTCGTACCCCATGGATCTCATTATTTTGAGCGCTTTTGGTTCGTAATGACCGAACTGAGGGGATTCTTCCTCGCCTTCCGATTCTTTGCGGGGCGTTGGTTCAGACGAGATTCGCCCAAAAAGAATTGGTTTTTGGCCTTTCCGTCTTGCTGGAACCATAAATATTGATTCTTGCGCATTATTATTGTCTTGGTATGTCTCGAAGGACGATTTCACTGGTACATGCAATGATGTTAAGGCACCCATTGCCGACCAGAGATCGTCATCTATATCAGTGCTAGTATCTGATGGTATTGAATCAGAAGCACACACAGAAAAATACGCAAAATCTAAATCTTCATTAATATACCAACCGCCTACATCATCGGTGGTATTATCAACATCGGGTTTATTAGTGCCCGTTACAAGTGGTTCTAACTCCCACAGGCACTCTTCTTTCTCAGGCTCAGTGTCAGCCTCATTACCAGAGTCTGGCTCTTCTGGTTGTGGGGCTTCATCCGTCTCCACCGGATCTTGGTACAGCAAAGAGTCGGTGAAATAATTCTCGACCCTTTGAACGGATGCCTTTCGGCGATCAACGTCTGCACATTTCCACTCCCGTCAATATACTTCATGACTTGGTGGAGAGTGGAGGGAACGATGGAGTTGCGGTGGATCCACGGTCGTCCCAGCAATAGATTGTAGGAAGTGTCGGCGTCGATGATGTAGCATGTCACTTCCGACTTGAGACTTCCAATCTGACACCTGAGCTTAATCTTCCCCATCGAACGGGTCTGGTTGGCATTGAACCCATAGATAGTTGTCTGGGTGGGGCTCAAACGATGGGTAGGAATGCCGAGATGTTGCATGACCTGGCGAGGCATGATGCTCAACGCGGACCCTGGATCTACCTGGATGCGGTTTACCTCGGACGATCCAATATACCCTGTGAAGTACAGGGGTCGATCATGCTTCCCTTTCACCTGCATATCATCTGCCGTGAATGTGATGCAGGGGGCATTCTGGGAGGTGTGGAGGCAATCCTCTACATCTTCCTCCTTCGGCACCTGGGTCATGAAGACCTCAGCATTTGCCAGAGCTTCTTGCAGAGCTTCCCTAGTCGACTTTGATAGTCTAAGAAGTTCATACAAGGTAATGCGTGCCGGAATGTTGGCCAACTGAGCCATGACATCAAAGCGGTAAAGTGCCGTAGATCCTTCCGCGATGCCCTTTTGAAGGGCTCGAGAAAATCGAGTCCCCTTCTGCTTTTTCACAGGTGGTTTTGTGGAGGGCCTGACTGGCTCCGCAGTTGGTTGTGGAGGGGCTATCGCCGTCTCGTCGTACTGTTTCAAGTACGCCTGTCCTGAACGGGTTCCCGCCATCGGTTGGTTGGGCTCTGCGGCCAAGACTATCGTTTCCTCTTCTGAGTCGGTCAGTGAAGGGATATTAGTCTCCGCTTCTCGAGAGGAGGCACCCACTACATTGCAGGATGAGGCTTTTGCCTTGCCTTTGGATTTCCTGTTGGTCACAGTAGTCCATTGCTGCTCATTGACAAGGTCAGGGTGGACCCACATGATTTCCCCTTGAGGTGTAGGGACGGGTACCAAGCCTTTCTCATGCTGCTGGTGAGGGTCTGTGTTGACCACTCTCAGCTCTCCTTTCGGAACAGGAGTCACCCCCGCAGGCGTTGGAGGTTGTCTCCCGAACTGGAGAACCGACGTCACATTAGCCGTCACCTTCTTCTGCTCTGGTCGGAGCTTTAACACCTCTGCGTCAATCAGAGCCTGAAGGATGTCCTTGAAGACGTAGCAACTTTTGGTGGGGTGTCCCAACATCCTGTGATACATGCAGTAGTTGGGATTGTCGGTCTTGCCGACCTCCTCTGGGCGTCGAGCTTCAGGGAGCTTCAGTCGGTTGCTCTTGTTGAGTAGTTTAAAGAGCGAATCGACATGTTCTTCCTTGAAGGAATATTGCTTGTTGGCGCATGGCTGGCTTGAAGAGCCACTCGCCTTGCCTGATTGAGGTTTGGCGGGAGATTTGGTCTCCGTTGCTAAATTATCCTTCCGCTTTGTTTGGAGGGATGTATCTAGCGCACGCCTTGTCGACCTTTCCGGCCTAGGCTTACCTTCCTCCGCTCTGACGCGGGCGACAATCTCCTCAGCCTATTCACCTTGTTGGACTAATTACTTCCAGGTGCGGCTTTCAGCAACTCCTATTTGAGTAAGGAGCGAGGTTTGGAGATTGTGGCGGCATGTTTCCACCAGGGTGGCCTGGGTCATACCGCTTGGACACCGGAGTGCCATGTTCCGAAATCTTTCCACGAAAGATTTGACGGACTCCTCTTTTCGCTGTTTGGTAGCCAAAAGGGTTGGCATTGTGACTTCGGAGTCATCCTCGAAGAAGCGTGTTAAAAAGAGCTTCTCCAAATCGCCCCAGTTCTTGATAGAACCTTCTGGGAGCTTCATAAACCATTCAAAGGCCAACCCTTTCAGGGTGCCGATGAACAGGCGTGCCAGGATGGCGTCATTATCTACTACATTCCCGGTTTGGGATTTGAAGTAGTAGATGTGCTGGTTGGGTGACCCCTTCCCATCAAAGGCTTGAAGAGTTGGAGCTTTGAACTTGGGCGGGTACGGAACCAAGTCCCATTCAGCCGGGTAGGGCCGGACCACTCCTACTTCTTGGAGGTCTTTGCGATTGGCAAGGGCCTCGAGGCGTCGCTCCAGTTGACTCATTCTTTTAACATGAGCCTTTCCTTGGTCTTGGTCGCCTTTTACTTGCGACGAGGACTTGGACGAGCCAGAGGTAGATCGCCGCGTCTCCTCAGAAGGTTCGGAAGATGAGCTTTCTCCCTTTTTCCCTTTGCCCTTTGGCTTTTTAGGAGGGGACCTCCTCCTGTCTTCGAGCAGCTGTGCAATCGCCTGCTTGAGGGAGTTGATAGATTCCTGCTGAGCAAGAATCATATCCATTTGTGCCTTCTGGATCTGCTCCAAACGTTTAGTCGTCTCCTCAGGAGCGCCTGTCATGTAGGCGGAGGTCTCCTTCTCGACGGAAGAGTTCGAAGCCCTTGATTCCGCTACAGCGGAGTGAGAATCATTAATGTCATGGGCTAAGGCATTATAGTCAATTGGGGGAATGGCCCCAGTCCGGGTGCGAGTGTGTCGATACACTCCTTCCGGTTCAGAGTCAGACTCGGAGTCGTCTGAGCTGACTGCAAGTTGTTTTCCCTTGCTCCTGCTTGTCATATTCGCAGTGAGCTCCGGGTACTCAACGTCAGAGAAGGTTCTCCTTCTGTGGGAGCGTCTTCTTTTAGCTGACGGAGGAATCAGGGTCAGCTGTCTGACTAAAGACTGCTGGGGTACGCCTGATCCGCAACGGCACTCAGTGAGCATATGGATGAGCCGTTGGCAGCAACACGATGAAGTGGCCTGATTGGCACTTCTTTTCTTCGTCAGATAATCCCTCAAATCCATGGGAGGGGGATTGAAAAGATCAGCCTCGCAACGTCGAAGACGGGAGGCATCCATGTGCTGCACAGCCTGGACGCAGGCTTCAGGGACGCGGTTCTCGCGACGCGGCTGTGTAACGCGCGTCTGGCGTCTCTGCTGAGATGAAACGCGAGTCTCGCGTTGCTGCCTGGTGCGTCTGGGCAGAGGCACTTGAGAAAGGATGGGCTGCTGGGCCCCACGCCTATGGGCTCGTGCCTCTTGCGTTTGACGAGGCGCAGAGGTCTCACCTTGGCGTTTGATGAGTTGGTCCTCGGAGGACCTAACTGAAGGAATCTCGCGTTTGGGACGCCAAAGCGAACTTCACGTACTGGACGCGGCGCGGGCAAGGCGCGAGATTGTACGTCGCGTCCAGCCTCAGTTGGACAACCAACGGTTCCAACTTGCAGCTGACGCGCACGTCTCCTCTGTCGACGCTCAGCGTTTCGATTGCGTCGAGGAGGTGGAGAGAGACCAACAACATCCTGATGTTGAACATCAGGGATTTTGACCACGCGGGTCTCCTGAGAGACGCTGACGCGGGTGTTCTGTGCGACGCGGTTGGTCGCAAAGGTAGATGTGCCTGGGACCACGCGGGCCTTCTGAGAGGCGTTGGCGCGGGTACCTTGCTTGGCACAGTCGGCAGCAGGGGAGCTCGAGAAAACCACGGATTGGGCCTCGAGGCCATTCCCCGTCGAGACCCGGCGGCAGACGCGGGTCTTTGGGCTCTTGGAGCCGGAAGAGAGAAACTCTTCGTACTTCGCCTGGTCGAACTCGACAACGAGCGATTCGACCATCTTCCCCTTATAGTGGATGTCATCTTGCGCCACTACTTGCTCCTCAGTGACAAACGTAGTCCCCAGCGGAGTCGCCATCTCTTGTATGACCCGGGAAAGAGGGAGACAGTGAATTACCGTAAAAGTTTTCCTTGAATCAAATGAAAAAGATTACAACAAGAACTGTTCCTTCCGGTTACAAGGGAGGGAGAATATTGAATCTTGAATTCTCCCTTTGTTTAAGGCTGGGTTCTTCGTGTGGCGGTGGAGAGTGAATCTTGTTCTCCGTTGACCAGATGACCGTCCTTCAGGGATCTCCTCTTCGGCCGGTAGAAAGAGTGACACAGCTCCGTCTACCAAAACTCTAAAAGAGAAGGTAGGCAAAGGCTAGCTCGTACGCAGCGAACTTGCTGAAGAGTTGATCTGCTTCTTCTCTCCTTCTGATTGCCGATTGCCGATTTCTCGATTTCCGGATTGATTCTCTCCGATCTCTCCTTTTTTTTTCTTGTTGATGCAAACAAGGCTATTTATAGAGGTCCCAGGGGTGAACGTGCCCCCTGAAAATGCTCCACAATGAGGGCCAACTTCCCCGCTACATGGGCGGTAACTAACCCACGTGCCTGCTAAAGCATGCCACGATGGGGGCTGATTTCCCTTACGTGTGGGTAGTGATTGGTCCCTTAACCAAGGCGATTATAACTGAGACGCGGGTTTTAGACCTTTGCGTCTTGATGCTGAGACGCGGGTGTCAGGCCGACGCGCCTTGATGCTGAGACGCGGGTGTCGAGCCAACGCGCCTTGATGCTGAGACGCGGGTGTCGAGCCAACGCGCCTTGATGCTGAGACGCGGGTGTCGAGCCAACGCGCCTTGATGCTGAGACGCGGGTGTCGAGCCAACGCGCCTTGATGCTGAGACGCGGGTGATAGTCTCTCGCGTCTAGAGCTTGAAACTTTGCTTTTCAATGGCTTGTCCTTCAGTAACTTTTGGACAGCCTACAGGCCAACGTCTACTTTTTATTAAATTAGGCTTGGGTTAGTGAGTGCTCGGATTGTGGTTTTCGGGATAAGGAAAGGGTAATAAAATCCCCACCTTATCTTTTTTATCGGTTATGCCCTTAAAATTGAATTGTGCAAGTGTACAAGATAGATAACAAGGATTCACTCAAAACATGAAAATCAAGCAAGAGATGATTCCTAGTCTACATGCAATGCTTACGCACCTTGCATCCAGCACTCTTCAACAGTAAAAGTAAATGAATTGAAAAGACACGTGCCTAGAAATGCAAATGTCTAATCAACTTTTAACGATTACAACCAATTTTTTACTGTTGACTTTATTAAGCAGGTATAGGGTGAATAATACAGGAAATTAAGTAATGCAGCAGAAGTATTTGCAGAATCAGAGACCCTGCAGAAAAATGATCAGTAGTGCACTCCTTATTGCCACAAATTTGCGGCAAAAGCCAGGATTTTGCGGCAATTTGGAGGGATCCTGGTCTCTGCTTTCAAGAGCAGAGGCCCAGGTCCACTTATATGTCACTGCAATGCAAAGTTCCTGTTTTCTTCAACCTGTAACCTGCAACAGAGAAGAAGATTCGTTTAGTTCTTTACTTTAAACCTAAAACGTTGCTCTCCCCGCAACGGCGCCATTTTTTTTGATTAGAACGGAAAAGGTGTCGTATTGTGGAGTATAATTTGCACACAATGTATATTCAAATGAAAGAGAGATAAGGTTTAGAAACAACCTCAAGTGCTTAGATCACTCCACAAATGTATTTCAAGATGATTAATGTACCCTTTCCTATCTCCGCTATAGCATGGGCTATACCGGGTCGATTCTCAGGGAGAGCTTGCGATGGAAGCGTTACGGTTGGTAGTGAAGATATAAAACGAAGATTCTTCTTTGTTTTAAAAGAATAAAAGAATTGTGGAAAAAGAAATGAAAGAACCGGTGGATTTGTGCATTATGGAAGAATGAAAAGAAATCAAAACAAGATTGGCTTTGGAACTAGAACTAAAAGAAAGAAAACTTTGAAGAAGACTTTAAAGATGAGAAAACCATGACTAGCTAACCTTACTTCCTTGCTAAACTTACTAAACTCCGTGATGGTGAATGCGTGCCTTATGTTGATTCATCGGCAAAGATTTGTCTTGCGTGTTGGTCTAATTACTTTCCCACTTTGATGACGGGTGATCATTCTTGGACTTGTCTTATAGCCTCATAGATGTCATTGGCCTACAAATTAGACTTTCAATAATGGAATCAAAAGAGCTACACTCAAGGGATGCTAAGGAAGAAGATACAACATTCATTAATGGAAGTAAAAGAAGTTGTACAACAATTAGCATATTGGTGCTCCATCTCCATGTTCCATCAAGGCACTTGTTCTAAAGACAAGGCTCTAAATGAGGCACACATGAATCATATGGAGAATTACAACAAGATACTTGCCAAGCAATGAAAGTAACCCATCGGAGAAGAGAAGACCATACAACTTGCAAGATTAAAGATAGCAATCACCCATGAGTTAGTAGTTAGCAAGGTTAGTGGTTAGCTAGACATGAGAAGAAAGAATTAGCTACTAGCCATTACAAAAGAAAAGCAAAGCATGAATAAAATTGCAAGAAAGTAAAGCTACAATTATAGAAAGCAAGAATTACTAGAAAATGCTCAAGTAGAGAAGAAGAGAATGGATCAATCCTTGCTTCACAAGTTGTCACTCCTTGGTGTACACAAGCTTTCTCTCTCTTACAACTCTCTTTTGCAGAATTTCTAGGGAGGAAGAAGATCTAGAGCACTACAAAAATCCTACAAAAATACAAGCATCTAATCTCTAATCTCTAATCTCTCTTCCACACTCTGTTGCGCAAGCCCTGGTCCTGTATTTATAGCCTCAGAGAGAAGGATCTAGAGCCCTGGTTGTTGGAGAGAAATCCGGGCTCCAACAACCTTGTAACTGCCGAAATTTGGCGGCAAAATCCCGGATTTGGCGGCAAAATCAAGGCAGTTGAATACCAGATTTTTGTTACAAGTTTGTTACGAGGTTGTTATCCACGTGGCCTTCTGGAAGATTGAGTTGGCGCGAGGATCTCTCCTGATTCTAGATTCAAATCTTGGGCTCTTTTGGGCTTTGAATTAATCTCTTTTGGGCTTATGAATTAATCTCTTTAATTATTGCTAATTAAAGAGATTTTTGGGCTTTCTCTCATTTTAGTTGTGGACCTGCAAAAATAGAGAGAAGATGAGTAAAAATCATATTTTTATTTGTAATATGCATGGGACTAATGTGGTAAAATATGCAGAATTGTGTAACAATCACCCTCCCCGGTAATGGGGCCAAAATTTTGTTCGGAAGGATTAATTGTATTGAAAAGAGGTTTAGAGTAAACATTGGTTGCCATGTACTGATGATCCAGAACTTCGAATGTTATGCAGGTTTACTTTGCTCCTTCCGAATTACTGTTCGTAGCATAAGCTAGGACGGGTCGTATCCGCAGGAGGGTTAGCGACAGAAGCATTCAAGGTTTGTATTGAAATCTTTGTGAAGAAAAACAATGGTTCTTCTTTTTTTAAGAAATGGAAAATAAAACGATGTGGAAGGTGAGTGGAAAATCTTTGGGTGTTGTATAAAAGAAAAGAAGAAACGAGAATAAAGATGAAGGAAAACGGAGAAGTTTGAAAAAGAAGAAGTTTTTAGAAGAGAGATTTTTAAGAATAATATAAAGAGAAACCATGACTAACTAACATTATAATTTACTAACTTACTACTCTCGTTGGGTGATGCATGCCTCATATTGAATCATCGACAATGGTATGTCTTACTTTACCAAGTTCTTGTGTTGTCCCATGTCGAAGGTGTTTCTCATCTAGGCTAGTTACCTCCTTGAATCATTGGCTCCCTAAATAGATCTTCATTAGTGAAACAAGGATAGTCACTTTTAACGATGCTAAGAAACATACAAGATTCATTAGTCCATCAAAGCTATAATAAAGCAAGCATGAAATAAGAACTTGTAATGTAGTCATTGGCATAGTGAAGTGCTCCATCTTCATGTTCCATCACGACACTTATTCTAAAGACAAGGCTCTAAGTGAGGCTCACATGAGTCATATGGAGGGAAAACTTAGTATTTGCAAAGATTAAAAAGCAACTCATCTTCATTGGGAGTGATATAGACTTGTAACTTGCAAGACTTGAAAGAAGATAGTATCTCAAGAATCATATAAGTCAGCAATCACCCAAGAGTTAGTAGTTAGTATAATTAAAAGTTAGTTAGTCATGTTAATGAATTAGCTAGACATAGAAATAAAGAGCAAAAGACAATTCATTGTAGAAGTGAAATAAAGAAAGTAAAAGCTTAAAAGAAAAACAATGCACTAGAACAAGAGAAGATGAAGATTGAAAGCTCGATCCTTGTATTGTGTTGTCACCGTCTCCAATACAAACATTGCTCACTCTCACTCTCTCTTTTCTGGATTCTAGAAAGAGAAAAAGAAAATTACATAAGAGACTAAAAGGAAAACCTAGAGAAACCTTAACAATTTCCCTATAAAAACAATGCTCTTTTCTCCTCCCCGATTACAGAGGCCCTAGGGTTCTATTTATAGTCTTCATGAGATAAGGCCATCCCACTTCAGTCTCCGGATCAAACGCTGAAGTAACGGCCTAAAGATTGTCGCGATTCCGCGGCATGTGCCGCGTTTCCGCGGTCGTTTCTTGGCCGCTGCTCTAGCGGATTTTTGTGTCTTTCTGTTGTATCTCGTATCCCCAGTTGGATCTTGTAGAAACGGAGAATACGTTTTGGATCTTTTCAGACTTGGGCTTTTCTCTTGTGGGCTTCTTAAATGCTTCTTTAATTCTAAAAATTACAATTGTTGGGCCTCTTTCTCCATTAGACATTGGACCTAAAAAAAGAGAGAAAAAAGTAGTAAAAATCAACTATTTATTCATATAAAGTATAGCATGGTGGTAGAAAATGATGCATAAATGACTCCAATCAGTATCTATGCCTCATGAAGCATAAGTATTCACGCCTAAAAGGGGTACATTTTATAAATAAAAATCTTAGTTCCGTGGTCTTATCTGCTCGAGTGTTTAAGTCCTTAAAGGTGTTTTCTCACCTGGTGCCCTAAAACTGTCCGGTTTGGGTGTCACTGACTAAAGGCTCGTTACATGGGCAGATTAGAAAGCCTAATGAAATTGAGAAATAAATTCCACCAAAAATAAATATAATAAGGCATAGGAGTTAATGTTAAAGAATTCTTAGTCAAACTTCACAGTCACGATGGTGCATATGACTCAGGGTAAAGTAATAGACTGGATGAGAAAGACAATTTGACTCCTTACTTTGATTGATGACATGTTTTTGAATAGAGACTAAGTTTAGGAATGAAAATTTTGATATTCCTATAGCTTATAGATTATTTAAATTCTCACAAATATACTTCAAATATTTTCTCTTTTCAAAATGCTTTTCGAAAATACTAACTTTTGTCTCTTTTTTATGGATTTTGTGGGTGCAATCCACTGAAAACCCTCACGAGACAAAACTCGTCCTCTAGGGGTAACCTAGAGGTTTAACGGCTTGTTGCACATGCTTAGTGCAATCGAGTAACCTGCGAAAGTGGTCTAATAATTGATTAAGATTAGTTTTGATATTTTTCTCGAGGGCGAGTAAAAGATAAGTGTGGGGGTGCGATCGGTCACATATATTGCATACATATTATCACATTTCCATGCTTATTACCTAAATAAATCATATTAATAAGTCCTATTATTCTTTATAAAATGCAGGCCCATTGCTAAAGGATAGGCCAGAGAAACGAGCCCAAAAGCCCATTTAATTTCAGAATAAATTCGAAATCAGGGAATCAGGGCAAATCTTGACATATCAGAGAGGTTGAAAACCGGTTGAAATGAATCCTCTCAAATCAAACGGTTGAAGCCAACAAATCAAAGATCGTTTCGTCAAATTAGGGAGCTGCAACAGTAGCCGCGGATCCGCGGCTTATTGGTGGAGATAAGGGGAGCGTTCCCCTTATCTCCTCATTCCATTCCCTCTGAGTTTTTGCCTATAAAACCTTGGGTTTTGTACTGAAAATTTAGCGAAGACTAGGATTAGAATTTTTGTTTATTCTTTAAGGATTTAGGCTTTTTGTTAGATAGTGTAAAAGTTATATTTTATTTTGCAATTTGTAGTTCAGTACAAATACTTGTGAGAGAGAGGAATTGAGTGCTTATAACTTGAAGATGGAAGTGACATCAATACAAGAGTCGAGCTACATTTTCTTCTACTCATTTTATGGTATATTTTACTTTAATTACTTGCATTGTTCCTTGTTTTTCATGAGTAGCTAAATCGGTTTTCTGGGCTCACTATTGTACCTCTCTCCAATTCTTCTTCTTTTCTGATTTTCATGAAAAAGACCCAATGAATCATTTGCATGCCTAACTTAAAGCCTTTCTTCTTGAAAGTGTTCTTGAAGGCACATGAGGATGTGTTTGGATTTTTAAACTCCTACTTCTTTTAAGAACGTTTCTTGAACTGTTTTTATTCTATACTTGCTTCTTCGCGCTTGATGATTTAACATTCGGTTCAAAACGGTATCTTAAAAAAAGAGTTAACTTTTCCAACCATCTTATATGCTTTACTTCAAACTTTCTAAAGTCAACCTTAAGTTTTGCTTATGATCAAGTTGAGGCACTAAGGATTTCAATAGAAGAACGGTTGAGCAGTGAGATAGTGAGCCCAATCTTCTCCTTCTTATATTAAATCAATCAAATAATTTTCAAGCTTTTTAAATTACCTTCTCCAAAGCCTTCTCCAGAGTTGCAATTTCTCTTTTAATCATCTCCCTTCTTTTCATTCTCTTTTCAATTAAAAAACGAGCACAATTCTTTGTTACTAAACAAAACACCAAAAAGCTTTCATCGCATTCCTCCTCGTGGACACGACCCGTTAGCCACAAGCTACATGGTAATTTCTTAACTCTTTGATTTTTACAATCAAATATCACCTAAAGAAATAGAAGTCGCCACTCAGCCTATAACCGTGCTACCCATCAAGTAGTATAGATTATTGCGTCAAACGTCCTTCAACACCACCATAGAGCCTCTAGTCATCTTGAAAGCACCATCTCTAACAGATACTTCATGACCCAATGCTTCCAAGGTACCAACAGAGATAAGATTTCTTTTTAGTTGAGGTATATACCTCACTTTCTATAGTTCCCGTACCATCCCATCAAACATCTTGATACGAACTGTACCTATCCCTTCCACTTTACATGGATGATCATCATCCATGACAGCGGAACATCCATTTAGCTTCTCAAAGCTAGAAAACCAATCCCTGTCTGGGCATACATGATAGGTAGCTCCTGTATCTAATACCTCCTCAGAATCACCTGAGTAATTAATAGTATGAGCAGTAACGGCAAATGAGAATACCGATGAGTCTGAATCCGATCCACCTATCTGTGATGTACCAACTTGTGTACTGATCACATGTGTGAGATTTGCCTTAGTATTTGACTCCTTATCTTTGATCCATGGATAATCAATCTTTCAGTACCCTATTTCTTTGCAGAAGGTACATTGGTTCTTTTTCAGTTCTCTAAAACCTGGTCTGGATTTGGATCTCTCACACTCGTCTTTTCCCTTCTGATTGGAACCTCTGCCATTTACCATCAACGCCTCTGCTGATGTACTATTGGAAGAAGACTGCTTGTCCTTCCTCCTCACTTCATAATTTACAAGAGCACCTGATACATCATTATAATTAAGTGATCATTTATAATTAATCAAGGTGAGGACAAAAGTCTCATACTCTTCATCAGCAAAAAAATTCAAAAGAATTAATGCCTTATCCTCTTCTTCAATATCCACATCCAAATTTGTAAGAAGCTTTGTGTAGTTGTTTATGTGCTCAGCAATAGAGAGTCCCTTCTTCAACTGAAAGCGATAAAACCTCCTCTTTAAAAGCAGTCGGGACTCAATACTCTTCATCAGATATTTCTTCTTGAAAATCTCTCACATCTTCATTACAGACGTCTCATATAGCACATGATACTTGATGTCTTGTGTCAAATAAGATCTTAAAAGACCACACACCGTCCTATTCATCTTGTTCCAATTCTTTTAAGAAGTCTCCTTTGGCTTTTCTTTCCATCAATGCATCCATCACCTCACACCTCCATATCCTAAAATTGTTTGTGCCATCAAACTTTACCACATCGATCTTCATCGGATGTGATTTCACAAATTTCACTGTGGATTGACTTTCTCCCCCCATCTTCTCAATTTCTCAACACAATGTGAAAAATAATTAGTGAAAATAAATTCAAATAGGAAAGATCAGATCTTTACCTCCGAGTGAAACTGTATACAGTCTCCAAGTTGATTTGCTCTACCTGAACAAAAACTCCCCGTCGAACCTGAAAAGCTCTGATACCACTTATTGGAAACCCAAGGCAACAAAGAAGATGGGCTCCAAAGAACAGTTACCAATGGCACGAACAAGTAAGTAAAAAAAAAAGAGAACACAAGATTTAACGATGTTTGGTAATTTACCTATATCCTCAGGGCAAGGGGAGAAAGTTCTTATTGAATCAATCAATTATAAGTTACAGATTACAAATAATGGTGACAATACCCTCTTTATATAGTCAAAGAAGTCACGAAGAAAAGGAAATTAAAAAATACCTAATTCGGATCAGAAACGAATTCTGAATCTGATTTGAAAACAGGGACGCTGCAGCTGCAATACCCTAGTCGACTAATTGCTTCTATTAATCAACTAGGTATTTGGCCTAGTCAACTAGTCTGTAGTGAAACAGATTTGCCAACTCTCTATTTGTATCATTAGTCGACTAGACCATTGGCCCAGTCGAGCCTGTGCAATTTCCCCATTGATACAACTGATTCGCTCTCGTGTTTTGACACCATTGATTGCATCGAATTTTGGCTAAACTCCAACAGAGTTTAAGAAACTCTATTAATAGATTTTACCCTCTCCCCACACAAGCAATTTTTCAATAGGCCATCCCATCCTTTTTACGTAAAAATTCCTCTAATCTAATGCAGAATTCACGAGGGTGCCTAATTATCTTGGATTAAATTCCAACAAGTCCGCAAAGTCGTGCACATTTAGACTTGACATATTGGACTGTTCAATTTTGAAAAGCAAAGATGAGATTATTCAATGCAACCTTGAAAGAAAGAAGTATATTCAAATTCAGATGGGTCTGTTTTGGCTGGAAAAGTCCAATTTGAACAAAATCAAAAATTCAAGTGAAAAAAGTCAAGCTAACAGTTTGTCAATTTTCTGCTATTTTCTTCTAAATTTGGAGAGAAAAAACTGTCGGGTTGCAGAGAGGCCCATTTTACCTCTCTTTTCCCAGTCAAGTACACAGGCCAAAGAAAAAGAAGTCGGGCTTACTATTTCAAAGAAAATGAACACTTTCGCGGTCATTTTTCTGAAACAAACATTCCCAAAAGGTTCAAAGTTTTTGAAATAGCATTGATTAAAGGGCGGAAGATATTCTATAACCCCAAAAAATATAAGCCATATGAATAACACCTTGACCATATAAAAGCCACCAAAATTGTTGAAATGAACTTCTTGTCATTGTACTAGTGCCCCTCCTGTATCTGTATGAAGTTGACCTCTACTTTCCTTCAGTGAAGCTCTCCAATGAAGGAGAACAAGTTAAAGTAAATAAGATAAAATATTAAAGCTCAACTCTAATCTTGAATGCAAACTTGACAAGCAGTCAACAATTGGACCACAAATTAATTCCTCCAAAAAACAAAACTTGTCATTCATTAGAAGTGAACTGTATCAACTTCATTGCATGTGATATATTAAGAGCAAATAAGGGAACTGGATTTATTGTACAACTTAGATTACAAAAGAGCAAATTCCTACCTTAGCTACAAGTATGTGACTTACAAGAGCATATCAAACAGCTACTTTCCTCAAGAAATGACACAAGAGGGACAGGGGGCGCGGGAGGGGTGGTGGGTGGGGAATCCAACCAAACCCTAGCCTTGGGATTTTGGGACAACAAAGAGAGATAGATACCCAATTGCATGAGTACCCTTTGCTTGCTAAATGCAGAGCCTCCTTTAATGTGTCTGCATGGCCCAAAATTGCAGATGTTTCTTCTCACTCACTCCATTTCAATTTTCAGCTAGCAGAGAAGATATTGCAGTTTGCAAACAGCTCTCGTACCCTCCACACAGAGGCCCCCCTAAAGCCTGCAAAACTCTTGCCAACTTCTGTCTTGTAAGTGTGACAAGAAATTAGGGTGTTTTCCATATGCTTTATTTTTGTGTACGAGTGGGGGGAATCAAGGGGCAGATGCCAGAGGTTTATGATTGGTTAAGGTGTCACCTCAAACTAAGAACACATTCCATCAGTCACTTCATGTCTCTCTCTCTCTCTCTCTCTCTCTCTCTCTCTCTCGCATTGAAATGGACCATGGAAGACTATCAGACACAAAGATCTCTCAAGTCACTCAAACTGCGAAAGACATCTTCTCCTGTATTTGTCTGCTAGGTGAAGGTATCGCATGTGATTGGTAAGGGAGTCACCCTTGTGTCAAAGATAAAGCCCTGATGCGCGTCTGCAGACGAGAGGAAATTAAGCACCAAGTGGGAAAGAGATGAAAGTTAAGAGTTCAAAGCACTCGAGCAACCTGTTACCATCAACTTGGTGTAAACGATCAAACTTGCCCTACTCAAACCATTTCGGACTTTTTTGGAACATAAACCAACAAACATAGGACTTGTTTGGCTGCTACAGTGGCGACCGTAAGTCATAAATCGTAAGTAATGAACTATTTTACAGTTGTCTTTGAGTTTTACTCAAGTGAGTTTGACAATGCAAAATTATAAATGGGTAATTATTATATTTTATGGTGTTTTACTCAAGTGAGTTTGTCCGTGCGAAATTATAAGTGAGTAATTATATTATACTTTACGGTGTTTAGTTGGTAATGTGTAAATTCTAAGTGGAAAGTTAAGCACAAAAATTAATTGTTTGGTGATATAAAAATATCAAATATTATTAAATTCAATAATTAAAATATTAGATTTCAAAATTAAAAAACTAATTTAATAATATTTTTTAATTTTATATTAAATATCACTAATCTAGTAATTAAAAATTCTATTTTTTAGAATAATTAATAAAAAATTTAATCTAATAATTAAAAAAGATTTCTCATAATTTAAAAAGATTAATCTAATAATAAAAAATATTCATCTAATTACAATTAGCTGTCTGCAATACAGAGTTGAATGACTACCAAATTAAGCTGCTTGTGCTGGAAGTGAGCTCCAAGTGAGATTTGCATGATTATAAAATTAATTGTTTAGATTGTAAATGAGCTGTAAGTGTATTTTATGACTTACAATTTCAAACAAACACAAGTAAGTGATGTTGTTACAATTACATTTTATATGGGAAATAAACACGTCCATAAACACTGGAATCTTGTGGCAACTTCTAACCGTAAGCACCAAGAGAAAGAGAAAAATTAATGCGCACATGATACAGGGACATTCTTGGAGTCCGCCCATGAAATATAAAAATTGGCCCATGAAATTGGGCTGGTCGTTGTGCTTCTCCTGACCCAACTCACTTGATCCAGGACGTATAAAGCCTGGCCCATTTTCCCACTTACAGATCGGGCAAAAGTCCCTTTTCACCTATTCATAAAAAAAATTGCAAAAAATTATTGATAAAGTTGCATGGTTTAGGACCGTCCAATTAACATTTTTAGAAGACAATCATCTTCTTTTATGCATTTTCTCACTAAATTAGATGAGTGAAAAGTAAAATGAAAATTATGCTCGTTATTTTCATTTATTTTCTTTTCTTTTCTTTTACTTCCTTTTTTTTTTTTACAACCAAACGACAAAAATGATTTTTCGCTCAATTTTTTTTGTTATCCCTCATTTCCTTTCAAACAAGCACAGCCTTGAGGACCGTTTGTAATGCGGGTTCGGAGAAGACCTCTAAGCTCAGAAAATATATAAAACAAAGTATATCGACGATTGATCAGTACGGTCAGCCACTTGAATTTGCCCTCTAGAGACCAACCATTTTGCTCTTGCAATTAAAGGTGACTGATAACGAAAGCTAAGGTGACTGATAACGAAAGCTTTGTTGTGGAGTTTTCTTTTGTATCTCATCCGTAATAGAGCTCTAATCAACTATATAAAGCCATTACTCAGCTTTTAATCCCTGAAGAATCTTAGCAGCCCATTCTCTCTTGTTATCAAATCCAGAAAGAAGATATCGTCAAAAGACTCAAAACACAGGCTCATACCACAATGATTGTTACATATATATAACAAAATAAAAGAGGAAACTATAACATTGCAAAACATATCATTCTTCTCACACCGATACATCGTAAAGTTAACGTCCAAAAAGAAAAAAAAAGAACGTAATATCATATCAAGAAATATAGAAGAAATTATGTTAATTTGAATAGATGCTAACCTCTCCAAATAGTTTGTGATGAGGAGATCAGACGGTATGCAGACTTCCATGTTGGATTAAAGGGATAGGAGTTGAAGAGGCATTGCATGAGTGTGTTGATATGTTTTTAATGAATAAGTCAAATTATAATCTTAGACATTTTCTCGTAATCAATTAGCTACCCTACGAAGATCTCAGCCACCCTATGAAATCTCTAACCACCCTAAAAGTCATCAATAGCCACTTTATGAAGATCTTAGCCACCCTGTGAAGATCATAGCCACGCTATAATTTTGATGTATATGTAGGGTGAAGTGATAAAGGGGTTTAGAAGTTTTGCCTATAAATAGGCATCACATTGCATGAGATTTGTTGGCAAGGCAAGGAGCAAGGAAGTGAGAAGAGAGAGTTGCTAAATATTGTATTGTCCTCTCCTTTCTCTTGTCATTTATCTTTCTTTTGTTAAGCTCTAATGAGTTGGGTTTCATTGAGCTTGAGTGAGTGAGATTTGAGTTGTAATCTCTTGTATTCTCCCCTTTTGATTAGTAGATTCCTCTTATTATCTTCTCCGTGGACGTAGGTCGCATTGACCGAATCACGTTAAATATTGGTGTGTTGTTCTCTTTATTTCTATCAGCTTATATTACTATCTGTTTTATCTCTCTTTATACTTGTCATCTCTTACTTTAGAAGCCCACTGCTATAACAAACTGGTATCAGGGCTAGTGTTATCTTCTTATGGGTTTCGAGATGGCGTCGGTAAAGTACAAAGAAGAGAAATTCGACGGGAAAAATAGCTTCAGTTTGTGGACTGTTAAAATGCAGGCTCTCTTGGTGCAACAAGGCTTGTTGAAAGTCTTATCCGGTAAAGGCAAGTTGCCGGAATTCATGTCCGAGGACGAAAAAAAGAACTCGAGATGAAGGCGCATAGTGTCATACAACTTTGTCTAGTCGACAAAGTTTTGCGGGAGGTTGCCGATGAAGATACCATTGCCAGTTTGTGGCGCAAATTAGAGAGCTTGTATATGACAAGGTGTCTGACCAACAAGCTCTACTTGAAGCAGCGCCTCTTCACCCTTCGCATGAAGGAAGGTACGCCAATTAAAGACCACTTAGTTGAGCTCAATAAAATTCTCATGGATTTAAAAAATATTGATGTTAGAATTGACGAAAAGATCAGGCTCTAATCTTATTATGCTCATTACCTCCTTCCTTTGAAAATTTTGTTAATAGTATGCTCTATGATAGAGATACACTCTCTTTGGAAGATGTCAAATTAGCTTTATATTCTAAGGAGTTAAGACAAAAAGTGGCAGCTGGATCAAGCTGAAGGCTTGTTTGTCAGTGGTCGTACAGAGAAGGGTCGAGAAAAATCTCGAGGAAAATCTAGATCTAAATCTAGGTTAAAAAAATATTGAGTGTCACTATTGTCATAAGTTTGGACACTATAAAAAGGATTATTTTAAGCTCAAAGAAAAAGAAAATATAAGGAGGAAATCTCAAGATGAGAAATCTTCGTTGTTAGTGTTGTAGAAAAAGCCTCCACATCACATGAGGTTCTTTCAGTTACCGTCTTTGATACCCGTGCACGAGATGAGTGGGTTCTTGATTCAGGTTGTCCCTATCATATATGTCCCTACAGGGACTGGTTTTGTGACCTACCAGTCAATTGATGGTGTTAATGTCTTAATGGGAAATAACATGCCCTGCAAGATAATTGATATTCGGTCAATCAAGATTAGGATGCATGATGGTATTATTAAAACATTGAGCAATGTTCGGCATGTGCCGGATTTGAAGAAAAATTTAATTTCTTTGGCACCTTTGACTCTAACGGTTATAAGTTTTCAGCTGAAAGTGGAGTTTTGAGATTTAGCAAAGGCTCTCTTGATGTGATCAAAGGAAAAAAGGTGGATACCCTTTATATCCTTCAAGGCAGCACGGTGACAGGTGATGCTGCTGTGTTAATGTCAGAAGACCCAGACTTAGATACCACTCGTTTGTGACATATGCGGTTAGGGCATATGAGTGAGAGAGGACTACATGTATTGAGTAAGCAAGGTTTCTGTGTGGCCAGAAAATAGGAAAGCTTGACTTTTATGAACATTGTGTTTTTGACAAGCAGCACATAGTTTCTTTTGGTACAGGTATTCACAGGACTAAAGATACCTTAGACTACATCCATTCAGATGTTTGGGGTCCCTCTCAGGTTCCATCGAAAGGTGGAGCTAGTTATCTTCTAACTTTAATTGATGATTATTTTAAAAAAGTTTGGGTGTATCCTCTCAAGCATAAGAGCAATGTGTTTGCTACCTTCAAACAGTGGAAGGTTATGATCGAAAAGCAAACAGGAAAGAAGGTGAAGCGCCTCAGGACCGACAATGGAATAGAGTTCTGTTTCATGGAGTTTGATCAATTCTGCAAAAATGAAGAAATTGTGCGGCATCGTACAGTTCGGTAAATACCACAACAAAATGGAGTTGCAGAAAGGATGAACAAGACACTGTTGGAGAGAGCTCGGTGTATGCTCTCTAATGCCAGTTTGTCAAAATACTTTGAGCCGAGGCAGTAAATACAGCTTGCTATTTGGTAAATCGGTCTCCCTCTACAGCTATTGATTTTAAGACTCCTGAAGAGGTATGGTCTGGTACCCATGCTAATTACTCTCATTTATGAGTATTTGGTTGCCCTGCTTATTGTCATGTAAATGATGGTAAGCTTGAACTTAGGGCAAAGAAAGTAATATTTCTTAGTTACGCTACTGAGGTGATGGGATACAGGTTGTGATTTCCTAATCCTAAATCGCCTAAATTTGTTATTAGTCGGGATGTTACTTTTGATGAAAATTACATGCTTCAACTAAGAAAGGAGTCTGTTGTTAATATTACAGGTTCAAGAGAGGAAGCAAGTAAGCAGGTGGAGGTTGAGAGCAAAGTTACAAAAGGAGTGCAAGAGAGCACTAGCATTGAACCAGTCAATGATGCTCAAGGTTCAACTTCAGGTGATGACACTGCAAGAGCAACAGCACAGTATTGCCACCGGGAGAGCAAGAAGACAGATCCGTCCACCAAAGCGATACGCTTATGCAGATATGGTCGCTTATGCTTTAAGTGTGACAAAATCTATTGAGATTCTAGAGCCTTCCACCTACAATGAGGCTATCAGTTCTGATGAAACTGCAGAATGAACTGTTGCTATGACTGAAGAGATGGAATCTCTTCACAAGAGCCAAACATGGGAGTTATTGACGTAGCCTAGGGAACAGAAAATTGGTACTGCTGATAGTCCAGCAGATATGATGATAAAGCCCGTACCTTCGCGCAAGTTCGAGTACTATCTCGAATTGCTTGTTGTTCAAAGTGGTGAAGGCTGAGCCCGTCGAGGCTAGAGAAGATAGCAAGAATCCAAAGGACGCTTGATACAGTTTAAGTTAAGGTGGAGAGATTTGTTATTCATTCAAGAAAAGGTGAAGATTTGTTGATATGTTTTTAATGAATAAACCAAAGTATAATCTTAGACTTTTTCTCGTAATCAATTAGCCACCCTATGAAGATCTTAACCACCCTATGAAATCTCTAACTACCCTAAAAGTCATCAATAGCCACTCTATGAAGATTATATCCACCCTATGAAGATTATAACCACCCTATGATTTTGATGTATATGTAGGGTGAAGTGATGGAGAGGTTTAGAAGTTTTGCCTATAAATAGGCATCACATTGCATGAGATTTGTTTGCAAGGCAAGGAAGTGAGAAGAGAGAGTTGCTAAATATTGTATTGTCCTCTCCTTTCTCTTGCCATTTATCTTCCTTTTGTTAAGCTTTAGTGAGTTAGGTTTCATTGGGATTGGGTGAGTGAGATTTGAGTTGTAATCTCTTATATTCTCCACTTTTGATTAGTGGATTCCTTTTGCTGTCTTCTCCGTGGACGTAGGTCGCATTGACCGAACCACGTTAAATACTAATGTGTTATTCTCTTTGTTTCTATCAGCTTATATTACTATATGTTTTATCTCTCTTTATATTGCCATCTCTTAATTTAGAAGCCCACTGCTACAACAAGGTGAAATCCAGACATGAACTTGTAGCACCTCTAGAGTTAAACCATCGATCAAATGCTTCAATGCCGCATTATCGCCACTTTGGTGGACATCCAAATTGTATGAACGATGTTTGGTTCCACCATTTGTCGAGAAAATCTTTGCTCCATTTTGACCGGCGTATAAAAAACACTCCTACATGTATATATATATGAAATGTATATATATGAAAGATATGGGTCATATAAAACAGCGGAAATTTTTTTTTAATAAAAATAATGATGCGCAATTTTTGGCAAAACACAAACAAAATATGCCCATTTTACCAAATAGAGCCTGATTTTTATTCTTCTCTTTTCGGCCTGATCGCAATAGCCTAGAGGTCCACAATCCTAAATTCTTATATAAACTAACAAAAACTAAAAACATAAGTAAACAGGTAGTGTAATTGTTAAAATAGAAATATAATATCCTCAATTATTACCGTAACATTAGAGTTTTAGTGTAGTAGTAGAGTCTTTAATATAATTTTAGAACAACTCAGATTCAATTACCATAGAGCACGTAATTAAAAAAGATTTAAAAAAAATACTGTTGTGCAAAAGCTTAGGTTTTGACTCATAAAAAAAATACTCAACCTGTTTGGACGTGTTAGAATATAAAAATAATACCCTTAATCATCACCATAACTTTAAAGTTTTTATGCAGTGGAAGGGTCTTTAACAGTAACTAAATTATTTTGACAAATTGATAGATGCTCAAAATCAAAGATTCAGCTACGAAGCAACTATAATTGAGAAGCAATCCTTGGGCAAGTAAGCTCCGAACTATCAAAACGAAAAATAGTCTGCTTTGCAGCCTGGACACGCAATCATGATTTTTTCAAAGGAAAGGTGGAGTATGGCCACCTATTTCATTAATGAGAAGATAATGAAACTAGGTATAACAAGAGAACCTCCAAAAGAGTCAGTTCAGGATAGCCGTCCAATCTTTCTAGCAATCATGATTATCTATTGAAGTTAAGCTTTAGGTTGGGCTTGCAGCCTAACTTAGGTGCATATTTTTCATGTGTACTCTCCCCCTCTTTGGCTTATCTCCTTGATAAGTCTCCCTTTTGTGTTAGAGATCGAGTTCTCCACCAATGATCTTAACATGTCATGAGATTATAAATTCGCGCACACTTTGCGCACACAAGGTGAGAAGTCATAAACATAAAAAGAACACAAAACTTACATGGTTCAGCCATCCGACCTTGGCCTACATCCATGGGACATCATTGTGTGAAATCCACTGTGAGAAAGGAATAATTACAAGAGGACTAAGTTTCTCTCTCACCTTACCCCTCTCTCATCTCATTGATTCACATCCTCTCCAATACCACATCTCCTCTAATCTATGAGAGATTATATATAAGTGCTACAAAAAAAACTCTAACACTACTCATAACTTAGTGGTAGCCCACACCATTAAGTGATCCCAGCTTAAAAGGCACATTAGACACAAAGCCCGCCTGGATGTTAAACCAGATATGAGACACAACTCTAACAATCTACGCTTTGACTCGAATCCGATGAGCCACACAACCTAGAGATACTTCGTTGTTCTCGTCATCTACTTCACAAACAAATTATGTTTTGAAGTAACATCCATTCCAAGCTATGAAGTTGCAATTCTTGCATGCATCAATCATGACACTACACACATGTATTCCTGCATCTTTCAAACTTGGGTTGCACACTTTTCTTGCTTCACTGTCGCCACCAGCTAATACTTATTTTTGGTGACGCCTTCCAAGCTACTAGGCCTACCGTCGGTTTTGATGCAAACGCCATCAAATCTTACCTACCTTATACAAACATTGTTGTTGTCATATTCTTCTATCACATTGGGTATGGCCCACCTTTTCATCAATGTCTTCCCTTTTGAGACTAACCGTGTCCTCATATAACCACCATGTCCTTATCGGACTTCTTGCCAATACAACACCATCGTCTTACTTTCATCAATTATCGACTGTAGACCACCCCTATATTGATATTTGTCAGATTCATCGTCCTATTGTTAATGATCTCAACTAACGCTAGAAACACCACACCCGTAATGATCTCGCCGTGTCATGACTAGCCTGTCTCAACTCTGATTTGTACCCAATCTTCGTGATCAATGTTGATTCCTCTTCGATTTGTAGAAAACCTTCTCCAAATATTAGAATCTCCTAGATCTGCATCTACCACTGCATCGGAAACACTAAAATAGAAAATTTGACTCCTGAATCGCCTGAATCCGACTCCGATTGCTTGATCCACACACCAGTCAGTCTCATCGATTGATCGCACTTTAAACCCTTCAAAGTTTTTCTCCTTTCTCGCTGTTGTTTGTTGTTCTTGCCCACACCTCATCGCAGCAAATCATTTCACTTAGGGTCTGTTTGGTTATCGTAATTGGCCGTAATTCGTAAGTTGTAATTGGTAAAGTCTTTTATATTTGTAAATGAGTTACATGCATGTAAGCTTTATGGTGTTTGTTGGTAATATAAAGTTGTAAGTGGAAAAGTGTATTGTGCTTTACGGTGTTTGGTTGTCGTAATGTGTAAGTCGTAAGTGAAAAAGTTTGATCACAAAATTAACTATTTTGTGATTTAAAAAGTTTTAATATTACAAATAAATATTAAAAATGCTAAATATTAAAAAAATTAATATTAACATAAAAAAATAATACAAATTTACATGACCACAAAATTAACTGTAACTGGGCTGTAAATGAGTGGTAATTGGGTTGCAAGTGAGGGGTAATTGGGTTGTGTAAGTCTTTTACGAATTACGGTCCAAACAAACGCCGTAGTTGTAACTGGGTTGTAAGTCATTTACGAATTACGGACTTTTACGCGAAACAAACGGCCAGCAACCATCATGTGAAGTCCTTTCCCTTTGGTCTTGTGTCCTGTGTCTGGCCTACACACAAGATCCATAAAAAACCCTTTCTTCTTCGTGCGAGAACCAACAACCATGGAACCCAACCCGCTGTGCTATCTCGCACATGCTACCAGTCGCTCAGACCTCGCCGTCGGCCACTGTTGCACCTTCGCCGGTTGTCGGCTGCCGCACCTCCCGCGCAGCTCAAGTCACGAGTCAACGCGAGCCTCCTTGCGTGCCTCCGTCACCAGTTTGCTTGTTTCCACGCGCTACAGCGGCTTTCCTTGCACAGCCACCGTGAGCTCACCTCGCTGCTCTCAATTGACAACCATCCTATCGTCACCTTTCAACTGCTGCCAGTCTTGCACACAAGCCAGGTCTGATCATCCATGAAGCTTGGTGGCTCCACTTTGATCGATGTACTCCCGAGAGTCATCGATCTTTCCATTGCGATTGATCTGAACTTTTTCTTTTACTTCTTCTTTACCTTAATGCCTGTGTTGATTACCTTCGACTAGATATCTCCTCCATCTTGAGCACTCGAACACGAATCTATCACTGTAACTATGATACCACTTGTTAGAGATTGAGTTCTTCACCGATGATCTCTACACATCATATGATCGATAACTCTCCTATTACACTATTTATCCTATATATCTATTTATATACGAAATGAGGCTTTCGATTTAAAGGCTCATTCTTTCCCTCAATAAAAAAAAACACAGCTAATTCACATAAATTATAACCGAGAATTGTAACTGAAACTTCAGATAACCCAACCCTTATGATTGAACCAAACCTTAGTGACACATTTTCTCCAAGTTAAATTGTATTAATATGAAATGAAATGTTTAGTCATACTATAAGATTACAAATTCAGTTCATTATGATTTTTATTAGCGATTAAATTAAGAAATTTGTCTCTCAGAAAATTTGCAAGCAATAAAACTCCATAGACCACAACAAACAAAAACAAAAACAAAACAAAATAAAAAACTATAGCATGATAAATCGTTAGAATATGTTTCTCCTGTCTAGCCAAAGTTGAAATCTTAGTCCGATTAGAACTTTTAATTAGTCTATTAAGAAAGAAAGGTGTGAGATTAGTACCACATCGAGTAGGGATATCAGTGGACATATGTTTTAAATAAGATTGGATCCATAATTGATCCCTCTCAGTGCAAATTCCTAACAATAATAAATTAAGCTTCAGCAAACGTGGGTTTATATTCCTGGAATTTTGGGGAAGAAGAAGCCAACTTTAATTAGAGAAATTTTAGGCAAAAATCCTCCATTTTAGTTTCACAAGCATTTTTACTCAAAAATATAGTGTCAGTAAATAAACCTCTAACTACTGGCCAAAATGCAAAAGCACTCACCGGAATTAACGACCTTAATGTCCTCGGTCACGACCAGATCTTGAGAAACATGGAAGTTCAAGTGACTTATAGCCGCCTTCAGAATACTCTCCTGCCCCAGAAAACTCCTCCATTAGATTAACGAACGTCAACTGTTAGTTCCGGCTAGGCCTCATAAACTTTACATGAAAGAAAATGGACCTTAAAGAGAGAATCGCTGCTCTTACCAAAGAAATATCGAAAGTTCACAAGAAAGATATTTTACATTATTAGTCCTTGTCAACATTGTTGAAGATATCAATGACAACACGTGACTCATGTGAAACATGTGATTTATGTGAAAGAAACCCCTGACGAAATCAACCAGATCCTAAAATCTCTTTATGATTATAGGAACACATGAGACTCATGATCAGATCCTAAAATCTCTCCATGATTATAAGAACACATGGGACTTATGAGACTCATGCATCATGCATTTCTCATTCTCTCTCTCTCAGTCAATATTTTCCTATTATTTCTCCTAAATCAGTAAACATGTGATCAATACGTGTATATATATACAACCAAGAAGCATAATTAAAGGTATCTTGTCTTTGCACAAATAAGTGTTCTTCTTTATCTTAGTATCAGAGCAACTAATTTACCATATCGAGTATTTCCTCTTCATCTTCCCTCACCTTCATCAAAACACTTGCATCCATGGTTACTCTCAACCCCAACATCACTCATTTTCTAAATGTCAAACTCGACAAGGGAAACTATCTACTGTGGCGTTCTCAGTTCCTTCCTCTTCTCAAACTACACGATCTCGAAGGCCTTGTCGACGGAACCTCTTCGTGTTCAGTCCGGTTCCTTCCTTCTACCAAGAAGGATGCTCAGCCCACTATCAATTCAGAATACACTAATTGGATCAAGCTTGAACAGATGCTCTTATGCTGGCGTATCATCTCGCTCACTGAGGCTATTCTTACTCATGTCGACGGCCTCACCACATCTCTTGATGTATTGTGCTCTCTAGAGTGAATCTTCGCGTCACCCTCTAGAGCTAGAGTGCAGCAACTCAAATCCAGCTGCACACCGTCAAGATGACACCTCTTCTATGTCAGAGTACATCCAGCCTGTCAAGTCCATCGTAATAACCTGACGGCAGTGGCTAATCCAGTTGCCGACTCCGACATCGTCTCTACCTTACTCAGTGGTCTGTCTCCTGAATATAACTCGTTCATCATCTCCGTCAACACACGAGTCAACCCTGTACTGTCAGAAGAACTCATCGGCCTCATGCTTAACCAGGAGATTTATCGTGAGCGTGATATCACTTCACCAGACTCCACAACCCCCATCTCTCCTTCTCCTGCGGTTCAACTGCTTCCCGCACTTCAAGCTACCATTCAGCTCTATCTTCTTTTCGTAGTTGTAGACGTGGCTGAGGTAGGGAGCGCGGTCGTGGGCGTTCCTTCTTACTATCACATCAGTCCGCTGGTGGCCGACCTTAATGCCAGATCTGTAATCATTTTGGCTATTATGCTAACCAGTGCTATAATCGTTATGATGATTCGGCTAGCCCAACTGCTCTTCTCCACTCTTATGGAATAGTCCAGTCGATCCCAACTGGTATGTTGACTCCGGAGCCACTCATCACCTAACGGCTGACATTGCGAATTTGGCGGTTCACTAAGAATATCAAGGACCAGACAGAGTTCGCATGGGTAACGGGACAGGTATGCCTATCCAATCTACTGGTGCTTCTTTATTGTGTTCTCATGTTTCTTCTTTTGTCTTGAAAAATATTTTACGTGTTCCAGATATCACTAAAAATCTTCTGTCTGTTAGTCAATTTACTGCTGATAATAAAGTCCTTGAATTCCACCCTGACGCTTGTTTTGTCAAGGATCTCTCCACTCAGAAAACTCTAGTGTGGGGATAACTTAAGAATGGCCTATATATCTTCTCCTTGGGGAATCATAACTTTACCGCCTCTCCCCATTCTCGGTGAGCGTGCATCTTCTTCTGTCTGGCATGAGCGCCTAGTTCATCCTTCCACCAGAGTTGTCTCTAGTATTTTATCTCAGCATCGGCTTTCTTTCCTTACTGACCATGCTGGTACCCCTATCTGCATCCCCTGTCAACAAGGAAAGTCATCGTCTCCCTTTTTCGCCATCTCCCACGATTGGTAATGCTCCTTTAGAGCTTATTCACTCTGATATATGGGGTCTGTCTCCTGTGTTCGCTATAAGTGGTCATCGTTATTATATTAACTTTGTAAATCACTACAGTAAGTATGTTTGGCTTTATCCTTTAATAAATAAAGTGATGCTTTCTCTATTTTTCTTGAGTTCAAAGTTCATGTGAAAAAATTTCTTGGGCGTTCCATTAAAGCACTCCAAACTGATGGTGTTGGCGAGTTCATCAAATTTATACCTTACTTGTCTTCTCAGGGTATTTCTCATCGCTTATCCTGTCCACACACTAGTGCCCAAAACGGCACTACAGAAAGAAAACACCGCCACGTTGTGGAGACCGGCCTCACTCTTCTGACCCGGTCAAATGTTCCATTCCATTACTGGCCTTATACTTTTCAAACCGTCTCATTTCTTATCAATGGAATGCCCACCCCCATCCTCCATAATCTATCTCCCTACCAGAAATTATTTCATAAAGCACCTGACTACCTTTCCTTACGAATTTTTGGTTGTGCTTACTACCCTCATCTGCATCCGTACCAAACTCATACGTTTAGTTTTTGGTCCAGTCAATGTGTCTTCTTAGGTTACTTGGCTTCGCATAAAGGTTATCAATATTTGCATGTTCCCTCTAGTCGTATTTACATCTCCCGAGATGTGTTCGACGAATCTTTCTTTCCTTTCCAGTTTCCTCTTCCTCTCTCTCTTCACCTACTCCCACGCCTTCACCACCAATCCTCATCTCCATGTCTCTATTACCTTCCATTGTTCCAGTCCCCTTTTTCTCATGCGGACCCTACCATTGATTCTTCTCCTTTTTCACTACCACCTCCATCACATACTCCTTCTCCACCACCTACACTAGCACCAGCCGATGAGTCCTTCTCATCGTCCTTATCCTGAGGCTCTCCTAGTCCCCCTCCTACTAGGACCCACTATATAGTCACCAGCACACAGGATAACACCAGAACACCAATGGTCTGGCTAGCCACCCTGTATCCCATGCCTACCTATCTCATGGCCGATTTAGCCACCACTCCTGTCGAACTCACATGTTTCATGCAAGCTTCTAAAGATCCCAAGTGGCACCAGGCAATGGACACTGAGATGAATGCCTTACTTAAGAATAAAACCTGGTCTCTTGTGTCATACCACCCCACCATGAATCTGATTGGCTGCAAATGGGTTTTCAAATTAAAATATAAACGTAATGATTCTGTTGACAGGTATAAGACCCGCCTGGTGGCCAAAGGTTTTCATCAACAACTAGGATTAGACTATGGTGAGAGATTTAGTCCGGTCATCAAACCGACCACTGTCCGTACCGTGTGCAGTCTAGCCGTCTCCAAGGGCTGGTCTATTTGACAGTTGGATGTGAATAATGCATTTTTGTAAGGTTTTCTTACTGAGATGGTTTATATGGAACAACCTTCATGGTACATCAATCCGCTCATCCCAATCATGTATGCAAGCTTCATCGCAATATTTATGGCCTCAAACAGGCTCCACGGGACTGATTTTCTCGCCTCAGTGATTATCTAGTCACAACGGGCTTTGTGGGCTCCAAATCTGACATGTCTCTCTTTCTCCGATGGGTCAAGACAGATCTTCTTCTGCTTCTTATCTATGTGGACGATATCATCATCACAGGCAATGACTCACGAGCTGTTACTCATCTTATTCAAGAACTAGGCCGGAAGTTCTCATTAAAAGACCTTAGCCAACTGCACTATTTCTTGGGCGTGGAGTGTCGCCGTACACCCTCAGGTCTCTTTCTCTCTCAACAGAAGTACATCTGTGACTTGCTTCTCCGACTCAAGATGGATGGTGTCAAGACTGTTAGCTCGCCTATGGCTACTTCCTGTAAGCTCTCTAAGGTTGTTGGCAAGCCTCTCTCTGACCCCTTTATCCATCGATCTACTGTTAGGCTCTACAATACCTAAGCTTTATACACCTGATATTGCCGTCTCGATAAACAAGGTCGCTCAGTTCATGCAAGCTCTAACTGATGAGTATTGGAGCGCTGTAAAATGGATCCTCCATTACCTCACATCTACGATTCAATATGGCCTTTTTCTCTCTCGTCATTCTTCTGTACAGCTTACTGTCTACACCGATGCAGATTAGGTAGAGTCGATTGATGATCGAAAATCTACCAGTGGCTATTATGTCTTTCTTGGTACAAATCTCATTTCTTGTAGTTTGAAGAAGCAGTGCACTATGGCACGATCTAGCACTGAGGTAGAGTATAGGGGTGTAGCCAATACTGTAACAGAGGTCATTTGGTTGCAGTCATTTCTTCGTAAGCTTGGAGTTCCATAATCTCCCCCGATAGTTCTCTGTGAAAACCTTGGTACAACATATCTCTCGATCAATCCTATTCATCACTCACGCTCCAAGCATGTTGAGATCGACATTCATTTTGTGTGGGACTATATCTCCATTGGAGTCCTAGATGTTCAGTTTGTTAGCACTAAAGACCAACTAGCAGACGTCCTTACTAAGTCTTTGAGCTCATTAAGATTTTCTATGCTGAAGAATAACCTCTCGGTTCTTTCGAACCCTCTTCGTGTGCGGGGGGTGTTAGAGATGTCAATTATAACACGTGACTCATGTGAAACATGTGATCCATATGAAAGAAATCCCTCATGAAATCAACTAGAGCTTAAAATCTCTCCATGATTATAGGAACACATGGGATTCGTAGTACTCATGCATCATGTGTTTCTCATTCTCTCTCAGTCAATATTTTCCTGTTGTTTCTCCTAAATCAGTGTAAAAATATGACAAATATGTGTGTGTGTGTGTGTGTGTGTGTATACAACCAATAACCATATCTAATAGTATCTTGTCTTTACACAAATAAGTCGTCTTCTCTTCTTCTCTTCTTTATCTAGATATCAAACATCTCATGTGGAACACAAATTTATAACTTTTATAAATTGTATTTCATATCCAAAAGTTTGAATCTATTTCAAATAAATTAATATTAGAATATTTTTTGTTACTTATGGAATTATAGCAATTGAAATGGCTCGTTTCCTCAGAAAACAAGTCGTTTTACGGGCATACTTTGACAAAATAATGAAATAATGCTAATTAAATCATTGTTTAGTTAACAGGCCAGAATGCTTAATTTTTTTTCTTTTCTACTTTGAATTAACAATGCTCAAATATTCTTAGAGAGCGAAAAAATGAGAAAAATAATAAATAAAAGTCACATCTCGGGAATTTCTCACATTCATTTTACTCATTTATTTCTCTAGATTCTATCAAAACAATTTTTTCTCTAATGTTCACAAAAGAATTTTTTTTTTTTGCAAAAAATACAATTATTACAAATATGCAATACCAAATCTACAAGGACTAACATTCAAAATTTCGACGGTAATAAAATTAATAAACTCACAGTCTCGTTCCAGAAAACCCAATCATATCTATCCAAGGAAAATCGGACGGCCAAGATCTTACTCCAGTTGGGCGGACGGTTAGGATCGACCAGACCCCGGGCATCCACAAAATCGTAGCCTATCTTGTCCGCATACAGCCGCTTGTTCCCTCTGACCAACTCCATCACCCCCTTGAAAGTCCGCCGGCGCGTCACCGCCTCGTCCCTCCCCTTCTCATCGGAGAAGCTCACCATTGCTATCCTCAGACTTTCCTTACACTCCCCCACGGAATATTCCCTCGGACCCGACAGCGAGCAGCAACGGCCAAGGAGATTGGCGTGGCGGAGGTCAGTGGCAGAGAGGTAGAGGGAGAGGAGGAGGAGGAGAAAAGGGGCGGAGAGGAGAAGAGCGAGGAGCTGCTGGCGCTTTTTAGGTGGAGGTTTGATTCTTCGATGATGATGACGATGACCCATTTGAGGAATTGGTTCCAGTGAGAGTGACGTGGTAGAGAGAGGCTCCATGGCTTTTGTATTTATTTATTGGGTCATTCTCAAATCTACCCCAAATCTTTCATATTTTTAAATATCCCCCAAATCTGCATAATATCACAATTACCCTTCAAGTTTTTCCATATTTCTAAAATAACCCCTACTATCATTTAAAGAGAATCAAAAGAAAATATTTTATGACTTTCTGTTATGAAATTGATGAATCCCTATAATGCCCTTAGAACTATCCAGTAGTCTTTCAGTAACCTGTCGATCCCTCTCTGATACAGCGCTGAGTTCTCAAGCACTTTGTCATTAGATAGCGGCCCGAGATAGCCAATGCAGATGTCAGAGAAGACTCTGGACGGGTCGACGACCCCCTAGACAATCACCGAGCTGGACGCCTTCTGGTTGCACTCCGTGTGGCGACAGTTGAAGTAAGCAGAGCCATTGACTTAAGCGCTATGATGGGAATGTGGGTGTAGATTGTTCCGACCAAATTTGGGATCCCCAAAATGGTTTCAAACTGTTTAGAGATGGCGGAGGCGACGACATTGTTTGGGAATTAGGACGGCCTTGATTCCAGAGCAGACCTCGAGGACGAGCTTATAGCAGGTGGAGATGTAGACGCCGAAGCACTGGATACGAGCAGAAGGGCTCACCGGTGGAGAGGTGCCAGAGGCATACGACGATGCACTAGCGGACGGTGATGGCAGCACGCAGGATGGTGTCCTCCTTGGCAATGGTGGACCTGAGCATGTCGCAGATAAGGTCCAATGCGGCTCTGCTTCGCGGAATTGGAGACTTCATCATTAATGCCGTCGGGAGGGGGAGAGAGATACGAATCGAAGATGCCAGAGACGACATTGTAGCCACCGGGGCCCGGCTACTAGAAAGCATGACTCTGATCTTGAGAGTCTTGTCTATCCCAGAGGGCGAGGATCTGGTAGGGACCAGCATCGCCAATGGCTGTCCGAACACCTTAGGGAATAGTGATGGGCATTTTTTCTCTTACTTTTCTACTCTCATTTATCTATTTTATGTATCAAAATAATGCTACTCGGGTATGTTAGTGTGATTGCAGTATATTTATCCACTTGAAAAAGAAAGGAGAAAAAGCAAGTGGAATGGACTGATTTTGTACAAAATAAAGATTGAAAGGTGTTTTCCAAACATGATGGGATATTTTGACCATAACTTCTTCTACCGAGTTTCAAAAAAGGTCATTCAAGGTGCCTATGAAAAAAGAATTCTAAGATCTACAACTTTCAAGTGGAGTGCTCTGACCGATTCACACATTTACCTGGCTGTATCGATCATATACAAAATATGTCCAAGCTGAAAATGAATTATTTTGTAATAAATTATTATTGAGATTTTTCTTGTAAAAACTCAAATATTATATACTGGTGGGATTTAGGATTTGAATAATTTGTTGGGGATTTGATTCGTTTGATAGGGTTATGATTCATCAGTTGGGATTTGATTCAATAACTTGTTAGAATCAAATAGTTGAGATTTGAGCCTGAGCCTATAAATTGAAGGAAGAGAGCAACAAAAGAAAGGGCCATTGGTGAGACTCAACAGAGAAGATTGCGTTTGGGGGGGGGGGTGTTGTGTTTAGATTAGAGAGGAGGAGATTAAAATGAGAACTGTAATTTTTATTTCTTTAGAGAAAACTTACGTAATTCTTCTATACTTTGAAGATCATCAGCTGCAAGCTTAATATGACTGGAGAATTTTTTTCTTCTATTTTCAATTCTTTTGTTTTGTGCTTGTTTCCATTCTTTTGTTTTATTTTTAATCACTTTTTTTTATATATAATGCAGGGAAAATAGCTCGGGCAGCTGGCCTCTTCACAATCGAACTTGACGAGATTCAAGACTTTGTGTAAAATCAGAGATTCATTTTTTCTATCTTTTTCTCTCAATCTTCTTTTCTTAATTTTTGATTTTCAAGTAATGCATTTCATAAGCTAATCAATATTTTGTTTTTCTTTTCTTAGCTTATCTACTCTTCTTTAATTTAGATGCATCTTGAATTTTTTTAAAAAAACTCTAAATCCCAAATCATTTGCAAAATTCTAACTAGATTAAAATAAATTTCATATTTAAAAAACTGTGACTTTCTGCAAGTCTCTGTAGATTCGATCCTTTTCTTACCACAATGCTAATTTTCTAAAGTATTTTAAAGCAAGACTTGGTGATTTTTAATTGTGGCGCAGCTCAAACAATAATGAAAAAAATTCACAATACTTAAGCCGCGACAAATAGCTTTGCGATCTCATCTGCAAGCAAAATTTTAAAATCAAATCAGATCAAATCAAATGTAATCAATGTCGCGAGATCCGAAGAAATTAGATTAGATGAGATCGGATGACACTTACCTACATTGTCGGTGGTGGAACTGGAGGCCCCGTCGAGAGAGGAGAGAGAGACAAGAGAAGAGAGAAACTAATGGTGGGGGTAGTGTAGTAATTTTGCCCCTACAGTGTTTAAAAACTAACAGAAGTTAATGGTGGTTAAATTTGGTTGCTCTTAAAGAGTTGGGGGTAATTGAGCAATTGTGATGATTTGGAAGGTAATTTTAAAATTATGAAAGATTTGAGAGATAGATATGTGAAAGACCTTTATTTATTTTGGTGAAGAGTGTTGGCTTTCTTTCTAGAAAGGATTTTTCCCTCAGTTTTTACTTTTTTAATTGTGTATTTAGTCAATTAGGGATTAGATTGGTAGGGACCACTATAGGGCCATGTTCAGGGTGCTTAGGTTGATGGTCACATACTGCTCCCTTTAGGTCAAACCAGTGACCAATTTTCTTTTTCTAATACCTGAAATTTTTAATTGTTTTACATTTAATATATCTAATTGAACTTTTTGCCTCACTTAAATGTCTTCAAGCAATTTATTATTTTTTTTCCTTCTTCTCAAAGACATCACACAATGTTAGAGACGGAGAAGGAAGATCAAAATATCCTTTCTCGAAGATTAAAGATTAGGCTTAACCCATTTGAATCAACTGCGCCATCAAGTTCCATTGAAAAAAGTCCCCTATGTGGGCCATGCCTAGCATGTTATGCACCCTAAATGGGCCACAACTGAATAAGAAACTTTCGACTACCTTGGGTCTAACTATCTCTAGCTCAACTACCTCAGGCTCAACTACGTCGACCCTAGGTCAAGCCTTGTCTAAAGAATTATATTCCAGAGACAGAATCCTTATTGTCTAAGAAATTTACTCCATGAAGGCATGACACTTGTGGTACCTTGGCCAATGGGTAAAACCCCCTTGATGCAAACCCTATAAATAGTCTCTTTGACCGCACGTGAAAGGAATGCTCTGAACCTATATCTACCTCCATATTATTTTCGTCAACTGCGAATATAATTTAGGCATCGAAGGGAATTTGACTAGCCTAAGCCCCAATCATCCTGACATTGTTCCTTATGCTTGCAAGTATCGATCAATAGTCAACAGGTCACCCGATTTACATACAACTTCTCAGGGTTTGCAGAAACATTGGCGTCATCTGTGGGAACGAGATAACGACCCTGATACCACCACACATCAAGAACGTCATGGTCCCACCACCCTCAAATAACACAGTGGATATGAGTTCTTGACCGAACCTTCCCATGTGCGCCTCATGATCCCGCTGAGGGACATTTCGTCATCCAATAACAAATTCAGACCATACAACAAATGTTATGGCCCAAATTACATCATAGTACCAAGCGCTCAACCACCTAATAGAGAGAACAATGATCAAGATCTACTCTCGATGAAAGAAGGATGCGGAGAAAGACCCTGAGGAGCACTCACTCTTTCTCTTTAAGAAGTGAGAGGAAGCAAGGTGAAGGAAGAAAGATGACAAAAAGGAGGGTGATGAGACGAGTGAAATGACATATTCGGTGTCTTACATTCGAAACAATGATCGGCATTATAGCAAGAGGAAGGATGAACGTTCGTATCGCGAGGAACGCCTACGATCTGAGAGGCGAAAGAGGAGGTGATCGAGGAAACCCTCAATACGAGACTGAGAAAGATAATGTACCACTAATGCTACATGTGCAAAAAGCGCCTCAGCTTAGGAAGTTCAAGTTTTCCGATGATTAGTTTCTAAAATTGCATATTTCATACCATATCTTCACATTTATTTTATATAAAAATGCTGTTAATAATGATTTTCTTGTGTGTTTCTAAGTCCATGGTGTGGAAGGAAGAAGAAGATAAAAAATCCTATTTATTTGGTGATTTTTAGCCTAAATATAGCAATTAACTTTGGAAGTTAGATTTGTCAAAAAGGGTGCAGATATCCATAAACCAGCAGGGGGATAAGCCAACAGGCTGCAGCAGGCGGCGCCGCGCGAGCGGCGCCCGTATTGCAGCAGAAACGCGACATTTGCGGTGTTTTCACGACAATACGGCAGAGTCACATGTCGATTTTTGACTCGTGGCCCTGCCTTGACCCTCAGAGACCCACTTTGGCTATAAATACCCCTTGATTGAGCAGAACAGAAGGGAAGAGAGTTTTTTAGGGGTAGTTCTCCCATTTGTATAGTTTAGTGTAGTTTTTGCCTTTCTTTTGTTTTTCATTTCCTTTGCAGATCATGTAATAGGGAAGAGAGAGATGAATAGGATGAAGGTTAGGGTTCTTGTAATGGAAGGTAACATTTTATAAAAGATTCTCTCCTTATCTCTATTGATTTTCTTCTTTCTAGCTCTTTATATGCAACTTTTTCTCTCATAGCAACTAACCACTAACTTGATAACTCCTTACTTGATAATCCACATGAATATAATAGCCTCTACTTGGCCTTGCTCTTGTAAGAGCCATTGATGGCACATGATGATGGATTCTAACACTCTAACATCCTAACTCTCTAAAAAACTAATATTACTTTATTCCATATTTGCTCTAATTTAGTTTTGATGGTTTAAGTGTAGCTTACACTTATTCGTTGAGTTTGAATGTGAAAGTGATCTTATGGGTCATACTTTGAAAAGCTTTTGAACCAAGGACTAGTGATAGCCAAGGATACATGTGAGGCAACTATCACTAAGAGATTAGCATATTAGTGGAGCCATTAGTAGTTAGTAGTCATGACTTTTCTTTCCTTTTTTTACTTTGTTTTAGAAATAATAATAAAAATCACAAATACATTCTTTTCAATGTTTCTATCTTTGTTTCCACCGTACACTTCTCTTTTCATTCTTTATTTTCTTTTCTTTTCATTCTTTGAAGCATAGAAGAACTGTTAACATACACACATGAACATACCAGTAAATCTTCTATCGCTTCCTGTCTCTGTGAATTCGACCCGTTTAGCCTCTATGCTATAATGGAAGTATCGAGAAAGCTAAAGCTCACACTTTAATTAATGATTTCAAAATGACACCTTTTGTGTGCGATTTCCCCGATTAAATTTTGACGTCGTTGCCGGTGATGGGAACGGTTTGATCTCACATTTAACTTTTCTTTCTTGTTTTTGATGTGCATGTCAAATTTTTTCTATTGCAGAAGTCCACACTTGCTTGCATCTTCTTGCTCAAGAAAGCAGGGAGCAAGTGCTTCAAAAGTTACCGTGTGGTTGGGTAAATCTTTATATATTGCTATCTTCTGCTGTTAGTTTTTATTTAGATTACCTGTGCATTGTAATAATTAAGAACTAAAATATGATAACTGGATGTTTTAAAATGATTTAGACATTTGCATCTAGGCACGTGTCAATTTGCATTCTAATATACTGTATTTTATTCTTCCATTGTTTTGATCGGACTGAGGTGTACAGATTACATTGCATATAGTTAGGACAAACACGTGGGTGATTTACTCACTTTGTGTGTTCATTCTTATCTATATCTCACACTTGCATGAACTGAATTTAAGAGCATATTCCAATACAACATAAGGTGGGAAAGTCATTACCCTCTCTTAGTCTAAAAATCACCTCCCCACTCACACAACCCAAGCCTAAATAAAACTTGCTAGACGTTGGCCCCTAGAGACATCTCAGACTCATTTAAGAGATTGACCTAAGGGGAAAGTTGTTAGAATTTGGATCTTATCAAATCGGTGTCAAAGGTTAGGGATTGAGAGACGAAACCTCAAAAATAGTGGTTTGATATAATTAGGCCCGTTGCTCCGACACGGATAGCTCCCACTGATCTTGCCCCTACCTGACTAATTAACTTGTGGTCAGATTCCTACAATGTACCCCCCATGGACAGTCTAACCAGTTAGGAGTCATCTAGGTCTAAGTCAACCCTAATATAAGCTTGCTTTTGATTTTTCTTTCTTTTTGTTTGTTTGCTTTTTCTTTATTTTTGTTTGTGTTTGTTTGTGAAATGAATTGCAACAATAATTTTTTCAATCTTAATACGAATCCATATTTTATCCCGATCTCATTTGACTCAGATAACTCCAACTCGACTATTTATAATATGAACCAACCATCTAGGCCGGATTGGGTTTATCCAACTCAATATGATCTATACCCCCCATCCTATGACTATAATTTTCAAAATTTTTACTCTTCACAGAGTCAATGGGAATTCACCTTCCTCGAGTCAAATTTTCAACCACCTTGTCTACCATCTTCCTTTCCATATTCTGCTTTACATTCTCCTTTTCCTGAACCACCAATTGAAGAAAAATCAAAGATACAAAAGAGTATAGAAGTCATGCTTGAGTCCCAACAACAAATTCTTCAAAACATGTTGGACTCATCATTTCAACTAAAAGAGTCATATTCATCTTTTCCAGTCTCACCAATTCAAAATGAACAACCATCAGTCTTGAAATTGAGTATGGAACTCTTGCATGAGTCTGAGTAACATTCTCAAAACATGTTAGACTCACCATTTTTTTAGTACCAAACTTTACATACTTCTTTTCTAGAACATCTAACTGCAAAAAAATCTATTCTGTAAATTAGTATGGAAGCCTTGCATTAGTTCGAGCAATAATCACAAAACCTGATGGACTCACGATTTTATCATAATTTCTAAAACTAACTTTCATCCTCATCGTTTTAAGAATAACCATTTGCAAAGAGTATAGAAGACATGATTCAAACTAAAAATTCTGTTATCCGCCTATCAGTATGTTAGACTAAATAATGAGCTAATTCATCAATGGGAGTGAGAAAAGTCTTTCTTGTTAACATTTCACCAATCCTTATATCCCTAACCCTATCGATTGGACCAAAGAATCATGTTATTTTGGAAACCAAGATTCAATTTCAGCTAATCTATTTAAACTTAACCAAACTCTAAGTTTAAAAGTCCCATTGACATTTTGGCAAGTTATCCCTTTTCTAAAATTGAAGTTGAGCATGAATATGATCTAAATCTACAAGTTGGTAATTTCATTTCACCTTTTGATTCAATAATGATTCTGGTATCTTTACCTGATTTTTTTCATATTCCGGAGTCAACATTGAATCCTGTATCAGCACACCATGAAATAGAATCACCAATATCTTTCAATCACACTTCATTGATGAGGCAAGTGTGTGAATATCAATTTTTAGTTTGGACCTCATTTTTGAACCAATTTTGACTCCCACTTTTGAATCTAGACCTGATCTAAGTCAACTTTCTGAGTCAGTATTTGTTCCTTTGGAGCCCAATCAATCATCTCCCAAACTCACATTTCATTATTGGACAAAGGTGTTGAACAACATGACACAAGAATTATTTTTGAAAATTAAAATTTAGATGGGATAATTTTTTAAATATGACCATTCACTCAATCATTCTTTTACTGGGTCGTATTAGAGAGGTCACTGGTAGGTTCCTTCAAGATTCACAATCTCTGAATTGAGCCGCATTTCATGGATCAATCAGACCACCACCGGAACTATCAACATAAGATAATTTTTCTTTCCTTTCCATTTGTTTTATACATATACACATTCACGATGCATTGAGGACAATGCATGAGATAAGTGTGGATGAGAGTTTACTAACATAGTTTGTTTTAAATTTTCTTTCTTTTACACTTCGTTTGAGAAAATTTTAGATTTTTCTTTTATATAAAAACCCTTTTCTTTTCTTTTTATAAAACTTTTTGAAATAAGAGAAATGTTTTTTTAGAAATTAGAAAGACTTAAAATTATGAATTTTTAACCAAGTCAAAATAATAGATCTTGTTTAAATTTTAGGATAAAGAAGTTATATTGGAAAGAAAAGTTGATCTTGCATTTTTCGTCTTAGATATATGTACTTCACACTTACACAATTTTTTTGGAATGAAAAATGGACTGAAAATGTCATAAAAATAAAAATAAAAACCATAAGAATCACTTATTGAAATTAGGTAATTATACCTCAGGAAGCATAATTATTCACGCCTAAAAATAGTGAACAAAAATAAAATAATTCTCTTTAGTTTTGTGGTCTTATTTACTCGAGTCCTTAATCTCAAGGGAGGTTTTCTCATCTTGAGCCCTGAAATCATCTGGTTTGGGAGACACCGATTAAAGGCTCATTATCCGGGTAAACTATAAAGCCTAAAAAAACTAAAATAAGAAAAATATTTTTTATACAAATAAATGGCATGAAAGTTAGAGTTGATATCCCATGAATTTTCACTGCTCATAAAGTGCATATTTTTTAAGAGTTTTGTGAAAGATCAAAGAATCAATTCAATTTTAAATTCTTACCTTTAATTTATAATAAGATTTTGCATTTAGATTTAGTTTAAAGAAATAATTTCTGGTTAACTTATGACCTTGGACAACACGTTTCTCTATTTCAAAATGCATTTTTAAAATACTAACATTTGATTTCTTTCTTTAATGAATTTTGTGGGTATAATCTACTGAAAATCTTCAGGAGACAAAACTCCTCATCTAGGGAAAATTTAGAGGTTTAACGTCTTGTTGCACACATGCAATACAATCGCGTCACCTGCGAAAGTGTTGTAATAAATTTCTTAGTTAGTTTTCCTATTTTGCTAAGGACGAGCTAAAGATAAGTGTGGGAGTATGATTAATCTCTAAAATTGCATATTTCATACCACATCTTCACATTTATTTTATATAAAAATGTTGCTAATAATAGTTTCTTGTGTGTTCCTAGGTCCATGGTGTGGAATGTAGAAGAAGATAAAAAAAATCTCATTTATTTGATTATTTTTAGTCTAAATATAGTCATTGACTTTGAAGCAAGATCTGCCAAAATAGGGTGCAGAAAATATTTCTATTCTGACAAATTTGACCTGGCGTTGTTGGGCATCTACCTGACCGCATCAGGACAGGCATTGGGATCTAGGCATGGTAGAATCGGGGGCACTCCCGTAATTATCGACAGAGATAAAGGTCACTGCAGGAAATATGAGTATGGAACACCCAATTGTAAAAACCAACGGTTCTGAAAATGAGAATAAACCAATAACAAAATATAGAAATTAAAAAATCATTGTTGCTGCATAAAGAAAAAACCCTTGCTGCCTCCCTCCACCTCTTCCCACTCTGAGTTACCCTCGTCTTCTTCTTCGATTATATCTCTATCCTCTCAATCAATAGTAGTAATTAACAGCAATAGTAGGAGATCGCAGGCAAACGAGCCTTTTGATCTCTTTTTTTTAATAATATTTTGAGGATTCTGAAGAACGCCTCCAAGGTTTGTGGCTCAACGTACGTGTTTAACAGCCCTTGGCTGCCGCCGCCTTCGCCGATGGCGGGGCGGAGGGGCTAATTGTATGTGAGCTCAACTGCTCACCGGGGTTGTGATGGTGATCGATATTAATCCAAACTTTCTATCAAATCCCAAGGTCACATCAACTGCACTCTTTTAATTCACCCCCCCTTTCTCTTATTAATTGCAAGATATTTGCTCAGCATTTTCGTTGTTTTTTTCTCTGTGTTTATTTGCGTTTCTGCTCCAATATTAGGTTTTTCTTTTTTTGGGATTTGCTTCGTACAAGAGAAGTCCCTAAATCAAATTGATTCAAGCTATTGAATAAAGAGCTGATTTTTTATCTAGATTTGTTTTCTATGCTTTCTTATTTGTCTATGTTGAGTGGGATAGATTCTATTTTAATTTAATTCAAATGTATGATGAAACTGTGATCATTAGGGTTCAATCGAAACATCGAAACCCTAGATCCGATGATGTAGGTTAGTCTGTAGTACTTTGCCTCGAAATTTTCTGCGAAGGGCTCTATTCGCTAATTGCTATTGTTATCCTTTTTCTAAAGTACATTAATATCAATTTGTCTTCTATTTCTTTGCATTATTATTGGGTACATTTTCTCCTTCCAGGGGCATTTTGGGAACAAGATTTCTTTTTATTGGGTTACACACGAAGAGGGAGGGAACAAATATTGCCACCCCCCAAGAATGTGGAGGGCACCCCATGCATTTGGGCAACCCCAAATTTGATAAAAGCCCCCTCCAAAAAATTTAAAATAACCATTTGTCCCTTTTCTTCTTCTCCTCCTTCATCTTTCCTCCATCCCATCGCCGACGAACACCCACGGCCACCCCCTCGCTGTCGAACTCTGCCCCTCCTCGACCTCCCCCCCCCAACCGGAGAAGGAGGGGGTGCCCTGACCCCCCTCCCACCGGCACCCCTCCCCCTACGACCTCCCCCTCCTCCTCTGGCACACCTCTCTCCCCCCTCCTCCCCCCGCCTCCCCGACCCTCTGTTCGGCCAACTCGGCCGAATAGAGAAATCTCTGTTTGGCCGGACTGGCCGAACAGAGGTCGGGGAGGAGGTGTACCGGAGGTGATGTGGTGGAGGCGGGCTGCTGGGGGGTGCCGAAGGTTGCCGGTAGGTCAGGTGAGGTCGTGGGTCGTCGGCGAGGGAGGGAAAGGAAGAGGAGATGAAGAGAGAGGGAAGGAGGAATAAGAGGGTTTTTTGGACATTACACTATTGGTAAAATCGAAAAAATAATAATGGCACACTTGTAAATATTTTTGGGAGCCTTCATCAATTTTGGGAGTGGCAATATCTGTTCCCGAAGAGGGATGAGAGCAGGGCATTTAGGGCATGTTTGGCCGATAGAAAAGAGGATGAAATTCTGACAGCGGAGCTTACACAGTTAGTTTTTCAGCTTTTTTTCCATTGATTTTGCTGGTAGGGTGCAATACTGATAATGAGGTTTATTTTATCCAAAATTTTACCCAACTTTCTGCGATCCAAAGAGGACTATATTGATACTTGATCGAAATTTAAAAGGGGAGCCCATTTCTGCCATCACTAAGAATGTTGGTATGTGCCACAAAAAATATTATATTTAAAGCCAATTCAGAGCTCTACACCTTTTTTGCTTCTTTCTTCCCTTCTTTATACTATCTCAGAGGGTTTTCTCAAAATATAGTAGTAGAAGAAGAAGAGCAGGACAATTTTTTGAATTAATCCTTATTTTAAAAGTAATTATAAAAATAAACTCCTACCAAAAATAATTGTAAAAACAAACCTCCATCTGCCACGTTGGTGCCACGTCGGCCATTAATGTTTAAGAGAAGTCCGGCCTTGCTAAGGCCGGACTATTTTTCTGTGGAAAAAAGAGTCCAGCCTTAGTAAGGCCGGACCTTTTTCCTAAAGAAAAACGAGTCCGGCCTTAGCAAGATCAGACTTTTTTCCTAAAGAAAAACTAGTCTGGCATTGACAAGGTCGAATTTTCAGTTGTGCATTGTTAATAGTCTGGTCTTGTTAAAGCCTGCGTTTTATCCTTCAACAATTTACAGAGCTTAGAAGTGCGGCCTTGTTAAGGCCGCATTTCTAGCTACTGAAAAGCCCAGAAACTGCAAATACAATAACTACCAGAAACTGCAAACACAGATTTTTGTATAATTCAAAAATCATCTCAACTCAATTCAATCTCAAGTCAATTCAATCTCAACACATCTCAATCTAAATATATCTGATCCACAATCTTAATTCAACTTAACATATCAATCTACAACTCAATACATAATGTATCAAAATACATATTCAAACTCAATCCAACACATCTATAAAACTATATCACAAACTCTAATACACAAAGTCAAATCCACAACATATCATACATAACTGAAATCAACAACACAAACTAATATATCATATAAAATTTTCTTCAATCCCATATCAAGTATCATATCATATATCAATTTAACATAAGTATTTCAATTATACAAATAAGATAATGCACGTCTAATTTCGCGTCGTCCTCGTCCTCGGCCACGACCACGTGCAAGGATAGTCTGGGAGGCAGGCTGTGTATGTGATGGTCCCGTCTCCTCCTCATTCTCTCGATGATGTGTACGTCTAGCAACGGGCTGAGAAGGTCCTGCCTCTTCCAGTGGATGTCTGGCACGTCGTATATATGTGATCGGTTGTTGCGGCGGATGCGCTTGGCGTGCATACCAACTTCTCTCTACCATTCTTTCGATGAAAATCTACATCCTATGGAGTATCGACACCCTCTGACTCTCGTTCTCCAAAGCCTCCACCATCATAGTATCCATAATGATATTTTCCTCAATCTGTATCATGCATTTTAATATAAACACATAAATATATAACAATTAAAAACTTGTATAAGAATAGTGTTAAAAATATTACCAAATCCCACTCATATACCCGCAGGTTGGTAAGCCGCTGGTGGATCGATATTCCGAATAATTCAACGACGAGTGATCCCCTAAAACCACCTCATGTACTCAGATCGATCAATTAATGGATGTCTCTGATTCTAAACTCTATCGGCTCGATCTGCCCACTGGTCAATAAGTGTTGCGTGAAAGTTTCCCAATCGATCTGACGCTTGCGGTCTGATTAGTCTACGATTATGCATTATTATATCGCATTTCCCACCGATATATGAATAAATTGACGGTCTAAACTGTGTTTTGGTCTTTATTGCAGGTAAAGTAAGAGTTCAAGGGTAAAGGAGTAATAAGATCCTAATTAATCCCAATTTATGGTAATTAATCTCGCATTACTTGGAGGCCAAGCAAAGGATTCTCTAGAAGATACATTGAACCTAGACTCCTGCGCATGTCAGACGAATATTCGGGTACAAATACTAGAAACGGGATATACCCTGATCATTCTCGAAGCCAGAGGGACCCACTGACGAAAACCAGGGATCTACCTCCCTGGTATTGCCGCGGAAACGCGGCAATAGCCGCGTTTCCGCGGCAAAGGAGTGGAGCCACGCGTCGATTTTCGACGCGTAGCCCCGTCTCGTCTTCTAGAAGCCTCCTGTGCCTATATATATCCCTGTATTCGGCCAAAACGGAGGCAGTCTTCGTTTTTAGGAGTAGGTGCAGATTTTAGGAGTAGTGTAGGTAGGTGCTCTTCATTTCTCTTGTATTTTCATTTCTTTTTAGATCATTGTAGTAGGGCTGAGTGATTTATAGAGAGAGAGATAGAGAGGGATTGATGTAATAGATAGTGACAGTCTATGTAAAGGTGCCTCCTTTCTCTTCCATTGTAATCTCCTTCATCTTCTACATGATTTCTTGCTAACTTTTATTCTCATGGCAATCTAACTACTAATCACTAACCATCTAACCAATTACTTGATAATCCACATGAATCGGGTAGCCTCTATTAAGGCCTTGTTCTTGCAAGAGCCATTGATGGCCAATGATGATGGGTTCTAACATCTAACTTGCTAACTTGCTAACCAAGCTAACTCTCTTTTATTTCATGCTTTCTTTTAGTAGTCTAATGAGTTGATGCTTGCATTAGCTTGATCTTGATGCATGTTTGAATGTGATGAACCATCTATGTGTCATGCTTTGTATCGTCTCTTGAAGCCAAGGATTATTGATGGCCGAGGATCAAAATGTGAGGCAACTATCATAAAGAGGTTAGCATGATTAGTGGAGCATTTAGTAGTTAGTAGCCATGAGTTTTCTTTTCTCTTGTTTTAGAAATCATTTTCAAAACTCTTTTCTCATTTTTCTATTGATGTTTTCACCGCCTTCTTAGTTCATCCTTATTTCATCTCCTTTTCTACTTTGTTTTCCAGACCACTCTTCTATTTGGTTTTTACATCGACGTTTTCATTGCTCTCCTCACCTACCACATTCTGGATTTCCTTTTCCTTTTCTTTTCACTTTGTTTTTCGTTCTTTCAATAAAGAAGAAGTGTTAACATACAATGTGAATAGAAACTGTCAATGCTTCTATCGCCTCCCTTCCCTGTGAATTCGACCCTAGAACCTAGGCAATTGCTCGACGGGCTCGGGGATATGTTACTTGAGGTTGAACTGATGGAGCACTCTATCGGGAAGATGCATCTCTACAATTTCAAACAAATCAATGAAACCCTGGCTCTCCAGATATGAGATCCATGCCAATAAATTGGAGTAAGGTCTATAGGATCTCGTCAGGGTATGGTTCCCAAACAACTGCTGATTGGTCCAGGATATCAAGCTCATTTATATAAATTTGCAAGTCCCTTTGTGGAATCCGATCCCAAGTCACGTCTACATTCCACCTGCACAACACCATACGATTAAAATAAAAGACTATTGAACCAAAGAAACAGATCTGTATAAATTTATTTTTTAATTTTACCTGCATCCAAGTGGTAGCTCATCATGCAGCTGAACGGTCTCAAGCAGGGTTGGCCGACCAACAGAGAGTCTCTCCCAACACCATATCTGATTAAACAATGTAAGCGGGTGTTAAATCAATTTCATACCAACAGAGAGTCACTCTTATCCGTCCCCGTAACAGGTGGACCATCTATGAGTAGACCGAGAAGCACGACCACATCCTGCAATGTCATAGTCATCTCTCCCTCTCGAAGATGAAACACGGATGTCTCAGGCCTCCAACTTTCAATCAGAGCCGTAAGCAATGGTTGATAATATCTCACCCAAGTAAACCTGGAAGGAAACAAGAACCCAACCCGTGAGACGTACTCAATGACACGGTCACCAATTAGCACCTAATGTTTTAGTGAACGTGAATGATCAAAAAACTTAATAATCCCAAGATCATACATATTTGCAAATAAATGAGTGAGAATACAACTAGCATGTTAAAAGACACAATGTAATATTCAAATATAATGCAAATAAAATGTACCCGGCTCAACTCTATATGAGCGGATTGATGCTCCGCCTGTAAGTGTAGAACATCAGAAATGACTGGCCCTGGGTCCATATGCCCTAAACCTGAAGAAAAATCAAATATAAACATTAATAGTCTAAAACCATGCACATACTAACCCTAACAACTCACTATCAATAGTATAAATATAACTATAACATGCACATACTAACCCAATTGAAGATGAATTTTCTCTATCAGTTCACACCTTGTAAATGATTTTATAACAACCATGGGTTTTACTATTCCATTGACATAGATTGGTATATTATCTCGATCTATTATTAGTTTACCATTAAACCAACAAAGAAGATGGACATGATCACTAGACATTGTACGTAATGAATGAAACAAAGGATTATTAATTTGCTCGAGCTTCTAAAATTTAACAAATTCACTAAAAATTATCACAACAAGTAATTAGCTAACAATTACAATTTTACAAAAATTTTAACAAACAACAATTTTAACAATATTATAAACAACAATTTTAATAATTTGCAAATAATTTTTTAAAAATAGTTTAACACACAATTTACTCTAAATTTACTCTAATTTTAATCTAAATACAAATTCTACACAAATCAATCTCACAATTTTACCAAAAAAATAGAAAAATTCTACATAATTTCTACTCAAATCACTCTAATTTAACACAAAAATAAAAAAAGGAAAATAAAATTGTAAGAGAGAGGGAAAGTGAGAAGGGCGGAAAGAGACAGAGAACCGAGGAGAGGAGGAAGAAAGAGAGGGAGAGCGGGTAAGAGGGAGAAGACTGAAAGAAGGGGGGAGAGAGAGAGAGTGAGAGAGAGAAAGATACCTGGGAGAGAGAGAAGCGGTGCCTCTGGAGGTGACCTAGGGCAGAAGAGGGAGGATGAGAGTTAGGGCAGAAGAGGGAGGATAATGGATCATAGTGGAGGAGATGAGACCTATTTTATATGATTCCTTTTTTTATTTTATCATATAGAGTCTGGCTTTAGTAAGACCGGACTCTATAAATGCATCCTCAATAGAGCCTCGATTGCATATTAATGACATGCGAATCTGGTATTTGTTGGAATATGAAGAATATAAATGTGAATCTTTGAATTGAATTACTGCGAGATCCGTTGATCGAATCAATTGGATGATGGTTGGAGTGTGTTCTCCTTCCATTGGGGATGAACGTGGTATATTCACATGTTCAATTCCGACTTCGAATGAATGAGATATTCAAGTCTAAAGATTGCCTAATTCAAAGCCAAAATGGGACTAAAGGTAACTAAAAGCAATTAGTCCCACATTGGCCATAGGATGGAAGTTCGTGGTGTTTAAATAGAGAAAAGTGAGAACAAAGGGCGTGCCCTTTGGGTACTTGGAGTTTTCGGGCGTGATTGGGAGAGAACTATGCCCGCACTTGCGCACGCGCGCGCCGCCGCCGGCGCCGGGCTCGGGCTCGGGACTAGGTCCGGACCAGGTCCGGGCTCGGGCTCGGGCCTGGGTCTGAGTCTAAGTTCGGGTTCCCTACCCGGCCTGGTTCTTTTTGAATCGGGTCTCACGGGTATGGGTTGCAAGCATACCCGCTCCGCTACCCAAACCAGACCCGCTCCGCTCCGGATCCAAACCGCCCGCCATGACTGTCTGAAAACCGTCTGTGCGGTTGGGCGGTTGGATCGAACAGTTGCAACAGTTCAGTCCGAACCGCTGCAACTGTTGGATTATTGCGGACGATAATGCCCCTCCCGGAGCGCTATAAATAGCGCTCCGGTTTTTCTTTCTCAGACACACTAAAACGAGAAGTAATAATCTCTCTCTCTTTCTCTCTGAGTTCTGAACTGAAGCGAGTTTCTGCGTTCTGAACTAGGAATTAGAGTTCTGAAGCAACTTCCAGCGAGAAGTGGGAAAGTCAGTTTCCGAAGCGACTTCCAAAGGAGATTATGCTAAATTCGTTCTGAAAGAGGGCTCAGAAAATTTAACAGATTCTTTAATAGAATTGTTGTACGGTGATTTAGTAGTGCTATCCAAATACCGTGAAGGAGTGTTGTATCCAAATACCGTGAAGACCAGCGTCCAGTAACCCGTTAGCACCAGTGCGGGGGATGTAATTGTCTTAAGGAGATTCGCTTTAAGCGTACCTCACTCCAAGTACTGTATAAGTGAATTAATTTCTTTATACAGGGGATATACTGATATTCAGTATATTGAGGCTGATTTATATCAGTCTAATTGGTGTTTAACCAAGGAAGGAAATTGAAAGGTGGTTCTTAAAATAAGGAACGTTCTATTGAACGAAAAACCTCCCACCTGATATTTGCCGACCTGACCAATTAGATTGTTGATATTTCAGTGATCTTGATTAGTTCTCAGATTGATTCCTGTTAAGCAGAATCCAACAATCTTAAGACAATTATATATTGAAGTTTCTTACTTCTATTCTGCTTGAACTTGCAGAAAATGTCAGACTAATCAAGATAGCTCAAGTAAGGCACCAAACTGTTGGCCCAAAGGCCCATCACTCTAGTTTTGATGATGATCAACTCATGTAGTTATAATACTAATGATCTTGTGTTTAATTAGTTTCAGATTTATGATCAAGATCTTAGTAGGTGTGTAGCTTCAACAAAGGATTTAAAGCCAAGTTTTGGAGCTAGCACGGTTTGATTCACGAGCCTATGCATCAAGACCATATCAAGTACTCAAGAGGAGTCGAGCTCGTTTGATCGTGTTTGGACTAAGTCAAGAAGATGTGAAGACTTCAAGACTTGTGTCTAAGTTTGTTTTATAAGATTTTGTTTTAGATTAAAATGTAAAGGATAGAATAGTTGGTGGATTGCTCAAGTATATTTTATACACACACTCTTGATTTAGATAAGTTTTCATAAAAGAATTTTTATTTTGGAAATATACAAAAGAGTTTTCTTTTTGAAAAATACAGTTTTGGTTTTTGGTATTCAAAATTACATGTATTTAACCAAAACCATATGTAGAGCTTAATTTCAAAAACATAGATATTTCACCATGTATGTGTAATGGATCATATCCATACACCCTATGCTTTCAAAGTGTTTAAAATATCTTGTTTTTGTATTTGGAGAAGTTTTGGAAAACTAATTTTGAAAAAATACAGTTTTTGTTTTGAGCCAAATTTTCAAGTTACAAAAATAGTTCAAATTGTTTGTAACATGTCTTGATTTTTCTCAAACATGTTTGATTATCAAAGTATAATGTTAAAACTATTTTGTAGATTTTTGGTGATTTTATGGGATTTTATTTAAGCCAAAATGACTAAGTTTTTGATCCTCAAAATGACCTGACCTGGCTTCTGCCAGTCGACCGGGCCGGTCGACCGAGCTTGAAGTCGGTCGACCGAGCCGGTCGACCGACGTGCACAGACGTGCACGCCAGCGTTTGCTGGAGGGCCGGTCGACCGACCCGGTCGACCGCAGAGAGCTTTTGCTCTCTGGAAAGCCCCGGTCGACCGGACCGGTTGACCGGCAGAGAGATCTGCTCTCTGTTACAGGGTCTCAGTCGACCTGGCCGGTCGACCGCTACCCCAACGGTCAGAAATCTGACCGTTGGCGGTCAACCGACTGGCCAATCTGGCTCCCAACGGCTAGTTTTTCTAGCCCTATAAATTGGGGCTTTTGGGGGCTATTTTAGACAAGATTTTAAGAAGAGTTTTGGGCTAGTTTTTTCCCACTCATTTCAGTGGTTATATCCACAAGTTTTAGAGCAAATATTTCCAATCAAAAGGAGAGCTTATCAAGAGTGTTTTAAAAGTGATTTTCTTGAGTTTTCCTCCACCATTTCAATCCTTGTTTTCTCACACAACACTTGAACCATCCATTGCTATATCTACCTATAGGGATTTGTTGTAAGAGGATTTTAGGTGATCAAAGTGTTGTGATCACCAAAGACTTCTTTCTTGTACTTTGTGGAGGTGGACTTGCGAGTTCGCGGTATTTCGAGTTCATGTGTGAACTCGGTGTTTGAGGTGCGGCCTCGGCGAGCTTGTGGGCTTGCGGTGTGTACGGGACTAGAGAGTCCAAGAGTTCTAGTGGGAACTCCTTGTAGGTGTTGCGGCACCGGGTGATCCAGTGGGATCGATTTTAGTGGCAATCCTTCATAGTATTGAAGGCGGGGATGTAGAGCAAGTGTGCTCGAACCTCGAAATAAATCTCCCGTGTTTGCGATTGCTCTCTCTCCTTGTCTCTTACTTGTTTATATCTTGCATGCTTTTATTGTACTTATCTTTATATGCTTGATATACATTTGTACTCTTATTGTTATATGCTTGGGATTGTTTGCTAATACTAGTTTTCAACCAAGAGAGCCAACGCGGCACCTCAACTCTTATTTAGAGGAATCTTGAGGTGTTAGTTCAGAGCCCTTCACGGGGAATTCGGCTACACTCTTGTGTTATACATGGTGTTTAGTTTAAGAAGTTTAATTTGCATCATATAAATTTTTAATTCCGCATTATTGACCATTAGATTAGCCTATCACCTATTCACCCCCCCAGGTGATTTACAATTGGTATCAGAGCCAAGTGCTCTTGATTTGGGTCTTACAACCTAGAGTTAAAGATCCTCATTTTAGGCTAATCACACACCATGGACTTCATGTCACCACCCACCTTTGACATTCTTAACATCCAAACTTGAAAGGTTAAGATGTCCTTATACCTCAAAGCCCTAGGGATTCATGTTTATTTTGTCACTACTAGAGATTCATATTGTTTAAATGGCAAAAATATTGAGGCTAATGGAAAAACCCTACATGCTTTAAGATCTACCCTAAATGATGACTATTTATCTAGGGTTGCTAATCTTGATTTGGCTTTTGTAATTTGAAACTTTTTGATCTCCCTTGGCGAAAAAGAACAATACTATGCAGGGAGCGACTCAGATGTTGGAAGTGACGCCTCCAACGTGTGCTACATGGTCCAAGGGGATAACCCCCTTGAGGTAACTACCGAATCCGAGGTAGAAGAAGATGACATGTCATATGATGAGCTTACATCTTTTTGTCAACAATTACTTGAAAAATATGACATGCTTAAAAAGGATAATAAGAAAATGAAATACAAATTTGATTGCATATCAAAAGAAAGAATTCTTTTCAAATAAGATTTGAAAATGTTTTAAAAGAAAATTAGTCTTTTAAAAATAAATTTGCATGTTTTGAAAAAGAAAATGAAAATTTGAAAAATGAAAATGTTTCCTTGATGTCTAGATTGAATGATTTATATGAAGGAAATACTTCATTGAAAAATAAAATTATTTTGGTGGAAAAACAAAAAGAAGTTGCTTTGCATGAAAACACTTCTTTAAAAGAAAAATGGTTGAAAAAGAAAATGTTTCTAAAAGGAATAAGAAAAATGATTCTCATTCTCATCATGCTTTACATGCCACCACTAATGAGATGAAGTTTTTGAAAATTAAAATAAATTGTTTGAGCTCAACCTTGAGCACATGTGCATTTAACCACTCTAGATTGGAGTCTTTATTTTCAAAGAAACAAGCTCCACATGTTCATGCACATCATCCACATCATGCATATGCACATTTTGCACGCCACACTCACACTCACACTCATATGCATCCTAAAGTGTACAAATGTGCACATTGTGGCCGCAAAGGCCATTTAGCAAAGTTTTGTTTTGATAAGATGCATCATATTAATTTTGCTAATAACAAAAATGTTTGGGTTCCTTACAAAGCTAACCCCCAAGGACCCAAAAGAAAATGGGTACCAAAATCCCTACCTTGTTTTTTTATGTAGGTGCGGGCTCTCACAAAACGTGAGAGAGATGGTGCCTTGGTAGTGGATGTATGGACTTGATGGACACACATTTGATGCACCGCTATCAAGGAGGTTTGGTGGGACAACCACCATGTTTTGGAGATTTGGAGTATAGTTCTTTGGTTTGGTAACTATCTCTAACTCTTATTTTATTTACATGCTTGTTCATATATGATATTTTTAGCATGTTCATTTTTGTGCTTCATGTGGTAAATACTAGTTTAAATGTAGTTTTCAATAAAACTTAGATTTATACATGTACAAATAGTGAGCAACATTTCATTCATATACGTTTGCACTTCATTGCTCATTTGTACTCACTATATGCACATGTATAGCCTAGTTTTGATGATTCTCTCATTTACTCTTATCTTGCCTATTTTCATATTTTACTTCATGTATATGTAGTTTATATTCAAATCTAATAAATATACATATATACCCGATGAGTCATTTGCCTTTAAGCAATTTACTTTATGGACTCTTTTTTATGTTTGGGATATGTATGTATATTGTTAGAATTGGATAAAAACATACATATACCTAGAAGTTTGTTTTTAAGATGAAAAATGATTTTTTTAAAAAAATAAACTTTCATGATTTGTTTGATAAAATTCATGTTTGTTTTGAACTTCATTGATTATCTTCATGAAAAATGCTAATTACATGATTCTTGTGCACTCACCTTTTAGTTGTTTATTCATGACTTTGTTTCATGATTATTTTTGAGATTCATGGACTTTGAGTGTCGAATTTTATATATTTAGTATGTTTCATAATATACTTATGATTTGATTTCATGTTTTGAAGGATCTTTAACTAGTTTTTCAAAAATTATTTTAACTAGTTATTGTTCTTCATTTGGTAGTGATTTTCAATGATTAAAAATATTTTTCAAACTCTAATTTTGAAACCCCTACCAACACCTCTAATGGGAGGATGGATGGGCGATTATGCCTTGTAAGCTTAATTGAAAAACTTTTTATCTTGTGCATATAAAGGGTGGTAGGTTATGAGTTATATACTTGATCTCAATTGGTATTTTCATTTTGTATATACTCATATTTTGTTTCCTATATATGTATGCTTCATTTCAAATAATATCAATTTCTATTGGTATTTTCATTTTCATACATATATATGATTTATTTGTGCTTAATTTAAAATAAGTTTATATGTTTAAAGCACAAAGTTTGTTTATGCTAAGTTTGATTCAAATCCTTATTTTCAATTTGTATCTCAATTGATTGTTTAATAAGCTTATGCATTATTTTTAAAATTGACATTATTTTTATTGATATAAAAAATATGCAATAATTTTTAATTGGTATCAATATGATTCTATTTTTGGTTAAAATTCAAAATTTGTAATGTTTATTTACAATTGGTATAGGTATCTTAAAATTTGACTACAATTGGTATCTTAAAAATTTTGTTTATATGTTAAAATTTGATTTTCTAAGAATTCTCAAAATTTTTTTTATTGAGAAAAACTCAAAATTTTGTTTTAATAAGAAATATTAAAAATGTTTTGATTTGTATTGCTTATATGCAAGAGGAGCTTAACATCTCTTCTACATATAGATTCACGTTGAGTGTATCTTATATTGAGGAGCTTGACAACTCTTCTTTATGAGGTACACGTGTGTAGGGGGAGCTTCACATCTCCTCTTATGCATTGCATATTATGTGTTATATAAATTAGGGCTTGTCATCCCTTCTTCATGTAACGCATATATATAGGGAAGTTAACTTTGCGTCTTCCTCTTCATGAATGTATATCACATATATCCTTTATTGATTGATTTGAGTTTACCCCTTTATTGATTCCTTGTTTCGAACAAAAAGGGGGAGAAGAATTTTGTTTTTGCTTTAACCCTTTTGTTGATGATTGACAAAAAGGGGGAGAAGTATTTTAGTATATATGCATGTTTTCCTTGCTTTATTCATAAAGGGGGAGAAGTATTTATGTTTATGTATATATGTTTTGTGTTGCAAATAGGAGAAAAAGAATTTGATGTGTTTCATGCTTGTTTATGCATGTTTATCTCCATATATTTGCATACATGTTTTTGAGCATTCATGACATATTTGTTTGCTTATTTGTTATACATGAGTTAAGGGGGAGCTTCTTTGAAGCTTTACTTTAATCCATGCATATATAACTCCATGAGTTTTGTCATCATCAAAAAGGGGGAGATTGTTGGCCCAAAGGCCCATCACTCTAGTTTTGATGATGATCAACTCATGTAGTTATAATACTAATGATCTTATGTTTAATTAGTTTCAGATTTATGATCAAGATCTTAGTAGGTGTGTAGTTTCAACAAAGGATTTAAAGTCAAGTTTTGGAGCTAGCACGGTTTGATTCACGAGCCTATGCATCAAGACCATATCAAGTACTCAAGAGGAGTCGAGCTCGTTTGATCGTGTTTGGACCAAGTCAAGAAGATGTGAAGACTTCAAGTGAAGACTTCAAGACTTGTGTCTAGGTTTATTTTATAAGATTTTGTTTTAGATTAAAATATAAAGGATAGAATAGTTGGTGGATTGCTCAAGTATATTTTATACACACACACTCTTGATTTAGATAAGTTTTCATAAAATAATTTTTATTTTGAAAATATACAAAAGAGTTTTCTTTTTGAAAAATACCATTTTGGTTTTTGGTATTCAAAGTTACATGTATGTAAATGTATTTAACCAAAACGATATTTAGAGCTTAATGTCAAAAACATAGATATTTCACCATGTATGTGTAATGGATCATATCCATACACCCTATGCTTTCAAAGTGTTTAAAATATCTTGTTTTTGTATTTGGAGAAGTTTTAGAAAAACCAATTTTGGAAAAATATAGTTTTTGTTTTGAGCCAAAATTTCAAGTTACAAAAATAGTTCAAATTGTTTGTAACATGTCTTGATTTTGCTCAAGCATGTTTGATTATCAAAGTATAATGTTAAAACTATTTTTGTAGATTTTTGGTGATTTTATGGGATTTTATTTAAGCCAAAATTACCAAGTTTTTGATCCCTAAAATGACCTGACCTGGCTTCTGCCGGTCGACCGGGCCGGTCGACCGAGCTGGTCGACCGACGTGTACAGACGTGCACGCCAGCCTTTGCTGGAGGGCCGGTCGACCGACCCGGTCAACCGCAGAGAGTTTTTTGCTCTCTGGAAAGCCCCGGTCGACCGGGCCGGTCGACCGGCAGAGAGATCTGCTCTCTGTTCCAGGGTCTCGGTCGACCGCTACCCCAACGGTCAGAAATCTGACCGTTGGCGGTCGACCGACAGGCCAATCTGGCTCCCAACGGCTAATTTTTCTAGCCCTATAAATTGGGGCTTTTGGGGGCTGTTTTAGACAAGATTTTAAGAAGAGTTTTGGGCTAGTTTTTCCCACTCATTTCAGTGGTTATATCCACAAGTTTTAGAGCAAATATTTCCAATCAAAAGGGGAGCTTATCAAGAGTGTTTTAAAAGTGATTTTCTTGAGTTTTCCTCCACCATTTCAATCCTTGTTTTCTCACACAACACTTGAGCCATCCATTGCTATATCTACCTATAGGGATTTGTTGTGAGAGGATTTTAGGTGATCAAAGTGTTGTGATCACCAAAGACTTCTTTCTTGTACTTTGTGGAGGCGGACTTGCGGGTTTGCGGTGTTTCGAGTTCATGTGTGAACTCGGTGTTTGAGGTGCGGCCTCGGCGAGCTTGTGGGCTTGCGGTGTGTACGGGACTAGAGAGTCCAAAAGTTCTAGTGGGAACTCCTTGTAGGTGTTACGGCACCGGGTGATCCAGTGGGATCGATTTTAGTGGAAATCCTTCATAGTGTTGAAGGCGGGGATGTAGAGCAAGTGTGCTCGAACCTCGAAACAAATCTCCCGTGTTTGCGATTGCTCTCTCTCCTTGTCTCTTACTTGTTTATATCTTGCATGCTCTTATTGTGCTTATCTTTATATGCTTGATATACATTTGTGCTCTTATTGTTATATGCTTGGGGATTGTTTGCTAACACTAGTTTTCAACCAAGAGAGCCAACGCGGCACCTCAACTCTTATTTAGAGAAATCTTGAGGAGTTAGTCCAGAGCCCTTCACGGGGAATTCGGCTACACTCTTGTGTTATACGTGGTGTTTAGTTTAAGAAGTTTGATTTGCATCATATAAGTTTTTAATTCCGCATTATTGACCATTAGATTAGGCTATCACCTATTCACCCCCCCTCTAGGTGATTTACACAAACATGCAGTTACAAGCTTTGATGCCAACTCCACTTCCTAACCCAAAGCCGGAGAAGCCATGAAAATTTGACGGTACAGAATTCAAGAGGTGGCAACAGAAGATGCTCTTCTACTTGACCACTCTTCATCTGGCCAAATTCCTGCAAGAAGATCCACCAGAACCCGAAACAGATCGGGACTCAGTCCTTGCAGTCGATGTATGGACACAAGGTGACTTCCTTTGCCGAAATTATGTTTTAAATGGACTGGATGACTCTCTTTACAATGTCTACAGCCCTATCACAACGGCAAAGAAGTTATGGGCCAGTCTTGATAAGAAGTACAAGACTGAGGATGCTGGTACTAAGAAGTTCGTCGTAGGACGATTTCTGGAGTACAAAATGGTGGACAGTAAGACTGTAATCAGTCAGGTGCAAGAGTTCTAACTTATCTTGCACGAGATAGAAGCCGAAGGTATGATCCTACCCGAAACATTTCAGGTTGCTACTATCGTGGAGAAACTCCCACCTGCGTGGAGAGATTTCAAGAACTACCTGAAGCACAAGCGAAAGGAGTTGAAGTTGGAAGATCTCATTGTGAGGCTTCGAATTGAGGAGGACAACCGAAAGTCCGAGAAAAGGAGCAGTAAGAACTCCTATGAAGCAAAAGCAAATGTGATCGAAAACTCAAAGGAGAAAGTGTCTACTTCCAAAGGCATAAAGCGGAAGAAAACTTCTCAAGGGTACAAAGGCAAGGTCCAAGAAGGCAAGAACATGCGCTTCAAGGGAACCTGCTACATCTGCAACAAAGAAGAGCATAAGGCGAATGAATGTCGCAGCCATCTCAAAAAGAACAAGAAAAGCCATCTACAGGCAAACTTGACGGACCATGAGTCACCAAGCCTTTCAACTGTGGTGTCAGAAGTGAATCTGACAACCAACAATAAGGATTGGTGGGTAGACACGGGGCTACTCGGCACATCTGCTCTGAGAAATTATTATTCTCTGAATATCAAATACTAGAGCAAGATGAGCAACTATTCATGGGAAATTCAGCTGTCTCAAAGGTTGGAGAAAAAGGCAAGGTCATCCTGAAGTGGACATCGGGAAAAGAGCTTACTCTGAACGATGTGTTACATGTTCTAGATATTCGCAAGAATCTGATATCTGGATCAATACTTAATAAGAAAGGATTTAGAATGGTTTTTGAATCAGATAAATTTGTACTTACTAAGGGAGGGATGTATGTGGGAAAGAGTTATCTTGTTGATGGACTTTTTAAAGCCAATGTTGTAGTGGTAGATAAAAAGTCTGTGTATTTGTACCCGAAGCTTATAAATAAAGGAAAATCTTCTGTTTATTTGCTTGAGTCTCCTATTTTGTGGCATGCTAGATTAGGGCATGTAAATTACAAGTCATTAAAGAACTTGTCTAATCTAGGATATATTCCTAAACTCAACTTGGAAAAATTCGCAAGTGTGAGATTTGTGTTGAGGCCAAGTTGGCGAAAAATTCATTTCACTCAATTGATCGAAATACAGAACCTTTAGGGTTAATTCATAGCAATCTGTGTGACTTGAAGTTTATGCCAACTAGAGGCAGTAAAAAGTATTTTATTACTTTTATTGATGACTGTACAAGATACTGTTATGTGTATCTTTTAAACAGTAAGGATGAGGCAATGAATATGTTTATAACATATAAAGCCGAAGTTGAGAATCAACTCAACAAGAAAATCAAGATTCTAAAATCCGATAGAGGCGGAGAATATGAATCAAATGACTTTAGTGAGTTATGTGCTAAATTTGGTATAATCCATCAAACAACAGTACCATATACTCCTCAGCAAAATGGAATTGCTGAACGGAAGAACATAACTTTGAAGGAGATGGTCAATTCCATACTCGTAAGTTCTGGAGCTCCACAGAACTTGTGGGGGGAAGCTCTATTAACTGCAAATTATATTCTAAATAGAGTACCCCATAAGAAACTTGGTCTTATACCATTTGAGTTATGACATGGAAGGACACCTTCCTACCATTACCTCAAAATGTGAGGGTGCCTTGCAAAGGTGCTAGCACCATTACCTAAAAAGACTAAGTTGGGAGCAAAAACTATGGACTGCATATTCATAGGTTATGCCTTGAATAGTATTGCCTATAGATTTCTGGTTCATAAATCAGAGATACCAGATATTCATGTAAACATGATTATCGAATCTAGATATGCTGTGTTCTTTGAAGATATTTTTCCATATAAACGGGAAACAGATAAGACTTCTGGGAAAAGAACACATGAGATGGCGTTCAGGGACGAAAGCCCCGAGGAACCGACTGTTAATATGGAAATTGAACTAAGAAGAAGTCTGAGATCTAGAATCTAAAAATCTTTTGGTCCAGATTTCATAACATACGCTATTGAAAGCGAGCCTCAAACATTTAAAGAGGCTATGTCAACCCCAGGAGCACAAATGTGGAAAGAAGCTATAAATAGCGAAATAGAATCCATACTAAGTAATCATACTTGGGAATTGGTAAACTTGCCTCCTGGCAGTAAACTAATTGGGTGTAAGTGGATTTTTAAAACCCGATGGATCTATCGATAAGTACAAGGCTAGATTAGTAGCCAAGGGTTATCGACAAAAGGAAGGACTTGACTACTTCGATACTTATTCACCAGTAACAAGAATAATGTCCATTCGGATGTTGATTGCAATTGCAGTATTGCATAACTTAGATATCCATCAAATGGATGTCAAGACTGCATTCTTAAATGGTGAATTAAATGAAGAGATATATATGGAGCAACCTGAAGGATTTATAGTCAAGGGCCAAGAACACAAGGTGTGTAAATTGGTAAAATCCTTATACAGTCTAAAGCAGGCTCCAAAATAATGACATGAGAAATTTGATAGTATCATGATCAAAGATGGATTCACTATCAATGAATGCGATAAGTGTGTTTAAACGAAAACAGTTAAAAATGCATGTATCATTGTTTGTCTTTATATAGACGACATGTTGATACTTGGGACTAATATTGAAATTATTAAGTCCACTAAAAGAATGTTATCCAACAGTTTTGACATGAAGGATCTGGGGGTTGCTGATGTAATTTTAGGAATTAAAATCACCAGAACACCAGATGGAATCAGACTATCTCAATCTCACTACGTGGATAAGATGATAGAAAGATTCAAGGATCATGGGATAAAAGAGAATACAAATCCTTTTCTCCCACACGTCCACCTTCATAAGAATATAAGAACTGGAATACGCCAGTTGGAGTATTTTCAGATTATCGGAAGTCTAATGTACTTGATGAATTGCACTAGACCCGATATTCCTTACGCTGTAAGCAAGTTAAGCAGATACACTAGTAATCCTAGTGATCTACATTGGACCGCTCTACTAAGAGTATTGGGTTACGTATTACATACCAAGAAATATGCCTTGAGATATGGACAGTATCCACCTGTACTTGAAGGATACAGTGATGCTAATTGGATTGCAGATTTTGAGGAATCAAAATCAACTAGCGGATACGTATTTACTCTAGGAGGAGCAGCGGTATCTTAGAAATCTTCTAAGCAAACATGTATTGCCCTTTCCACTATGGAATCGGAATTCATAGCCTTAGATAAGGCCGGAGAAGAAGCAGAATGCTTCGACAATTCTTGAAAGATATACCATTATGGCAAAAGCCAGTGCCCGCTATATGTATACACTGCGATAATCAAGCAGCTATATGTAGGGCACAAAATGTTATATACAACAGTAAGTCTAGACATATTCGTCGTAGACATAAAACCGTGAAGCAGTTGCTCTCAAATGGAATTATCTCTATTGACTTTGTATCGTCAAAGGATAATTTAGCGGATCCGCTTACTAAAGGTTTAAGTGGAGAGCGTATAAACTGGGCATCGAGAAGAATGGGTCTAAAAGCCTAACCTTACCGAGTCAGCTTAATGGACACCTCACTTAGCGATTGAAGATCCCACGGTCTAAGTTCAAGAGGAAAAACTGTTGGCCCAAAGGCCTATCACCCTATTTTTGATGATGATCAACTCATGAAGTTATGTTTACTAATGATCTTGTGTTTAATTAGTGACAGATTCATTATCAAGATCTTAGTAGGTGCATAGCTCAACAAAGGATAAAATGTCAAGATTTGGAGCTAGCACGGTGTGATCCAAGGAGCTTTTGGATCAAGCTTGGACCAAGTCAAGATGATGAGAAGACTTCAAGGGAAGACTTCAAGATCAAGACTTGTGTCTAGGTATAAGATTTTTATGTTTTAGATAAAATGTAAAGGATAGAATAGTTGGTGGATTGCTCAAGTACTTATACACACACACTCTTGATAGAATTGTTTTCATAAAAGAATTTTTGTTTTAGAAAAGAATTTTATCCAAAAACCAAATATGTATTCAAGTGGTTTAATTTTTTGATATTCATGTTTACATCTTTCAACCAAAACCAAGTTTATGCTTAATGCCAAAACATAGATATTTCATCTTGATTGTGTAGTGGATCATATCCATACACACTATGCTTTAAAAGTATATCTTGTTTTTGTATTTGATGAAGAGTTTTGGAAAATAAGTTTTTTGGAAAATACAAGTTTTCACATGAGCCAAATATTTTCATATTATAAAAATAGTCCAAATCTTTTATAACATGCCTTGATTTTGTGCAAGCATGTTTGTATATCAAAGTATATTGGTTAAACTATTTTTGTAGATTTTTATGTATTTTATGGGATTTTTATGAAAGCCAAAAGACCAACATTTTTTCCCCAAGTGCTGACCCAGAATTGGCTTACGGGTCGACCGGGCGGGTCGACCGGAACCAAGGGCAGGTCGACAGCAAGGTCGACCGACATGCACAAAGCCATGCACGTCTGGCAGTTCAGTGGGCGGGTCGACCGGCGGGTCAACCGGAACTGAGAGCGGGTCGACCGGCGGGTCGACCGGAACTGAGAGCAGTGCTCTCTGTTCTTTTGGGTCGACCGGCGGGTCGACCGGCAGGCTCTAACGGTCGGATTTTTGACCGTTGGGGGTCGACCGGCGGGTCGACCGGCAGGCCTGACAGACCCCAACGACTATATTTTTCTAGCCTATAAATTTTGGGGTTTGGTCATTATTTTGAGCCAAGATTTTAGGAGAGCTTTGAGCCAGTTTTTCTCACTCCATTAAAAGAGTTTTCTTCACATATTTGAGAGCAAATATTTCCAATCAAAGGAAAGTTTTATCAAGAGTGTAAAAGTGATTTCTTGAGTTTTTCACCATAGATTCAATCCTTACTTTCTCACAATCACTTGAGCTATCCATTGCCTTATCTATCCATAGGATTGTGTTGTGAGAGTTTGTAATTGGTGATCAAAGTGTTTTAGATCACCAAGAGATTTCTTCTTTGTTCTTTGAGGAGGCAGACAAGTGTGTTCGCGGTGGTTTAGGGTTCTTGTGTGAACTCGGTGGTTTGAGGTGCGGCCTCGGCGAGCTAGTGAGCTTGCGTGTGTACGGGACTAGGGACTCCGAGGGCTTGTAGGTGTTGCGGCACCGGGGAGAGATCCATTGGGATCTTGCATAGTGAAAATCCTTCGTGTGTCGAAGGCGGGGATATAGAGCAAGTGTGCTCGAACCTCGAAACATACCTTTGTGTTTGCGATTGCCATTTCTCTCTCTCTCTCTATCTCCTTGTTTATATCTTGCATTACTTATCTTGTCTTTACCTTTATATGCATGATATATTCCTTGTGCTCATATTGATATATTGCTTGGGATTGTTGACTAACACTTGTATTCAACCAAGAGAGCCAACGCGGCACCTCAACCCATTCAAGGGGAATCTAGAGGAGTTTGTCCAGAGCCCTTCACGGGGAATTCGGCAACACTCTTGTGTTCTACGTGGTGTTTAGTGTAAAAGTTTAATTTGGTCATAATTGTTTTTAGCTTCCGCATTATTAGGCATTAAGTGACCATTAGATTAGCCATCACCTATTCACCCCCCCTCTAGGTGAACTTATAATTGGTATCAGAGCTTGGTACTCTGATTTGGGTCTTACAACTTAGAGTTAAAGATCCTCATTTTAGGCTAATCACAATATTTGTACACACACCATGAACTTCATGTCACCACCCACTTTTGACATTCTTAACATCCAAATTTGGAAGGTTAAGATGTCTATGTACCTCAAAGCCCTAGGCATTCATGTTTATCTTACCACAACTAAAAATGATTATTGTTTAAATGGTAAGAACATTGAGGCTAATACAAAAGCCCTACATGCTTTAAGATCTACCCTAAATGATGATTATTTATTTAGGGTTGCTAATCTTGATTTCTTTTGTAGTTTGGAACACCCTCCTCTCCCTTGGCGAAAAGGATCTATATTATGCCAGGAGTGATTCGGACGTTGGAAGCAACACCTCCAACGTGTGCTATATGGTCCAAGGGGATAACCCCCTTGAAGTAAACACCGAATCCGATGATGAGGATATGTCATATGATGAGCTATCTACTTTTTGTCATCTATTGCGAGAAAAATATGACATGATTAAAAAGGAAAGTAAAATTTGAAAAAGAATATTGCTTGCATGCATAAAGAACATGATTCATTTAGGAATAATATTGCATGCTTAGAGAAAGAGAATGAGGTTTTGAAAAATGAAAATGTTTCCCTCATGTCAAAATTGAATGATTTATGTGAAGGGAATATGTCTTTGAAAAATAAGATTGATTTGGTGGAAAAATAAAAAGAAGTTGTTTTTCAAGAAAATATTACTTTGAAAAGAAAATTTGTTGAAAAAGAAAAAGAATTTGTTTCTAAAAAGAAAAGAAAAATGATTCTTTATCTCATCATGCTTTACATGCCACCACTAATGAGATAAATATGTTGAAAAATAAAATAGATAGTTTGAGCTCTAATTTGAGCACATGTGCATTCAATCATACTAAATTGGAGTCTTTGTTTTCAAAGAAACAAACTTCATCCATTCATGCATATCATCATGCTTATGTTGCACACCATGATCACACTCCTACACATAAGCATACTAAGGTGTACATATGTACACATTATGGCCGCAAAGGCCATTTAGCAAAATTTTGTTATGATATGATTAATGCTTTCAATTTTGCTAATAAAAGATTTTGGGTTCCTTATAGTACTAACCCCAAAGGACCCAAGAAAATATGGGTACCAAAACTCCCACCTTGTGTATTTGATGTAGGTGAGGGCTCTCACAAAAAGTGAGAGAATTGGTGCCTTGGTAGTGGATGCAATGGACTTTATGGGCACATCTTAGACGCATCACTATCAAGTAAGCTTGGTGGGACAACCACCATGTTAGGAGCTTTGGAATTGGTAACAATCTCTAAACTCCTACTTTTTATGTACATGCTCTTAATTTCATATATCATATAGCATGTTCATATTTTTGTGTGCTTCTTGTGGTATTTACATGCTTAGATGTAGAATGTGTCAAACTTGCATTTATATATATATGAATAGTGAACTACAATTGACTCATATATATTTAAACTTCATGCTCATTTGTATCCACTATATGCATATGTATAGACTAGTTTTAATGATTCTCTTTTATACATGTTTTGCCTATTTTTATGCTTTACTTAATGTATATGTATTTTTAATTCAAATCTAATAAATATACATGTATACCCGTGAGTCTCTTGCTTTCATGCAAATACCTTTAATAGATTCTTTTTATATTTAGGATATGTATGTGTATTGTTAGGATTGGATAAATCATACATATACCTTGAAGTTTACTTTAAGATGAAAAATAAAATTTTCATGGTTTGTTTTTAATGAAAATAAAATTTCATGTCTTGTCTAAAAATGAGATTCATGTTTGATTGAGCTTCATTGTCTATTTTCATGAAAATGCCATTTACATAACCTTTGAACACTCATCTTTTATTTTTCAAGATAATTTTGAGCTTTATGGACTATGAGTGCTTGAATTTTTATGTACTTAGTATAATTCATGAAAAACATATGATTTGATGTATTTGAAGGATCTTTAACTAGTTTGTCAAAAATCTATTTAAACTAGTTATTTGTTCTTCAAATTAGTTTATGAGACATACACATGATCTTACTATTCTTCAATCATAAATTCTTTTGTGTTCTCAAAATTTAATTGATGCTTCATGATTTAAATATTAGTTTTATGTTAGTTTTTGTCAACACTAGGATTTATACTTGTACATATCGTGGGCCACAAATAAATCTATTTATATTTGTACTTGAATGCTTATTTGAACCCATGAAATGTGCTTGTATTGCTTGGTTTTGATGATACATACATTTTTAAACTTGTATTCTCACTTTTTGGATTTGATTTATGATCATGTATTTTCATTTCATGTATATGTGTATTTTGTCAAACTTCAAGATATACATGTATACCTCTTGAGTCATTTGCCTTTAATGCAAATCTATTTATATGGACTCAATTGTGTTTAAGAGATATGTATGTATACTTATTGTGTTGTCAAAACATACATATATCTTGAAATATAATTTTTTTTAAAAAAGATTGTGTGATGATTTAAAGGAATATTGAGATTAATTGACATTTTTGCTTTATTCCTTACTTGAAGGATTTCGTACTAGTTTTAAAACATTTTCATATTAACTAGTGCAAATTCTTCATATGGTAGAGTATATGATAAGTTTACTCTTCAATTGGTATCATTAGATATTTTCAATTGGTATCAATATGATTTTTATATACTCGTATTTTGATTGTATGTATGAATGCTTTCAAATTTAAATTATATCAATTTCTATTGATATTATCTTTTCATACATATGTGATCTACTTGTTCTTAAAACACTATGTATATGCTAAGCTTAATTCAACTTTCTATTGGTAATTCTTAAAGCTTATGCAATATGTTTTCAAAATTGATATCAAAATAAAAAATTTTGTTGATTTGATATCTCAAAATGTGTATCTTGAGAAAAGTTCAAAAATTTGTTTTGATAAAGAAATATTCAAAATTTTTGATTTGTATTCCCTATATGCAAGGAGAGCTTAACATCTCTCTTACATATGGATTCATGTTGAGTATATTATAAATTGAGGAGCTTGACAACTCTTCTTTATATGATATACGTGTGTAGGGGGAGCTTCACATCTCCTCTTATGCATTACATAATATGTGTTATGTGAGTTAGGGCTTGTCATCCCTTCTTCATGTAATGCATATGTGTAGGGAAGCTAACTTAGCGTCTTCCTCTTCATGAATGTATATCGCATATAAATTTTTTGATTGATTTGTGTTACCCCTTCTTGATCTCTTTGTTTTTGACAAAAAGGGGGAGTAAAATTTGTTTGATTTGATTTTACTTTGAACCCTTTGTTGATGAGTGACAAAAAGGGGGAGAAGTATTTGAGTATATATGCATGTTTTCATTGCTTAAGGGGGAGAAGTACTTGTCTTCCTTGTTAGTTATGCATATATGTTTTGTATTGCAACTAGGAGAAAAAGGATTTCACATGTTTTATCTCCATACATTGCATACATGTTTATGAGCTTCATTGTCATATATTATTGTTTATTTGGTATGCATGAGTTAAGGGGGAGCTTCTTTGAAGCTTTACTTTAATCCATGCATATATAACTTCATGAGTTTTGTCATCATTAAAAGGGGGAGATTGTTGGCCCAAAGGCCTATCACCTTAGTTTTGATGATGATCAACTCATGAAGTTATGTTTACTAATGATCTTGTGTTTAATTAGTGACAGATTCATTATCAAGATCTTAGTAGGTGCATAGCTCAACAAAGGATAAAATGTCAAGATTTGGAGCTAGCACGGTGTGATCCAAGGAGCTTTTGGATCAAGCTTGGACCAAGTCAAGATGATGAGAAGACTTCAAAGGAAGACTTCAAGATCAAGACTTGTGTCTAGGTATAAGATTTTTATGTTTTAGATAAAATGTAAAGGATAGAATAGTTGGTGGATTGCTCAAGTACTTATACACACACACTCTTGATAGAATTGTTTTCATAAAAGAATTTTTGTTTTAGAAAAGAATTTTATCCAAAAACCAAATATGTATTCAAGTGGTTTGATTTTTTGATATTCATGTTTACATCTTTCAACCAAAACCAAGTTTATGCTTAATGCCAAAAACATAGATATTTCATCTTGATTGTGTAGTGGATCATATCCATACACACTATGCTTTAAAAGTATATCTTGTTTTTGTATTTGATGAAGAGTTTTAGAAAATAAGTTTTTTAGAAAATACAAGTTTTCACATGAGCCAAATATTTTCATATTATAAAAATAGTTCAAATCTTTTATAACATGCCTTGATTTTGTGCAAGCATGTTTGTATATCAAAGTATATTGGTTAAACTATTTTTATAGATTTTTATGTATTTTATGAGATTTTTATGAAAGCCAAAAGACCAACATTTTTCTCCCAAGTGCTGACCCAGAATTGGCTTACGGGTCGACCGGGCGGGTCGACCGGAACCAAGGGCAGGTCGACCGCAAGGTCGACCGACGTGCACAGAGTCGTGCATGTCTGGCAGTTCAGTGGGCGGGTCGACCGGAACTGAGAGCGGGTCGACCGGCGGGTCGACCGGAACTGAGAGCAGTGCTCTCTGTTCTTTTGGGTCGACCGGCGGGTCGATCGGCAGGCTCCAACGGTCGGATTTTTGACCATTGGGGGTCGACCAGTGGGTCGACCGGCAGGCCTGACAGACCCCAACGGCTATATTTTTCTGGCCTATAAATTTGGGGGTTTGGTCATTGTTTTGAGCCAAGATTTTAGGAGAGCTTTGAGCCAGTTTTTCCCACTCCATTAAAAGAGTTTTCTCCACATATTTGAGAGCAAATATTTCCAAATTAAAAGGAAAGTTTTATCAAGAGTGTAAAAGTGATTTCTTGAGTTTTTCACCATAGATTCAATCCTTACTTTCTCACAATCACTTGAGCTATCCATTGCCTTATCTATCCATTGGATTATGTTGTGAGAGTTTGTAATTGGTGATCAAAGTGTTTTAGTTCACCAAGAGATTTCTTCTTTGTTCTTTGAGGAGGCAGACAAGTGTGTTCGCGGTGGTTTAGAGTTCTTGTGTGAACTCGGTGGTTTAAGGTGCGGCCTCGGCGAGCTAGTGAGCTTGCATGTGTACGGGACTAGGGAGTCCGAGAGCTTGTAGGTGTTGCGGTACCGGGGAGAGATCCATTGGGATCTTGCATAGTGGAAATCCTTCGTGTGTCGAAGGCGGGGATGTAGAGCAAGTGTGCTCGAACCTCGAAACATACCCTTGTGTTTGCGATTGCCATTTCTCTCTCTCTCTCTCTATCTCCTTGTTTATATCTTGCATTACTTATCTTGTCTTTACCTTTATATACATGATATATTCCTTGTGCTCATATTGATATATTGCTTGGGATTGTTGACTAACACTTGTATTCAACCAAGAGAGCCAACGCGGCACCTCAACCCATTCAAGGGGAATCTAGAGGAGTTTGTCCAGAGCCCTTCACGGGGAATTCGGCAACACTCTTGTGTTCTACGTGGTGTTTAGTGTAAAAGTTTAATTTGGTCATAATTGTTTTTAGCTTCCGCATTATTAGGCATTAAGTGACCATTAGATTAGCCATCACTTATTCACCCCCCCTCTAGGTGAACTTACAATTGGTATCAGAGCTTGGTACTCTGATTTGGGTCTTACAACCTAGAGTTAAAGATCCTCATTTTAGGCTAATCACAATATTTGTACACACACCATGGACTTCATGTCACCACCCACTTTTGACATTCTTAACATCCAAATTTGGAAGGTTAAGATGTCTATGTACCTCAAAGCCCTAGGCATTCATGTTTATCTTGCCACAACTAAAAATGATTATTGTTTAAATGGTAAGAACATTGAGGCTAATACAAAAGCCCTACATGCTTTAAGATTTACCCTAAATGATGATTATTTAACTAGGGTTGCTAATCTTGATTTGGCTTTTGTAGTTTGGAACACCCTCCTCTCCCTTGGCGAAAAGGATCTATATTATACCGGGAGTGATTCGGACGTTGGAAGCAACACCTCCAACGTGTGCTATATGGTCAAAGGGGATAACCCCCTTGAGGTAAACACCGAATCCGATGATGAGGACATGTCATATGATGAGCTATCTACTTTTTGTCATCTATTGCTAGAAAAATATGACATGATTAAAAAGGAAAATAAAAATTTGAAAAAGAATATTGCTTGCATGCATAAAGAACATGATTCATTTAGGAATAATATTGCATGCTTAGAAAAAGAGAATTGATTGTAACACAATATTGCATATTTTACCACATAATCCCCATGCATATTACAAATAAATACATGATTTTTACTAATCTTCTCTATATATTTACAGGTCTACACTTAAATGGAGAGAAAGCCAATAATCACTTTAATTAGCAATAATTAAAGTGATTAAATTCAAATCCAAGATTAAGCCCAAATCTAATCCAGAATCTAGAGAGATCCGCACAACAAACGAAGAATCCAGAAGGTCCACGTGGCTGAACAAACTCGTAACAACCCACAACAGAAAGTGGTTAGCCAACGGCCACCGTTATGCCGCGCCTTGCCGCGCCAACGCGGCAGATCTGGGGCCGTTGAGCCCCAGATTTTGCGCTAACAGACTGGGTTCTGGATCCTTCTCCTGGGGGCTATAAATACCTGCACCTGGCCTGCGAGCGAAAACTGAACAGCAAGAGGAGGAGATTAGAGATTAGTTGCATGTATTAGGTTTTCTTTATGTTGTAGGCCTCCTTCCTCTTCTTCCCTAGATTTCATTGCAAGAGAGAGATTGTAAGAGAGAGAGAGCTTGTATCATCAAGGAGTGACAACTTGAAGCAATACAAGGATTGATCCATTCTCTTCAATTCTACTCGAGCTTGATTCTAGTTTACTTGCTTTCTTTACTTGCTTTCTTTACTTGCTTTCTTTTTACTTCATGTTTTGCTTTGTTTTTGTTATGGCTTGTAGCTAACTCTTTCTCCATGTACTAGCTAACCACTAGCCTTGCCATCTTCACCAACTCATGGGTGATCGCTTTACTTCATCTTGCAAGTTGGATGGTCTTCTCTTCTCCGATGGGTTAAACCACTCATTCGACAAGTGAGAAAGTAATTAGATCAACACGCGAGACGAATCCACGCCGATGGAGTGACAACATGAGGCACGCCTTCACTATCACGGAGTTTGGTAAGCTTTGGTAAGGTAGCTAGGTAAGCTAGTCATGGTTTGATTCTTTCCAAGCAATTCTATTCTTGATCTCTTTCCAATTCTCATCACGAACAATTCTTCCACTTCTTGCATTTCTTGTTCCATGTGTTATCTATTCTTTTGAGCAAAGAAGACACTTCGTTTACTCTTCTCACCATGATTCGTAACGCTTCCATCGCTAGCTCTCCCTGAGGTTCGACACGGTATAGCTCTACGCTATAACGGAGACAAGAAAAGGTTGTATTGAACTTTATAAATACATAGCACCAAGGTAAATTCTAAACAACATTTACATACACCTTTCCCGTCTCGATCAAATTTTTGGCGCCGTTGCCGGGGAGAGCAACGGATTTTCTTTAAAGTGAGAAACTAAACGAATTTTCTTCTCTGTTGCAGGTTACAGGTTGAAGAAACAAAAAACTTTGCATAGCAGTGACATATAAGTGACTCTGGGCCTCTGCTCTCGAAAGCAGAGACCAGAAGTCCTCTGACTTGCCGCGATCCCACGGCAAAAGCCGCGCAGGCGCGGCAAGAAAGAGATAACTACTGACAAATTTTCTGCAGGGACTCTGATTCTGCAAAATACATTTGCTGCTATATTTGAATTTCTGTATTCTTCACCTGATATCTGCTAATTTAAACAACAGTAAAAAATTGGTTGAAATTGTTAAAAATTGATTAGACATTTGCATTTCTAGGCACGTGTCTTTCAATTCTTTTACTTTTACTGTTGAAGAGTGCTGGAGGCAAGGTACGTTTTGCATTGCATATAGACTAGGAATCATCTCTTGCTTGATTTTCATGCTTTGAGTGAATCTTAGTGATATTTCTTGTACACTTGCACAAATCAATTTTAAGGGCATAACCCGTAAATAAGATAAGGTGGGGAGTTCATTACCCTTTCCTTAGCCCGAAAACCACAATCCAAGCACTCACTAACCCAAGCCTAATTTAATAAAAAAAATAGACGTTGGCCCCTAGGGACATCTCGGACTCATCTAGGAGATTATCCTAAGGGGGAAAAGTGTTGGAAATAGACTCTTGCAAAATCAGTGTCTAGGAAAGGGATTGAGGGCCGAAAGCCCGAAGGTTGCTGGTTACTTAATTAAGGAACGTCTCTGACGGAAAACCTCCCACCAACCTTGCCCTTCCCTGGCTGATTAACTTGTGGTCTACGTCTACACTAAACCTCCCGTGGACGATCTAATCAGTTAGGAGTCGTCTAGGTCTAGGTCAACCATTCTTTTGGCTTGGTTTTGATTTTTTTTTCTTTTCTTTTTGTTTGTTGTTTGATTTTTCTTTTTGTTTGTGATTTTTTGTGTGATATGGCATTCAACAATTCTTTCTATCATAATAATAATCCATATTTCACACAGACTCCATATTCGGATAATTCCAACCCGGTGTTTTATAATATGCACCAACCACATACACCAGGTTGGCCTTATCCGAATCAATATGACCCATACCCCCCATCTAATAACTATAATTTCCAAAATAATTTCAACTCTTCACCGAGTAATTAGGGATTCACGTACCCCGAGTCAAATTCTCAAATTCCTTGTCCACCATATTCACCTTGTCCACAGTATTCATTTCCCGATTCCGCTTCATATACTCCTTATTCTGAACCACCATTTGAAGAAAAATCTGAGTTACTAAGGAGTTTAGAAGCCAATTTACAGAGAGCTGAGCAGACACTTCCCGAACCATTTGCCTCTCCAATTCCACAGTATTTTCAAGAGTCTTACTCAGTTCCACCTCTTCATAATGAACAACCATTTATGAGTAATGATTTCTTGTGTGAGTCCACTCTTCCATCACCACACTGTTTTGACTCACAATTTCATCACCAATTCCAAAACAACACTTCATCTTTTCAACAAAATGATGAACCAATGAATTGTGAAAAGATGCTTGAATTCCTGACTCATGCTCGAAATGATCGTAACCGTGACATAGATTTGATGATCCAAACTCTTCATTCTCATCCTATTTCTAATGTCACTAACCATTCTGTCAAAGAGTCATGTTGTTTTGGAAATCAAGATTCAATTTCAGCACACCCACCTGAACTTGTCCAAACTTCAGATTCCATTGACATTTTGGCAAGTTTTTCATTTCCAAAAATTGAACTTGTCCAAACGTCAAATCCCATTGACATTTTGGCAAGATTTTCATCTCCTACAAATGAACTTGTCCAAACTTCAGATCCAATGGACATTTTGGCAAGTTTTCCTTTCCCTGAAATTGAACTTGAACATGATTATGATCCTGAACTTTCACCAGATGATTCAACTCTACTTCCTGATTCAATCATGACTTCCATATCCTTACCTGATTTCACTTCATTTCCCAAGTCAGACTTGGATCCAGTACCCATCTGTTGTGAAATTGAATCACCAATCTTTTATGATGATCGCATTGAACTTGACCAATTTCATACTCTTGAAAGTCCCATTGATAAATTGGCAAGTTCACAATTTTTTGGAATTGAACTACATGAGGAATGTGATCTTGAACCCCAACTTAGTAATTCAATTCTTTTTCCTGATTCAGTAATGACTCCGGTATCTTTACCTCACTTCAATCTTCTCCCGGAGTCGACATTGGATCCTTTCCCAATTCACAATGAAGTTGAATCACCCATCTTTAAGGATCATGTTGAACTTGACCAATTATACCTTTTTGAAGATCCTATTGACAAATTGGCAAGTTCTCCATTTTGTGGAATTGAACTCAATGAGAAATATGACTTTGACCCTCAAGTTTGTGATTTAGTTCAAATACCTGAATCATTAATGACTCCTGTTTTGTTACCCAATTTGAGTAACATTTTAGAGTCAGTTTTGATTCCCAACCCTCCTGAACTTGAATCACTAATCTTAGATAGTCACATTCCATCATGGGAAACTGAATGTGGACTTGAGCTTCATTTTCTTGACTTGGACCCAGTTCCTGAATCCATTCCGACTCCTGAACCTTTACTTGACTTCATTCACTTCCCTGAGTCGGTGTTCCTTTCCGAGTCCAAGTCAACCGTTCTATCATTCCATATTCCATTCTGGGACAAGGTAGTTGATAAATTTAACTCAGAAATTATTTTAAAATTTTGGAAATTAGATGGGGGCATGTACATAATAAAAATCATCCATGCACACATCATTCTTGTGGGTCATATTATTGAGATTTTTGGTGGGTTCCTGAAAACCCAAAGAAAAATTGATTGGGCCATGTTTCGTGGACCAATCAGGCCGCCACCGGAACCACCACCTTAAGGTAATTTTTTTTTTTACTAACATAGGATTTACTAACATAGAATTTAGAAAATAAATATAAAAAAAAATAAATAAATAGAAATAAAGGAGGGATTTTTATGCTTAAAAGGAGTTCCCACACTTTCCAATTCAAATTCTTTCTAAATTCCTAGGATTCTCTCTCTTCCCTAGGATTCCATTCACATTCAAAATCCTTTGACCTAGGGTTGTAATTAAATCTTTGACCTAGGGGTAACTTTGGAAATCCCATTTTTTCTTTCCTTTATAAAAAATCTTCTCCCCAACTCATTCTCCCTCACCCGAGACAATCACTTCAGATCTAGAATTCCTCTTCCACAGCCGACCTCCACCAAATTTTTGATCTCCTGATTATTCCAAACTGCCGCGCCCTACCCCTGACCCGCGGCAAATCTGACACTTCAGGCGCGCCAGTAAGCTCCAGATCGACTGATTTTCTTTGCTGGAGACAGAACCAGATCCCTTCTTCCCGAGGCCATCTCTGGTGCCTTCTGCACCTGTCTTTCGATTTCCCCCAAGTTAATCCGGGGGTGGTTTGATATCTTGTTCCTTGCTCTAATTTTCACTGTTAATTATGGCCCCTACTTTATTTGTGGAAAGGGATTTCTCTAAGATTTTGAATGATCAAGAGGGTTATGGGCATATATTTTTAGATCGAATGCATGCGTGGAATTGGTATCCCTTAGTTTACGATAACACCAACAATGATGCTTACTATTGCCCTGATTTGGTCAACACATTTTACAACTCATTAGACCATGCATCTGTTAATCGTAACACTCAACAATTCACTGTTCATATGCCATTCGGTGACAACTTTGTCACCATTCCACTCATTTCTGAAATCACCGATATCCCCATTCATCCCCATTATACTGACCCTTTGCCACTGGTTGATTACATGCCCATCATGGGGGTCCGTTGCACTGAGCAGGACCGTGGGCTCAAAGCCCAATCCACATTTAGGAATGTACATTGCGTTGGACGTTGGCTCCAACGCAATATTTTTAGATTAGATCATACCACATCTTTCAACAGACCCGTACTACAAATCATTCATGATCTAATGACTAATACACACTCGGTCTGTTTGAATAGGGCTATTTTTCATGCCATAATTGATAACTCCTCCCGCACTCGGGGTGCAAAATTTTCTCATCCCGTCTTGATTACACGTTTGTGTAGAAACTTCCTACCAGACGATGTATTTGACTCATTTGCCCGAGTGTCTGTTGTAGCCGAGAAAGCCACCAGTGCATACACTGGTTGCTTACACGCCCTCTGGTCACCTCGTGCCCAACCTGAGGATATTCCTGTGGAGTACTCTTCAGAGGAGAGTTTAGAGGAGGTAGATGAGCCCCAATTCTGGATACAGGACCCCCCACGTAATACACATGTCTTCATGTCCTCCATCTGGAAGGGCATGAAGAAGATTTTTAGGGTCAGGTGAGGTTGAGGAAGAAGGTGGAGGAGGAATCATCCAGGTTATCCTCCAGGTTAGATGATATTGAGGCGACGCTGAGGAGAACACAGTCGGCAGGACCCAGTACTACTGCGGGTCCAAAGAGGAGGAGGGAGTGACTTTTTACCTTACCTATTTCATGCATCATTTTTATCTTGCATACATTGAGGACAATGCATGAGATAGGTATGGGGGGGTATGTACTAACATAGGACTTTTTATTTTCTTTATAGGATTTTTATTTTTTAGATTTTTCATTTTTAGGTCTTCCATTTTATTTTTAGATTTTATCTTTTTTCTAGATTTTACCTTTTCTTTTAGAAAAATTAAAAAAATATAAAAAAATAAAAAATATAAAAATATAAAAATAAAAACTTTTTGAAATAAGAGACAAAGTTTTGATCTATTTTTAAGAAAATTAAGATGTATCTTAGGAATTAAGAAAGCCTTAATTATGACATCTTAAACCTAGTTGAAATAATAGATCTTGTTTGAGATTATAGGCTAAGTAAGTAAAATTGGTGAGATATTTTTATCTTGAATTTTTTTGCCTTAGATAATATGCACTTCACACTTACACATTTCTTGGGATGGAAACAAAGACCAAAAATGCCATGATAAATAAATATATATATATATATATATATATATATATATATATATATATATATATATATATATATATATAATAAAACATCACCTATTAAGCTGGACAATCGTGCCTCAAGAAGCATGATTATTCACGCCTAACGGTGGTAAAGGAAATAAATAATCCCCTTTAGTTTTGTGGCCTTTTTTACTCGAGACATTAAACCCGAGGGATGTTTTCTCATCTGGTGCCCTAAGACCGTCTGGTTTGGGAGTCATCGGTTAAAGGCTCGCTACAAGGGTAAACTAGAAAGCCTAAACTAAGGGAAGAAAAAAACAGAAAAAAATATATATATATAAATAAATAAATGGCTTGATGGTTGGAGTTGAAATCCCAGAAATCTTCATGAGCACGGTGTGCATACTATCTAGGTTTTATGAAAGATAAAATATTCAATCCAATTTGAATTCTTACCTTAATTGAAAACAAGATCTTGCATGGAGACTAAGTTTAAGGAAGAATGATTATAGGTGAACTATGACCTAGGATCACTTATATTTTTGCAAAAATAGTTCGTAAACTTGTCTCTTATTCAAAATGCGTTTTCAAAACACTAACATTTGTCTTCTTTCTTTATGGATTTTGTGCGTGTAATCCGCTGAAAACCCTCAGGAGACAACACTCCTCCTCTAGGGTAACCTAGAGGTTTAACGGCTTGTTGCACATGCTCAGTGCAATCGCGTCACCTGCGAAAGTGGTGCAATAAATTGATAGTTAGGATTTTTTTCTTTTCTTTATTTTGCTCGGGACGAGCAAAAGAATAAGTGTGGGGGTGTGATTGTAACACAATATTGCATATTTTACCACATAATCCCCATGCATATTACAAATAAATACATGATTTTTACTAATCTTCTCTATATATTTACAGGTCTACACTTAAATGGAGAGAAAGCCAATAATCACTTTAATTAGCAATAATTAAAGTGATTAAATTCAAATCCAAGATTAAGCCCAAATCTAATCCAGAATCTAGAGAGATCCGCGCAACAAACGAAGAATCCAGAAGGTCCACGTGGCTGAACAAACTCGTAACAACCCACAACAGAAAGTGGTTAGCCAACGGCCACCGTTATGCCGCGCCTTGCCGCGCCAACGCGGCAGATCTGGGGCCGTTGAGCCCCAGATTTTGCGCTAACAGACTGGGTTCTGGATCCTTCTCCTGGGGGCTATAAATACCTGCACCTGGCCTGCGAGCGAAAACTGAACAGCAAGAGGAGGAGATTAGAGATTAGTTGCATGTATTAGGTTTTCTTTATGTTGTAGGCCTCCTTCCTCTTCTTCCCTAGATTTCATTGCAAGAGAGAGATTGTAAGAGAGAGAGCTTGTATCATCAAGGAGTGACAACTTGAAGCAATACAAGGATTGATCCATTCTCTTCAATTCTACTCGAGCTTGATTCTAGTTTACTTGCTTTCTTTACTTGCTTTCTTTACTTGCTTTCTTTTTACTTCATGTTTTGCTTTGTTTTTGTTATGGCTTGTAGCTAACTCTTTCTCCATGTATTAGCTAACCACTAGCCTTGCCATCTTCACCAACTCATGGGTGATCGCTTTACTTCATCTTGCAAGTTGGATGGTCTTCTCTTCTCCGATGGGTTAAACCACTCATTCGACAAGTGAGAAAGTAATTAGATCAACACGCGAGACGAATCCACGCCGATGGAGTGACAACATGAGGCACGCCTTCACTATCACGGAGTTTGGTAAGCTTTGGTAAGGTAGCTAGGTAAGCTAGTCATGGTTTGATTCTTTCCAAGCAATTCTATTCTTGATCTCTTTCCAATTCTCATCACGAACAATTCTTCCACTTCTTGCATTTCTTGTTCCATGTGTTATCTATTCTTTTGAGCAAAGAAGACACTTCGTTTACTCTTCTCACCATGATTCGTAACGCTTCCATCGCTAGCTCTCCCTGAGGTTCGACACGGTATAGCTCTACGCTATAACGGAGACAAGAAAAGGTTGTATTGAACTTTATAAATACATAGCACCAAGGTAAATTCTAAACAACATTTACATACACCTTTCCCGTCTCGATCAAGAATGAGGTTTTGAAAAATGAAAATGTTTCCCTCATGTCAAAATTGAATGATTTATGTGAAGGGAATATGTCTTTGAAAAATAAGATTGATTTGGTGGAAAAATAAAAAGAAGTTGTTTTTCAAGAAAATATTACTTTGAAAAGAAAATTTGTTGAAAAAGAAAAGAATTTGTTTCTAAAAAGAAAAAGAAAAATGATTCTTTATCTCATCATGCTTTACATGCCACCACTAATGAGATAAATATGTTGAAAAATAAAATAGATAGTTTGAGCTCTAATTTGAGCACATGTGCATTCAATCATACTAAATTGGAGTCTTTGTTTTCAAAGAAACAAACTCCATCCATTCATGCACATCATCATGCTTATGTTGCACACCATGATCACACTCCTACACATAAGCATACTAAGGTGTACATATGTACACATTGTGGCCGCAAAGGCCATTTAGCAAAATTTTGTTATGATAAGATTTATGCTTTCAATTTTGCTAATAAAAGATTTTGGGTTCCTTATAGTACTAACCCCAAAGGACCCAAGAAAATATGGGTACCAAAACCCCCACCTTATGTATTTGATGTAGGTGAGGGCTCTCACAAAACGTGAGAGAATTGGTGCCTTGGTAGTGGATGCAATGGACTTTATGGGCACATCTTAGACGCATCACTATCAAGGAAGCTTGGTGGGACAACCACCATGTTAGGAGCTTTGAAATTGGTAACAATCTCTAAACTCCTACTTTTTATGTACATGCTCTTAATTTCATATATCATATAGCATGTTCATATTTTTGTGTGCTTCTTGTGGTATTTACATGCTTAGATATAGAATGTGTCAAACTTGCATTTATACATATATGAATAGTGAACTACAATTGACTCATATATATTTGAACTTCATGCTCATTTGTATCCACTATATGCATATGTATAGACTAGTTTTGATGATTCTCTTTTATACATGTTTTGCCTATTTTTATGCTTTACTTAATGTATATGTATTTTTAATTCAAATCTAATAAATATACATGTATACCTGTGAGTCTCTTGCTTTCATGCAAATACCTTTAATAGACTCTTTTTATATTTGGGATATGTATGTGTATTGTTAGGATTGGATAAATCATACATATACCTTGAAGTTTACTTTAAAATGAAAATAAAAATTTTCATGATTTGTTTTTAATGAAAATAAAATTTCATGTCTTGTCTAAAAATGAGATTCATGTTTGATTGAGCTTCATTGTCTATTTTCATGAAAATGCCATTTACATAACCTTTAAACACTCATCTTTTATTTTTCAAGATAATTTTGAGTTTTATGGACTATGAGTGCTTGAATTTTTATGTACTTAGTATAATTCATGAAAAACATATGATTTGATGTATTTGAAGGATCTTTAACTAGTTTGTCAAAAATCTATTTAAATTAGTTATTTGTTCTTCAAATTAGTTTATGAGACATGCACATGATCTTACTATTCTTCAATCATAAATTCTTTTGTGTTCTCAAAATTTATTTGATACTTCATGATTTGAATATTAGTTTATATGTTAGTTTTTGTCAACACTAGGATTTATACTTGTACATATCGTGGGCCACAAATAAATCTATTTATATTTGTGCTTGAATGCTTATTTGAACCCATGAAATGTGCTGTATTGCTTGGTTTTGATGATACATACATTTTTAAACTTGTATTCCCACTTTTGGATTTGATTTATGATCATGTGTTTTCATTTAATGTATATGTGTATTTTGTCAAACTTTAAGATATACATGTATACCTCTTGAGTCATTTGCCTTTAATGCAAATCTATTTATATGGACTCAATTGTGTTTAAGAGATATGTATGTATACTTATTGTGTTGTCAAAACATACATATATCTTGAAATATAATTTTTTTTAAAAAAAAATTGTGTGATGATTTAAAGGAATATTGAGATTAATTGACATTTTTGCTTTATTCCTTACTTGAAGGATTTCGTACTAGTTTTAAAACATTTTCATATTAACTAGTGCAAATTCTTCATATGGTAGAGTATATGATAAGCTTACTCTTCAATTGGTATCATTGGATATTTTCAATTGGTATCAATATGATTTTTGTATACTCGTATTTTGATTGTATGTATGAATGCTTTCAAATTTAAATTATATCAATTTCTATTGATATTATCTTTTCATACATATGTGATCTACTTGTTCTTAAAACACTATGTATATGCTAAGCTTAATTCAACTTTCTATTGGTAATTTTTAAAGCTTATGCAATATGTTTTCAAAATTGATATCAAAATAAAAAATTTTGTTGATTTGATATCTCAAAATGTGTATCTTGAGAAAAGTTCAAAATTTTGTTTTGATAAAGAAATATTCAAAATTTTTGATTTGTATTTCCTATATGCAAGGAGAGCTTAACATCTCTCTTACATATGGATTCATGTTGAGTATATTATAAATTGAGGAGCTTGACAACTCTTCTTTATATGATATACGTGTGTAGGGGGAGCTTCACATCTCCTCTTATGCATTACATAATATGTGTTATGTGAGTTAGGGCTTGTCATCCCTTCTTCATGTAATGCATATGTGTAGGGAAGCTAACTTAGCGTCTTCCTCTTCATGAATGTATATCGCATATAAATTTTTTGATTGATTTGTGTTACCCCTTCTCGATCTCTTTGTTTTTGACAAAAAGTGGGAGTAAAATTTGTTTGATTTGATTTTACTTTGAACCCTTTGTTGATGAGTGACAAAAAGGGGGAGAAGTATTTGAGTATATATGCATGTTTTCATTGCTTAAGGGGGAGAAGTACTTGTCTTCCTTGTTAGTTATGCATATATGTTTTGTATTGCAACTAGGAGAAAAAGGATTTCACATGTTTTATCTCCATACATTGCATACATGTTTATGAGCTTCATTGTCATATATTATTGTTTATTTGGTATGCATGAGTTAAGGGGGAGCTTCTTTGAAGCTTTACTTTAATCCATGCATATATAACTTCATGAGTTTTGTCATCATCAAAAAGGGGGAGATTGTTGGCCCAAAGGCCTATCACCCTAGTTTTGATGATGATCAACTCATGAAGCTATGTTTACTAATGATCTTGTGTTTAATTAGTGACAGATTCATTATCAAGATCTTAGTAGGTGCATAGCTCAACAAAGGATAAAATGTCAAGATTTGGAGCTAGCACGGTGTGATCCACGGAGCTTTTGGATCAAGCTTGGACCAAGTCAAGATGATGAGAAGACTTCAAGGGAAGACTTCAAGATCAAGACTTGTGTCTAGGTATAAGATTTTTATGTTTTTGATAAAATGTAAAGGATAGAATAGTTGGTGGATTGCTCAAGTACTTATACACACACACTCTTGATAGAATTGTTTTCATAAAAGAATTTTTGTTTTAGAAAAGAATTTTATCCAAAAACCAAATATGTATTCAAGTGGTTTGATTTTTTGATATTCATGTTTACATCTTTCAACCAAAACCAAGTTTATGCTTAATGCCAAAAACATAGATATTTCATCTTGATTGTGTAGTGGATCATATCCATACACACTATACTTTAAAAGTATATCTTGTTTTTGTATTTGATGAAGAGTTTTGAAAAATAAGTTTTTTGGAAAATACAAGTTTTCACATGAGCCAAATATTTCCATATTTCAAAAATAGTCCAAATCTTTTATAACATGCCTTGATTTTGTGCAAGCATGTTTGTATCTCAAAGTATATTGGTTAAACTATTTTTATAGATTTTTATGTATTTTATGGGATTTTTATGAAAGCCAAAAGACCAACATTTTTCTCCCAAGTGCTGACCCAGAATTGGCTTACGGGTCGACCGGGCGGGTCGACCGGAACCAAGGGCAGGTCGACCGCAAGGTCGACCGACGTGCACAGAGCCGTGCACGTCTGGCAGTTCAGTGGGCCGGTCGACCGGCGGGTCGACCGGAACTGAGAGCGTGTCGACCGGCGGGTCGACCGGAACTGAGAGCAGTGCTCTCTGTTCTTTTGGGTCGACCGGCGGGTCGACCGGCAGGCTCCAACGGTCGGATTTTTGACCGTTGGGGGTCGACTGGCAGGCCTGACAGACCCCAACGGCTATATTTTTCTGGCCTATAAATTTGGGGGTTTGGTCATTGTTTTGAGCCAAGATTTTAGGAGAGTTTTGAGCCAGTTTTTCCCACTCCATTAAAAGAGTTTTCTCCACATATTTGAGAGCAAATATTTCGAATCAAAAGGAAAGTTTTATCAAGAGTGTTAAAGTGATTTCTTGAGTTTTTCACCATAGATTCAATCCTTGCTTTCTCACAATCACTTGAGCTATCTATTGCCTTATCTATCCATAGGATTGTGTTGTGAGAGTTTGTAATTGGTGATCAAAGTGTTTTAGATCACCAAGAGATTTCTTCTTTGTTCTTTGAGGAGGCGGAGAAGTGTGTTCGCGGTGGTTTAGAGTTCTTGTGTGAACTCGGTGGTTTGAGGTGCGGCCTCGGCGAGCTAGTGAGCTTGCGTGTGTACTGGACTAGGGAGTCCGAGGGCTTGTAGGTGTTGCGGCACCGGGAGAGATCCATTGGGATCTTGCATAGTGGAAATCCTTCGTGTGTCGAAGGCGGGGATGTAGAGCAAGTGTGCTCGAACCTCGAAACATACCCTTGTGTTTGCGATTGCCATTTCTCTCTCTCTCTCTCTCTCTTTCTCTCTATCTCCTTGTTTATATCTTGCATTACTTATCTTGTCTTTACCTTTATATGCATGATATATTTCTTGTGCTCATATTGATATATTGCTTGGGATTGTTGACTAACACTTGTATTCAACCAAGAGAGCCAACGCGGCACCTCAACCCATTCAAGGGGAATCTAGAGGAGTTTGTCCAGAGCCCTTCACGGGGAATTCGGAAACACTCTTGTGTTCTACGTGGTGTTTAGTGTAAAAGTTTTATTTGGTCATAATTGTTTTTAGCTTCTGCATTTTTAGGCATTAACTGACCATTAGATTAGCCATCACCTATTCACCCCCCCTCTAGGTGAACTTACAAAAACTAATTATGATTGACTCAGTAAGTAAGCACTTGGGAGCTTGACTCCAATCCATTCCTAAGGTGCACATAAGTGCTTTTCTACAAGTGGATTAAGGACAAGCTTAACGCTTTTAATGATGCCTATATCTTGTTACTAAACAAGTGGAGTAGAGTAGACTACTCTTAATAGGACGATCACCTATGTGAGTATAGAGTTGGGTCAACTCTTTGGGAATTTCGATGGAGGTTGTTATTCCCTAAAGATACTCTCTGAAACCAAGAATATCCAGGGCCAAAACGGACACAACCGAGAATCAAAGTTGATTTGAAAAGTCACTGTGTGAAGCTTGTTGACTTGGCTTACACTAACGGCTAACAGTTCAAGACCTAGTTCACTGATTAGCCAGTAAGTTTGATAAAGCTTTCGCTTTGGAAGGTTCAAGACCTAGTTCACCTATCCTGATGCAGTTTCTTTTCTAAAGTACCTTTCACAATAGAGTCAGTCTCTTTGTGTGTCATTTCCTTGAATCTCCATTCATTGTGGGGGATTATTGGAATATGAAGAATACAAATGTGAATCTTTGAATTGAATTATGGCGAGATCCGTTGATCGAATCAATTAGATGATGGTTGGAGTGTGTTCTCCTTCCATTGGGGATGAACGTGGTATATTCACATGTTCAATTCCGACTTCGAATGAATGAGATATTCAAGTCTAAAGATTACCTAATTCAAAGCCAAAATGGGACTAAAGGTCGCTAAAAGCAATTAGTCCCACATTAGCCAGGGGATGGAAGTTCGTGGTGTTTAAATAGAGAAAAGTGAGAACAAAGGGCGTGCCCTTTGGGTACTTGGAGTTTTCGCGCGCGATTGGGAGGGAACTATGCCCGCACTTGCGCACGCGCGCGCCGCAGCTGGCGGCCGGCCGGCCGGCGTCGATGCCGGTGCCGGTGGCGGAACCGGGCCTGGGTCTGAGTCTAAGTTCGGGTTCCCTACCCGGCCTGGTTCTTTTTGAATCGGGTCTCACGGGTATGGGTTGCAAGCATACCCGCTCCGCTCCGGATCCAAACCGTCCGCCAACGGCTGTCTGAAAATCGTCTGTGCGGTTGGGCGGTTGGACCAAACAGTTGCAACGGTTCAGTCCGAACCGCTGCAACTGTTGGATTATTGCGGACGATAATGCCCCTCCCGGAGCGCTATAAATAGCGCTCCGGTTTCTCTTTCTCAGACACACCAAAACGAGAAGTAATAATCTCTCTCTCTCTTTCTCTCTGAGTTCTGAACTGAAGCGAGTTTCTGCGTTCTGAATTGGGAATTGGAGTTCTGAAGCAACTTCCAGCGAGAAGTGGGAAAGTCAGTTTTCGAAGCGACTTCCAAAGGAGATTCTGCTAAATTCGTTCTGAAAGAGGGCTCAGAAAATTCAACAGATTCTTTAATAGAATTGTTGTCTGAATCTGGGACTTCTGAAGAAGAATATTCTTCAACCCTCCTTCTTCCTCTACAGTGGGTGCTCCTCCAAAGTAAAGGCAAATATTCACCCGAAATTTGTCTTTGTCTCGCTGCTTCAACGATCCTGTGAAGGTACTGGTTAACTACGGTTCGACCGTACGGTGATTTGGTAGTGCTATTCAAATACCGTGAAGGAGTGTTGTATCTTGGGAGACCAGCGTTCAGTAACCCGTTAGCACCAGTACGGAGGACGTAATTGTCTTAAGGAGATTCGCTTTAAGCGTACCTCACTCCAAGTACTGTATAAGTGAATTAATTTCTTTATACAGGGGATATTGTGGTGTTTAACCAAGGAAGAAAATTGAAAGGTGGTTCTTAAATTAAGGAACGTGCTATTGAACGGAAAACCTCCCACCTGATATTTGCCGACCTGACCAATTAGATTATTGATATTTCAGTGATCTTGATTAGTTGTCAGATTGATTCCTGTTAAGCAGAATCCAACAGTATTTTGGTTAAGTTATGGAAGTTCGGCCTTATCAAGGTCGGATTTTTTTAGGTGTGTTAAAAAAGTCCGGCATTGGCAAGGCCGGACTTTTTAAACACAAATATTCGATGTCCGACTTTGTTAAGACTGGACTTCTGTGAGCCGCCTTCCCCCGTCACGCTGGCACCCTCATTCGACCGTTGGCAAATGTGGCGCCAACGTGAAAAGAGGGGAGGTCGTTTTTTACAATTATTTTGGTGGGGGGGTTTATTTTTCTAATTATTTTTATAATTAAGATTAATTCAAAAATCTGTCCAGAAGAGTATTGTGTTATCTCGACATGTAGACTGAAAATCATGGTCGTGGTCATCATCTTCTTCTACACCTTTTTTTCAGCAGCATTGTAGCGGAGCTAACACTTAAGGAGATCAAGAAAATAGAGAAGAAGAAAGTAAAGAGGAATAAGAGCAAACAGGGCAGCTGCAGAGATGTTAATTACATACTGCAAGACGAACGGAGGCAAAAGTTGGCATTGCAAGAGGCCTGCTCAGCTCCCTCACTCGTTTTGCAGCTACCATCTCGCCCAATCCAGACCCTACAGCTCCAACCATCGAGCAACTGATCGATCATGCCTCAGAATCAACGGCAGCTGAGACGAGCAGAAGCCAGGGATTCCAACAACTTGTATTATTACTATGGTGGGTTTGGGCTGTGGCGAGAAAAGAGGAGAGGCAGAGCTGTTGCTGTTAACACTAAAGTCAAGGAAGAAGAGGAAGAAGAGAGAAGGAAGAGTATGGACCACCATAATGACAATGATGATTAATGTTGGTGCAAAATATGATGAAGACGATCTTCGAGATGAAGACGCTGAGGCTAGATATCAGGAGGAGAATGCGAAGAAGAGAGACGGTGAAGAATAAAACCAGAAGAAAAGGGTGTTGGTTAAGAAGAAGAGGGGTAGGATGCCTCCCAAGTCCCTTCTCTGACTCTATCTCACTAGCAACTTGATTTTATTTGTTTTCTATCGCTTCCACTCTGAACATTTTTTTCATTGGGATCAGATGTGATGTTTCCTTTTAATTCTTATTCCAACAACTGTTACTCTGTCGCTGTTTGTAATGGGTTATTTAATTGGATCATCTATAAAAAAAAGTTTGTATCTCTGGACCTACTCTTTTATCATGTCCGTCACACTTTTGGTCTTGGCTATGGCAGAAATGATTCTGGGCTGGATGGAACCATTTGATCAGTTTCCAAGCTTGATATGCAGATGTGAACGGATCGGTCGGGTCGAGCAGCTCACAGGCCGGACGTTTTACCCTAACCCCTGAACCTATTTGGTCGTGATTGCTATCTGTAGGCAGCAGCTTGAAGAAGGAAAATGGGACCTCATTCAAAATTTGTCGTGTCATGAAAACTCTACTTTTCTTTCCTTCAGTGCCTAAAGAGTAAATCTAAAATATGTAGACGCCCTAGTTTATTTTTAGTCGAAATTTTGATTCTGAAAATATGCAAACACGGTCTTAAGTTAATTATTGGACTTAGAGATTCATATTCAAATTCAATAAGAAATCAAGTATATTTGTCAGGATACATATCTTACTTAATAAACTATTAAATATGATTTGAAGTATTCAAACTCGAAAAATTTACTCGAATTCAAATCAGATTACTCCAGATCGAGACCTTTGGTTCTGGACCCGGATGGCAATTGCTGAAATCAAACACATGAGAGAACTAAACTTTTTTCAAACTGTCTGATTGTATATTCAAACAAGACAATAACATTAAAAAGATGGGAAAAAGGGAGGAAAAAAACAAAAGGAAAAGAAAGTACATACAAGGAAGACAGGTAATATTTCATAGACCCAAGGGTTTTCTGCAACATTTTCACAGTCCAAGGTGCTCAATTCCAATATTTGAGTTGTGACTTGTTTGTGAGTCTTCTACCAACTTATCCAATATATGTGGCAACACTATGGTGACACGTGGCTTTGAATGCTTCTTATTGGCCCCTGCCGTAAAGGCTAAGGACATTTCTGTAGTTTTCAGATACTCCAGTGTCATTGACACAGCACAAGCCATTTATTTAATAAAAATGAAAAAGGCCAAAAAATAATAGAATATAAAGCAGTGAAAAGAGGGTGCAGGCTGCAGAGAAACCCTTGCCCCTTGGCCCTGCCCTCTCTATAGCTCCGCTTGCTGCCGCTGCTCTGCCTCCAGCTCCTTCTCTCCTCTCTTCGTCCAAGATCAAGATCTGCGGCAGCTTCCAGATTCTCACTGTTTTCTGCTTAGTTTTTCTTTATGAGGATTCGAAAGAACGCCTCCAAGCTCCTGGGGGCCACATCCGTCTATGCGAACCCTTGGTCGCCGCCGCCGCCGCCGGACGCTGCGGCTGGTGACGTCACCGGGATAGTATGCGAGCTCAACTGCTCGCCGTGGGATGTGATGCTCATCGACAGTCTTCCCAACTCCAGCTGCAGCAGCTGCTCCGGCTTTCTCGCAAATCCCAAGGTCAGATCGAGCTCCGTCACCTCCTTCCTCTTTCTTCTTTTATTTTATTTTTTTTTCTTTTTCCCTCTGCTGCTGAATGATCTTGTGAGATTTTGGCTGACCTGTTCTTTTTTTCCTATTATTGTTTGATCTTATGATCCTTTGCTGCTGAACTTCTGTATTTAAGTTTGTTAGGGTTTCTTTGTTGCTGCTGAAGTTTATAATTTATTTCTCCAATTAAATTGATGCAAGCTGCTGAACAAAGAGCTGATTTCTAATTCGGATTCGTTTCCTATGCTTTCCTATTTGCCTATATCGAGAGGCAAGTGAGAGATCGTGTTTTTTTCTCTTCGAATTTGATCATTACGGTTCGTTCCGCTGCGAAACCCTAGATCCAGCGGTCTAGGTTAATCTGCAACAAAATGTTAGCCAAGGGGAACCATTTGCGACCCTTATCCCGTTCACTGATTTGGATTAATGTTTGTTATTTGGCTTCATTTTTCGCATAGTATTTTTGGGTGCATTTTCCCTTTTTATTGGGGCCATTTTGGTACATAAATTTTTTTTTTTTTGTTTACGCAGGGAGAAGATGAGGGTGGGGGCATTTTGGGAAACTCGACCAAAACTGAAGTGGAGGAGCCCATTTCAGCCATCAATAGGTGTGTATATTTGAGTTACACGAATGAAAGCTCTCTTTGTTCTTAATTTTATGCTGCTTCTTCCTTTTCCATTTCTATGCATGCCCTTAGGGTTGTATGCATATTCTTAGCATTTTTATATCTAAATCACAAACACAACCTTAAAGCAGTACTGCAGCTGAATTAACCATCAAAGCTATTATGCAAACGGATGAGAAGAAGGTAAAAAAGTTAGAGAGAAAGAAGAGCAAAGATAATAAAGACAAGGCTGCTGCAGACGCAACAATTACTTACTGCAAGAAGAACGATGGTAAAGGCTGGCACTGCAAGAGACCTGCTCAGCTTCCACACTCGTTTTGCAGCTACCATCTCGCCCAAACAAGATCCTACAGCTCCAACCATCGAGCAACTGATCATGCCTTAGAATCAATAGCAGCTGAGACAAGAGCAGAAGCCGGGGATTCCAACAACTTTTATTATTACTATGGTGGGTTTGGGCCGTGGCGAGGAAAGAGGAGAGGCAGAGCTGTTAATATTAGCGTTATTGTTAAGGAAGAGGAGAAACATGATGGCAGGAAGAGCATGGACCTTGACGATAATGTTGTTGCGGGTGATGATGAATACGACCTTGATTGTTTTGATGAAGATGAAGATGACGACGACAATGATTCTTACAGTATGCCTCGTCAAGATCATAAGGAGGGGAATGGGAACAAGAGAGATGGGGAAGAATTAGAGAAGAAAAGGGTGATTAAAAAGAGAGGCAGGAAACCTCTCAAGTCCCGTTCTCTCAAATCTCTTCTCTGAGTTTGACATGAACTCTCACCATCTTTGTCCAGTTTTTGGGTTCATTTTTTTGGTTAGGCTGTTTGCTTGGATAGTAATTAAATTTGATAATCTTCTTAATGGTGTGATTAGTGATGCTGCAGTTTGGTCATCTAAAGGGTGCTTCCTTGGCCCATTTGCTGTACGTATTCTTAGTTTTTGTCAGCACTGATATGTGTTCGTGTTATATTCTAGTATACCTCGATGAAAAATCGACTGATCGGCTTGAAAGAGAGGAGAGAGAAAGAAAGAGAAGACAAAAAAAAATAAGAGAGAGAACTGAGAGAGAAAGAAGAAGGAGGACGTGAATGTTGCTCTCTCTCTCTCTCTCTCACGGATCAAACAAAAATTAACAAAATTTTTATACGAGTCATAGAAGAAAATCTCATGAGCTGTTTAGGAGGTGGTTTATAAGGGTCCAAGATAAACCTGGTATGATTTGGTGTGCATCCAATCAACCCTAATCCTTGTGGAGGCCACGTGCAGATGAGATGTATTATTATTTAGTTGTTACATATCCAGCATAATATCAACAGTTTTTAACCACTTAACCTGTGGAAAGTATTTTATACTTTTTGTTTGTCTTTGTTTGGTCAATTGCGCCCTAATTAGAAATGGGCAGGATCAAAATACAATTCTCAGCCTACTAATGGCAGCCCAATAGGCAGGAATGAAACTGGGCTTGCTCGAGAGTCCCGGCCTTCCTTTCCTTTTTGAATTGACAGAAACTCAGTTGCTTTCTCATGTGGCGTGACTTGGAAAAATGCGTGAACTTTCAGCGTCGTATTTTTGTTGTATTTTTTTTTTTTTTAAATACTACAAGTTCATGATATTTTTATGAATTGATTGAACAAAACTCAGTAGCTTATCCCATGTGGCATGACGAGATTGAAGAATATTTTAAATTATCTAACTTGGAACTGTACTCACACAGCAGCACCCGAGGATTCAGAATTCAGAAAAGATTTGCAAATTTTGATAATTACTCCGCAAACATTTCGCCCAGGTGGGGGCTAAGAAAATGCAAGTATTAAGTAGCGTTTTTCCTATAAACATAAGTAGCAATTTTAATGGACTGTTAATTTAGAACTTAATTTCAAAAAGCAATCATTTGTTTTTAAAATACAATAAACTATTATGAACTATGGCTTTTGACGGTAAGTTTTTGAATTTGGGTTTTTATTAAAGCTCATGATAGTTTATTGCATTTTTGAATGTGTTTTGTAGTTTTTTAAGAGCTGGTGAAATTCCAGTGACATGAGAACATGTTTATTAGCTTGCCAAACTTGGATTTTTTTTTTTTTTCATCTCAAGGCGGTGATTTTAACCATCTTCTCCTTTGTAAAGACTTGATATACAACACCCAAAAGATTAAGACAGAAATGTTAAATTGATCTAGAATATTTACTCGCTCCTGGACACCGATCTCGCCCTATTGAAACTGGACCGATAAATCCAAAATCTAGAGCCAGAAAAGTCCATATAGGTAGTCGGGTACGGGTCTAATAAATTGTTACCCGAGACGATAAAATTTGGATCCGCGAGATCCAATAATTAAAATGGACCAGACCGTACCCGGGCCATGTCCAACCTGACATCCAACGATCTCCGGGAGGTGTGGTGGGTGGCGATTCAGTAGTTCTGAGCAAAACCAAGGGTGTTTCTGAAACATTTGATTTTTCCCGCAGATTAGGATACAAAGAAAAATTAAATAAAAAGAGAAGTTTTTCACATGGACACACGGAATCTTTCTTAATTATGTATTCACCTCTGAAATTTTTATATTTTCATATCGACTCCTCAGATCTTTTAAGTTGAATCAAAAAAATTCTTCTGTTAGTTGTTGTCTATCGAAAATACATTTCTATCACCAACTTATTCAGAAGACATGTTCACTCTCTCCTCCTCGCCTCCCACTACTACCCGCTCACCCGCATCATCTCCATCTCCGCCGTCCGTGCCGCTCACCAACACGCCTGTATCTCCTCGCGCTCGTCTACACGGAGATGACAGGAGACGACCGAAGTTGGAGTTGAATTGGAGAGAGTGTGAGTTTGTTGAGAGGAAAATAGAGAAGAGAGAGAGAGAGAGAGAGGAGGTATAATAGTAATTTTATATATTATTTCAAGATATCTAAATTTAAAAAGAGAATATTTTAAAATATTTTATTTTATAAATAGAGAAACTAACAGAGATTTGAGAGGTTGATATGAAAAAAAATGAATATTTCAAAGTGAAAACGAAATTAAGAAAGAGTGAGCGCCAATGTGAAAAAAAAAATCACTAAAAATTGATAAACCTAAATACTACTGAGTGATAAACCTAAATACTACTGAGCTGCCTGGCAGTAGAAACAGCCAAAACCTTGCCCATCTCCTTCTTAAACTCTAGCAGCGAAGGTTATCAATCTATTGATCTCTTCAGTTTTGATTTATTTATCGGTAAGGATCCGAAGGAATGCCTCCAGGCTCCTAGGCTCGGCCTTCTCTCATCCCCCTCCTCCTCCTCTATTTCCAGCACCATTGCCACCATCTTCTCCTTGGCTCGCTGTGTGCGGCTCAACTGCTTCGCATGGGATCTCATCAACACAAACCCAGCCCCAAAGGCCAGATCAATTCTTTCTACTGTTGTTGCTCATAGCCATTTGATTATTATTAGGCTTTCTCAAATTTATGTTTTTTCCCTTCCCTTATTGAAGAAAACCCCTAGATTGGACGGTCTAGCTTGATCGGCTACAGTGCCCCTTGTCTTGAGGGGAATTTTGGGACGAGTTTTTGATTTGTTGGGTCTTTCTCAGGAAGAGAAAAGAAGAGGATTGCAGGGACATTACAGGAATCTGTGCCCAGCTTATAGTGGAGGAGCCCATTGCTACCGCCACCGTAGACGCACAGTGAGCCGAAAAATAAACTACTGCTGCACTGTTCTTGCTTCTTGCCCTTTTTATGTATCACTAAAAAACGCAACCATCTTGTTACCAGTTTTGGAGTATTAGTGTCGCAGGCTCCGCAACTGCGATCAAAATCATCAAAGAGGAGGAGATTAAACAGCCGAAAGAGGAAGAGAAGAGAGCAGAGGAGGATGCGATCAAATACTACATCAAGAGAGCAAGCGATGGCATTGCATGAGACCCGCCGAGCATCCCCATTCGTTTTGCAACTATCATCTCACCATTCTTCGTTCCTACATTTCCAATTGCCGCAATAATTAAAATGGAGCCATTCGCAACACCGCAAACAAATCGCAAAGCAAAAAATACAGACTGAAGAGGGCGGCGGCGGCAGCGGCGACAAAGTGTGATTCCAACTCCTATTACTACTACGGTGGATTCGGGCCTTGGCCAGGAAAGAGGAGAGGGGAGCTAACGTGAAGGTTTAAGATGAAGGACAAATGTTCAACGATCTCGTGCACCTCAGTGATTCTTTTGATGACAGGGATGACAATGTTGGTGATGATGATGACGACAATGACGAGTATATTGATCATAAAGTTACTGGGAAGAGAGAGGAGGCAATTATCTACTGCAGGAAGCATGACGACAAGAGATGGCACTGCAAGAGGCCTGCTGAGCCTCCCTATTCATTTTGCATCATATCCTCGCTCAATTTTGGTCATACTCCAGTTCAAATCACCACAAAAATGGACCTCACTCAAGAAGCACGCAGCCACCGAACCGAAAAGCGACAAGAAGTCCCCTAGGATGAAGAAGAAGATGAGGGCAGTAGGAGAAGCCGCAGCAACGTCCGAATCAAACTTTTAATACTACTACGGTGGGTTCGGGCCTTGGCGAGGGAAGACAGGGGAGACAGTAGAGCTGATGATGTGAAAATCGAAGAGGAAATCGTCAGTGAGGTTTCTGATGATTCTCATGACCCTGTTGTAATGGTTCCTGAAGGAGATGGTGTTGGTCGATGAGGGAGCAGAGAATTCTGTGAGAGCACGCTCTCTTAAATCTGTTCTCTATTTTAGTATATAGTATATAGAAGAAGAAAGGAGAAAAAAAATAGAAACAAAACCCCTCTTTTGTAATTCAGCTGATTATGCAGCTATATTTCCTGAATACCATAAAATTGGTGATCACTCACAAGTTTCTTCCCTGTAAGAAAATTGCTAACAATTGTTTGTTAGTGAACAATAACAATACATTAGTGTTGGCCTTTTGTTTGTTGCGAAGTGTAGGATTTCTTTTTGTTCCGTTTTTGTCTTTTTTAAACGAATGTGTGATTTGTTCAACATTTGACATTGCTTTACTTGACCACTGATTACTGCAGCTTTGTTGTCGCCGTACTGGACACCTAGGGTTTACACGAAGACAAGAGCGAAAGTTCTATTAGAATCTGTCTTCAGCAGGCCCAAATAATTGTTTCATTCGCCTGCTACATTTTGGGTTTCTTCTCAGTGAGGCTCGTTGGCCCTAAATGGAGTCGCGGGACTAGCCCACATGTGCAATTGATTGATGAATTTAATCTCCCTCATATTTCTCTTGATGTTTTCCTTCATTTCTTTATCATTAGTGCTTAAGTTATCTGATGAGAACGTCGGACACAGATACGATACGGATGTGTCTTTCAGCGCACGCGGCGTACCAACTTGCTGAGTCCGGACATATGGTTTTAAAGCCAAAACATCTAGTATTTCAGTAGGTATTTCAGTACTTATTTCAGATATATTTTAGTTATATTTCAGTGTGTATTTGGGTGGAGAAGTTGTAATCAGTTCTGAACTTTTTAGTGGGAGTAGTTAGTTCAGTTTTGAATTGAACTGGAAATGGGGATGGTTGAAACTATTTAACAACCTGTTAAAGGCTTGATGTGGTTTGTTGTAAGGGATGATGATGATGAAATGAAATTTGAACCCCATTCTCTTCCTTTTCTCCTCTCTTTCTTCTCTCCTCTAGACTGAACTGATGATTTAAAGCAAAGAAGTTCCTCTGTAGAATGCCTATCAATCCTCCCCTCTTCTCTTTAAGAATGAAATTTCTATTTCTAATTATTAGTACAACAGCAAAAGCAACAGCAGAATCAACAGCAAAAACAACAGAAGCAGCAGTAGAAGCAACAACAAAGCAGCAGCAGTAGAAACACAACAATGCGACATGAGCACAACATCATTGCTGCACTCCTCCACGGCTCCCACTTGCGTCCGCATTGCTCACCTCACCAGTACTCGCATTAGTCTCTCTATCTGATGCCTCGTGTCTGAGATCGAACCAACTTTATACTTACTAGAGTATGATGGCGAGTTCTTCCAGATCGTATATTCAGAGGATCAACCCGACTTCATCTACACGCCGAGAGCTTCACCGGTCTTCATCTTGTTGTCACATAAACTATTCCCACATGTGATTCAAGACCTCTAGAGGATCTCTTTGAAGCCGAAAATGAAATAGAGTTATTATCCTTGGAACATCTTCAGATTTGATCGTAATCTAATCGGATACTTTCAGGTATTTCTTTTCTTTGAACAGTACTAGTTCTTTACAGTAGAATTCTCTATTATGTTATCCTTCTGCATGCTAATCACATAAAATAAGTTGAGTCCACTATTTTGTTACCTTGTACTTGTCAATCTAAATATTACATGTGAGACTTGCCATCATAGAATAGTTGTATTATTCAGTTAATTTATCTTTTGAACCTGTTGCATATACATGACTTATTTATAATAATTACTAGTCACTATTTCAACCCAATAACTTATAGTCTAAATCGATCGCCCTTTGTTGGTGAAACGTGCTTAATTTGCTTTGTTGCTGAGCTCCGTACTTTTACACAAACATGTTTCACATTATTTTAGTATCAGAGTTCTGTTCTATACTAGAAATTTTCATCATGCATACTTAAGTTAATCCACTAGATCTTTAGGAATATATTATTGCATACAAAGTCATCATTTAAAAAAATGCATACATACATCATCATTTGGCAGTAAATTTTTTTCATAACTAGTCTTTAGTATACGCCAACCCATAGCAGTAGACCATACTTACTCGGAGAGACTAGTGAATCTTAAACTACTAATATGAACTCCAAAATCTTCTAAAAGTTGGAAGAAGTTATGGCCGTCTTTTAACCATTGAACACAATCAGATCAAACACTAACATGAAATAGATGCTCAGTTAGCTGAATTTGAACAGAACCGTGAGCGAACAGCTGCCTCTCAACCCATCATGAACAACCCCCGTCAATCTTTTAGGATTGAACAAGATCGAGATGAGCAAATTGTGAGGAATATTAAGATCAATGCCCCTTCTTTTGATGATATACTTAAACCACAACTGTTTTTTTATTGGATGAAAGAGATGGACCGTTATTTCAAATGGTATACAGATTAGAAGAGTGAAAAGTCAGTTTTGCTGCCATGAAGTTGACTGGGTGAGCAAGTCAATATTAGGCTAACCTTGAAACTCTTCGTGAGTTAAGAGGAGAACACCCTTTTGGTACTTGGCGTGACATAAAGACCCAACTGAAACAAAAGTACCTCCCACCTTTTTATTACTCGAGATTGTTAGACAAATGGAATCAGTTCTCTCAAGGGAGCAAATCTGCCAAGGAATACGTCACCATATTTGATGAGTTCCTGATCCGGTGTAGCACATTCGAGACTGAAACTCCTATGCAAGTCCTCTCTAGGTTTAGAGCTGGATTGAGAGAAGATTGATTGTACACGTATATTACATTATCTATTATTATATTCCCACATTCATCTTATAATAAACTCTGCAATTAATTTGTCTTAATGTCTAAATTGTGCAAGGTGATTATTAATATAGAAAGAGAAGATATAATACCAAATAAATACTAGTTAAGTCGAATTTATATGGATCTATTTGTTAGCTTGGAAAATCAACGAGGATAAACGAGAATAGAGGCAAATCCAGAAGTCCAAAGGCAACCCTATCAATATACAAAGGGATATTCTAAGGATTGGAACATATATTTAGAAGATTTAAAGAGATAAGACACAATCCAACTAAAAATTAAGGGATAAAAAATATTTATCTTCAGCTTTATCTCCAAGCTTATCAGAAGATTTTTTCTGCTGGATAAGTAATTTTGTCCATATCTCTAACCTTATCTCCAACCTTATCAGAAGAATATTTCTGTTGGACAAACAATTTTTATTTATATCTCTAACCTTATCTCCAACCTTAGCAGAAGATCTTTTCTGCTGAGCCAGTGATTTGGTCTCATCATTAAGCACGCTTTTTCCTTCACATTTCTCCTATAAATACCACCATATATAGAAGGCAAAGGGCACCATTTAGCAGAGGGATTAGAATAGGATTTTCTCTAGATTTAACTTAGGTTTTTTATTTCTCTTTTAATGTAATTTTTCATTTTCTTTATGTAGAGAAAAGTTTCATAAGAGAAAGGGAAGAAGATTGTATTGAGAGTGACACCAGTGTAAGTTTTCTCTTTTGTTTTATTGTTACTCTATTTCAATAAAAGTTACATTTTTGTTTATTCTTATTTTTTTCTTTACTTGCCTCTTTGATGACTTATAAATCCAAATGAATCCTATAGCCTTGAATTTGCCTTACTCTTGTAAGTGTCACTGATGGCTTATGGTGATGGATACTACTTCTGATTGTGTAATAGTTTAAGATTCTTTTTTTCTTGCATTTTATTTAGTTAGACTGATTTGAACTAAAAAAGATCCTATATGCCATGTTGTGATCGCCTTCAAGCTAAGGTAAATCGTTGTAACGGATTCAAGGTAAGCAAGCGCCGAAGAGGTGAGTACGCATTTCTTTAATTCTTTCTTTCTTTATTTCTTAAGCTAGAAACACACTTCTTCTTTCTTTACTCTTTCTTCTTTTTAACTTAGTTTAGATACACTTCAAAATACCAACACATCACCATTTCTTCTTCTCCTCTTCAACTACTAACACTTTTTCTTTTATTTTAAGAAACAAAGAAAATACTTAATGAGATCTAGTAACTTAGAAAAGACTTACTAAACACTTTCATTGCAGTCCCTCCTTATGAATTACGATTTGCATAGCTACTTGCTATAGCGGTAGCACTGAACAACTTTGCACTATCTTAATTTTCAATTCTAAACTTTACATTTTCTGTGCATAAGTTTTTTCTCGATGAAATTTTAGTGTCGTTGCCGGGAAGGGATTGTAAGTTTTCTTTTTAAAGTTTACTAATAGTTAATTTATCTTCTTTGTTTTTGTGTGCATGTACTGATTTCAGAAAACAAACATCTACAAAATACATTTGGCAGCTCTGTGACTCTGCTCAAGAAAGCAGGGCACCAGAGCCTACTCAGCTGCCACGCAAACGCAGCAAAAGTCGCATTTCCGTGGCAGAAGTAGTGAACTACTAACCCCAATTTCTTGCAGGGTTAGTGAACTATAAGTATATAGTTTCTGCATCTATTAGTTTTACTGTTTATTGTACACACTATTTTAACCTCAACAGTTATACTTGTTTGTAATTGCTTAAAAAATGGTTAGACTTTTCATCTAAGCATTTGTTTAATTCGTTTACATTTTTTTACATTATTGTTTAAGAGTGCTGGAGTAAAGGTACGTGTGAATAGCATGTAGCATTAAGAAACACATTTTGGGTGTTATACATTGCTTAACTATTGTTTCTGCTATATATTTGTACACTTATACTAAAATGAATTAAGGGCATATCCTTAAACAAGATAAGGTGGAGAAGTCATTACCCTCCCTTAACCCAAAAATTATTTCCTCACTCACTAACCCAGCTTAACTAAAACTGAGTAAACGTTGGCCCTAGGTACATCTTGAACTTATTTAGGAGATTGACCTAAGGAGGAAGTTGTTAGAGTTTGACTCTTGTCAAATCGGTGTCAAAGGTTCGGGATTGAGAGGCGAAACCTCAAAAAAAAGTGGTTTGACATAATTAGGCATGTTGCTCAGGCATGGATACCTCCCACTGGTCTTGGTCTTACCTGACCGATTAATATGTGGTCAGATTGCTGCAATATACCTATCGTGGACAGTCTAACCAGTTAGGAGTCATCTAGGTCTAAGGTCTAGCCTAACATAGCTAGAATTTTTATTTCTTTTTTTTTGTTCATTTGTTTATTTTCTTTGTTTGTTTTTATCAGTTTGTGTGAAATGGATTATAACAATATTTTTTCAATTTTAATGGATTACACCTCGACCTCTTTTTCGGATAACACCAACTTGGCATTTTATAATTTTAACCAACCAAGTATGCCGGAATGATCTTATCCGAATCATCATATGCCCAGGTCTCAATATTATGAATAAGATTAGAACAATCATCTCCACTCTTTCTTCACTGAGTTAGTGGGAAAACAACTCCCCAAGTTATTTTATCAACCATCTCACCAACATTCAACTTCATATACTTCTTTTCTAAAACAACCAATAGAGAAGAAATTCTAATTTCGAAAAGAGGATGGAAGCCTTGAACTAAAAATTTTAGAAGTCTTGCATGAGTCCGAGCGACAAGTTCAAAATATGACGGACTCACAATCCCATCAAAATTTTCAAATCCAAAATCCTTACTCTATTTTTCAAGTCCCACAATAACAAGAAGAACTTACTGACTTAGAAAAGATTATAGAATGCATAATTCACTCCCCAAAAGATTATATTCAGTTCCAAAATGATTTCTTCAATAGGTTAGAAGCACAAATAGGTCATTTGGTCAATATAATTAATAATAGGAGTGAGAAAGCTCTCCTTATCTAATTTTTGGCCATTCTCGATTCTCCTAACCATATTGATAGTAACTAAGACATGGTGTCTTGGAGACTTTAACCAAGATTTAATTTTCTCACACTAACTTGAACTTGACCAATCCCAAACCTTTGACGAATTGGCAAGTTTTCACTTCGAGAGAATTAAACTTGATTGTGAATATGAACTTGATCTACAACTTTGTGATTTAGTTTTAGTTTTTGAATCTATGTTGACTCCGATGTCCTTAACAAATTTGGACTTATTTCCCGAGCCAACATTGATTTTTGTACCTATAGAGCTTAAAATTGAACCATCAATTTTTAGTAGCCACATTCCATTGATGGAAAAAAAACGTGAAATTTAATTTTTTGATTTGGAGCTAATTTTTGAACCAAAACCGACTCTTGAACCTAAATTTAATTTAAGTCATATTCTTGAGTCAGTATTAATTTCTGAATATTTCACTCTTGAGCCCAAGTTAACCATTCAACCTAGTCACATTCTTTTGTTAAATCAAGGTATAGATCATAATGATTTTGAGATGATATTTCAAATTGGTCATATAAAAGGGATAATTTTCATGTTAGGATCTTGCATGATCCTAATCAACTAGGGGATGATAAAACTATATATAAGAAAGAGGTCATTAAAGCTGGGTTCTTTGAAAATCCGCGTTATATAGATTGGACGATAACGATTGGCCCAATCCAACCACCACCGGAACCACCGTCTTGAGGTAACATTTTTTTTCTCTCTCTCTTTTTCATGCATCTATGCATTTATTCATACATTGAGGACAATATATAAGATAAGTGGGGAGAGGGTTCGAACAAAACATAGGTTTTCTTTTAGTATAAAAAAATATTTTCTTTTCTTTAAAAACTTTTTGAAAAGAAAAACAATATTTTGAGTTATTTTTTGTAAGAAATTAAGTTAATTTTAAGGAATAGGAGAATCATAATTAGGATTTCTTTTATTTGGTCAAAATAAGATTATTTGTTTGATTTCTAGGGTTAGGAAAAAAATTGAAAAAGTAATTTAATCTTGATTTTTTACCTTCATGATATATGCATACTTTATACACTTATACACTTAGGGTTCAAAAATAAAAATTCTTATGTCTTATAATATATATATATATATATATCAAAAATTCTCTGATTAAACTGGGTTTTTGTGCCTCATAAAACATAAGTATTCATGCCTAAAAGCAGTTCATAATACAAATAAAAAAACTTAGTTTTGTGATCTTATTTGCTCGAGTCCTTAAGTCCTTGGGGTGTTTTTTCACCCGGTGCCCTAAGATCGTCCGGGTTAGGAGTCACCAACTAGAGGCTCATTACATGGGTAGATTAGAAAGTCTAATAGAAGTAAGGTATATTATCACAAAAAATATGTAAAAATAAGACATAAGAGTTAAAGTTAAAGAATCTCGAGTCAAATATCACGGTCATGAAGGTGCATGTGACTTCTTGTAAAAATAGACTAGGTGAGAAATACAGTTTTAATCCTTACGTTGATTTATGACAAGGTTCTGAATAAAGACTAAGTTTAGAAATGAAAAGTTTGATTTTTCTATAAGTTATAGATTACATGAGTTTTTGCAAAAGAGTACTTCAAATATGTTTTCCCTTTATTAAAATGTATTTTCAAAATACTAATACTTTATTTCTCTTTCTTTATGGATTTTAGGTTATAATTTTTTGAAAAACCCTCACGGGACAAAACTCCTCCTTTAGGGATAACCTGGAGGTTTAACGGCTTGTTGCGGGTGCTAAGTGCAACCGTGATTCCTACTAAAGAGAGTTAGATTAGGTTATCTTTATTTTTCTTTTTATTTGTTTTGTTCGATGACGAGCAAAAGATAAGCGTGGGGGTGTGATTGTATACGTATATTACATTATCTATTATTACATTCATACATTTATTTTGTAATAAAGTCTGAATTAATTTTTCTTAATGTCTAAATTGTGCAAGGAAATTATTAATGGAGGAAGAGAAGATAATACCAAATAGATATCAGTTAAATCAGATTTAAATGAATCTATTTGGTTAGCTTGGAGAATCAACGAGAGTAAACGAGGATAGAGCGAAATCTAGAAGTCAAAAGGCAACCCTATCAATATACAAAGGGACATATTGGGGCATATATTTAGAAGATTTAGAGAGATAAGACACAATCTAACTAAAAATTAAGGGATAAACAATTATTTGTCCTCAGCCTTATCTCCAACCTTCTCAGAAGATCTTTTTTATTGGACAAGCGATTTTGTCCATATCTCCAACATTAACTTTAAGCTTATTGGAAGATCTTTTCTGTTAGGCAAGCTTTTTTTGTGCATATTTTCAACCTTATCTCCAACATATCAGAAGATATTTTCTGTTGGGCCATCGATTTGGTCTCATCATCAAGCACGCTCTCTCTTCCCCATTTCTCCTATAAATACCACCATATGCGGCAGGCAAAGGGCACCACTTAGCAGAGAGTTTAGAATAGGATTTTTTCTAGTTTTTGTTGACACTCCGAAAAGACAAATTTTCAGATGGCACTTCATCCAATCCGAACGATGTCTAACTTGTCGATACTTTCAAAAGACAAGTTGCATGCAGGCTGAAGACATGTCCACCCCGGATGGACAAGACAGTGATTTTGACTACACTGATCCAGTGAAGCAGACGGTGAGCCAATTATTGTCCTCTGAAGAAAATATAGGAAGTTAAATAATTAGCTTTGCTTCAAGCTATATCTGCTAGCTTCGCCTGAGGCTCTTTCTAGCTCAGCTGAGAGTCATCTTCTAACTACGCTGAGAGCTCATTTCTAAGCTTTGCTGCAAGCTTTGCATATCTCTAATAAAAGTTAAATGCCAGCTTTGCAGAAAACTCAGTAGCTCTGTTGTGAGCTTAGCGTTGCATGAAGCTCTTTCCTTTGCTCCGCTATGAGCTCGCTCCGCCGCGAGCTTATATGGTCATTTTTGACCATTTGAATCTCAGCACAAGATTGATATGATCTTTATCACATATTTGGTAGTTGTTTGCCTTGATCCAATCACACCTCAATCAGTTGGAGAAGAAAAAGGCAAATCTCCTGATAGATGGAAAGAATCAAGGGATTGTTGTAATAAATTTTAAGCCAACTGGCTAAGTGACTCCGCATGAGGGGGGGCTCTAACTTTGCTCCAACTATGATTAACTTTGACGCGAAGCTATCCTGGTTCCATGAGCGAAGTTAGATTAGATTGATTAAATCAATCTACTAATTTTTAAAAGGGGTTATTACACCCCATAATGCCTTTAAATAGCCCACTGCTAGGTGGGCTAAGGACTGGAATTTTTTCCATCAAGGCCAAGGAAGAAATTTTTCTGATCAGGCTGTTGGCTGCCGACTGAAGATTCTCAAGAGGAGGTTGGAACTCCCCTGCCCCTAGCTTTCAAGCTTTTCAAGAGAACTTTGCTTCTCTTTATTAGGGTGTTAATAACCTAAAGTCTTCCTCTTTCAAAGGATTTTCAACACCAGGCGAGAAGGAAATCCTAAGCAAAAGACTTGAAGGCTCAATCACTCGCATTGTCAACGCAACAAAGTGGTCGCGCACTGACCAGACTTCCACCAGCGTACTTTCCCAGAAACTCTGAGAGAAGAGAATTCTTGTAATTTTTAATTCTTTTAATCAATTTCTTGTACTTATCTTCAACTTTTGTAAAGTTTTCTCACGTGACAAATCAATAAAAATCAAGATGGCAACTCCGATGGGGAAGATCTTCTCCAACAATGAGAAGACAACGCTGCAATGTAATGATGAGAAACTTGGGTCTACTATCGAGACGTTAGTCATTCTGTTTGACCAAGAGAGGTTCAAGTAAGTCCTCTCTGGGTGTGATAAAAGTCCCTCGAATGTGCGTAAGCACAAGAAGACCTCGGAGGTTAGGTCTCCTCTAATCACTGTCAAGAAGTAAACCTTTGATAAGACTAAGAAGGCCAACTGCAAGCTTGAATCAGCTTCATGCAAAGCTAAACAGACTTCTTTGAAGTCTGTCTTAGTCTCTATAGAGACTCGTGTTACTTCGCGCCAGTGCCTGCGTGCTGCGCGCTTTTAGCCTCTAAGGCTCTCTGGATTGCAAAGTCTAGTTCAGCTTCATGCGAGGCTAAAGGCTCTCTGATCTCAGCTTCTGATGAATCTTGTGAAGTTTCTGGCCATGAAGCAACTTTAGCTCTACTCAAAGCTCGGCCTCACTTTTCTCGCGAAGGTAAAGGTAAAGCACCCATCAATGCTAAAAGCGAAGCTCCGCTCCCAGCTGAAGCCACTCCTAGCTGCGAAGCTAGAGTTGAAGCACCCACCCTCTGGTGCTAACAGTGAAGTTATTTTGCTTCAAAATTGAGCATTGCTCAACAATGCTAAAGCACCAAATGCTCACATAGCTTTGCTTCGCAACAAAACTATGACTTCAGCCTAACCAAGGCTCACCAAAGCCTATAAGGCTAAGTCTAGGGCTATGCCTAAGACTTTTCAGCCCATCTGGGCTAACTTTCAGTCTCTCTGAGTCTCCGTGTTGGATCGAGTGGGTCAGGTCAACACAGACTTGCGGGAATTTCTGAGGAGCAAACAAAAATCCAGCCATGAAGGGAAAGCTTGCATCTCACTATCCCAGTGTGGATGAGCAAGGTGTCAACTGGTGACCGTACAATCTGCTGATTGTTGCTTGGGGGCCAATCCCCACAACCTCTCTTCCAAACAAAAAGTCAGTATTCGGCCGTTTGTCAGCCTTGACCTCTGAAGAATCCAAGTCTAGAAGGAAGAGGAAAGCCAGGAAATATCACCTCGTTGTAGCCTCTGTCAACATGATAAGTAGAGGGAGAGATCCGACACAACCTCGAAAAAGGAGACAGGGGGTTCGCACACCCTCCATCAGTTCTCTAGACTCTGACTATAACCCAGACTTAAGTCATGTTCTGATTGAACCCAAGGGTGCTTTTTGAGGTACCCGCTCTAGGGTTGCGATACCCTACAACTATAGACAGCCCTTTTCGTCCAGAGCAATGTCACCAGAGCCATTGAGAAGCTTTTTTTAATGGTCAGGCAATGAAAGAGAAGCCAGTGAATATGCTTCTTCTGCTACCGTCAGCTCCGAGCAAACGGGGATGATGCCTGTCAACATGGCCGACAACAACCTCGATGAAGATCTCCGTCGGCGAATAGAGGCGCAAGAGAAAACCTCCAAGACTCTGCAAGAAGCCTTGAAAAACATCCAGCAGATTTTAGCTCAGTTCTTGGTCAACTAGAAAAGCGACGATACCAGTGGTAATCGCAATGAGAAGGAGTATAACAATGATGAACATCTTAAAATTGAGAAGTCAAAGAAAAGCTCCTCAGTTGATGTTGAGGTAATAAAGGCATCCAAGCTCAGATTGCATCTCTAACTCAGAGGGATGAGTTAAAGAAAGTAAGGATGATACGTCCTTACCCGCTAGAATGGGACTCATTCTCTATCCACCAAAGTTCAAGCCACCTATGTTGCACACATATGATGGCAAGTGCTCACTAAATCAGCACATCTACTACTTCCAGTCACAAACCGGTAACGTGATAGATAACGACGCTATCATGGCCAGACTATTCATTGGAACCCTTATGGGGATAGCCTTTGATTGGCTCAGAAGTCAACCTAGCGACTCCATCAATTCTTGGGTTGACCTAGAAATCTGACTCCTCTCTCGATTCTACGAGGATGACACCGAGGTGACTATGGACAAGCTTCTCTTGACAGTCCAAAAAGAAGGAGAAATCGTGCGGGAATATATTGAAAGGTTCTACAAACTTTCTCTTATGTGCCCCATCGGTATGCCATTATCCATGCTACTCCAGACCAGTCGACATAATTTTCTCGATAAAGTGAAAATTCGTATGGAAGCTGTCAAAGCTCATACATAGAAAGAGCTTATCGAGCAAGCTGAAATAGCTAAGAAATTGACTAAGAAGATTGAATCCTCAGTACCCAAGAATAAATAAAGGGTCAACACCAAGGAGCGTGATACAACCCAAAATTTTCAATTAAAAGGAAAAGAAACCATGGCCGTTGAGCTATCAGGGGCAACTCAACCAAAGCAGAAAGGCGATACAAGTGGCAATCAGGAATTAAAATTTCCTCGAAAGGTCTATTCCTTCAAAGAGAGTAGGTGGTGACAATCTTCCACTTGTTTTACAAGGGTAATAAGCTCAAATTATCCCAAGTTCAACGACCTAATGAAGTAGGAAGTACAAACGACACCAACTACTATCTCTTTCAAAGAATGCTACATAATCCCACTAGCAAATGCTTTGTCCTCAAGGACAAGATCCAAGCATTAGTGGATGTTAGAGTTCTGACTCTTAAATTAGAACACAAGAAAGTTACTACGAATATGGTGACTCTCAATTTCGGGACCTTCTCAAAAATAATAGTCCAAGATGAAGTGAAACCAATCCCAAAAGCTAGACTAGATGTTATCAGGCCGATGGTAGAAGTATAGAAAGCCAAGGGCCTGATTCCAATGACAGTAAAATCACGAGAGATCATGTGGGTCCACTCAGATATTGTTAATGATGAGCAATGGGAATCCAACTAGCCTAAACTCAAAGACAAATCATGTAATGTCATCTCCCTTGCAACAGATGATAACGCTATAACTATAACTTCTCTTAGTGACTCAGAAGAGGAGAAACTTGCCTTGGTGGCACAACCTGTTACCTCACAACCAGTAGGCACCCGGTCTGAAAAGCCGTACCTGCGTCAGTATGACCAGATCCCCAACGAAATACAACAGCCAAAAACGTCAAAAACAATTGCACCAGCCAGGCTTCAGCACCACCCCCGCCACTGGATAAAAGGAAGCAAAAGGAGGTCTGTTCGACAAATCATTGAAGAAGGTTACTCCAAAGAGGCAAAACGCTCCTTTCCGCTTTGACATGTTGGCACAGCTCGCCAATATTTTACATCGCATGACTTTATATGAGCTACTTCACCTCTCAAAGGAGACAAGAGAGGCACTTAAAAATGCACTTGCTGATTCAGAAACCTTTCTGACACAAGTGTCAGCGACCTTTACTGATGACCATAGAATTCCATGGCCTAATGTCATTTGGCGTAACGACAGGTGACATCCATCACCTTCACTCCTGAGGACATGCTCCTCAAAGACAATAAACATGATAGACTGATCGTACACATATTTTGCATTCTTTTCATTACACTCCTACATTTATCGTGTAATAAATCTGCTAATTTCCTTGTCTTAAATATTTATTTTGCAGAAGATAATAATGAAGAGAAAGAGGATTAAACCAAATAAATACCAGTTAAAATCAGATTTTACTGGATCTATTTGGTTAGCTGAGGATGATCCCAGATCTAGTTAGAATAAATCAAGGATTAGAGCAAATATTCAGCAGAAGATCAGAGCAAATCAAAAAGATAATACCAAATGAAAACCGATAAAATTCAGATTTCTATAAATCCATTTTGGTTAGCTAAAGATTAATTGAGGATAATATCAAATACAGAGAGATAAATGGATAGAGAGAAGATCAACGGATGAGATGAAGCAAGTTTGACTCAGATTCTGACTGGATACATTTTATTATTTGAATCATAACTTTCGCTACAGAATCTTAAATCTGATGATTCAAGATGATCCAGAAAGCAGACTTACAGGGCTACAACTTTTATGTTAATCATTATTTCTAATTCTGTCATTTGATAAGTGATATTCAGCAATCAACACGCCAACAAACTGCAGATCAGAACTGAATATCCACCTCAAATCAAGTTTGGAGATAAGGAGAGGATTCAAATTTAAAAAACTAGCTATTTCTATCTTCATACTCCTCTAACCTCTGTATTTCTTCTATAAATATCTGCAATCTCAAAGGCAAGGGGAACGACCAAGCAGAGAATAGAACTTAGGATAATTTGTAGTTTGTAACTTAGGTTTTTAGTTTTCTTTTTATGTAATTTTTACTTTTCTTTATGTAACTGAGAGGAGAGACAAGTTTCATGGAGGAAGGAGATTAAGCTTGTACTGAGGGTGACACCGGTGTAAGTAAGTCTTTTCTTTCATTATTATTTGAATTGAATCAACGTTTCTTTTTCTTTCTTTACTCTTGTTTTCTTTTACTCTCCTCTGATGTGTTGCAATCCAAGAAAATCCGATAGCCTCGAGACTGTTTAGCCGTTGTAAGTGCCCTTGATGGCCTATGGTGATGAACAACCCTTCTCTTGCTAGTATAGTTTGCCCTTTTATTCGTAGTGTAGATCGAGAATGGGGAAGATCCTATGCTTGATTGCCTTCAAAGACAAGGTAAGTCATCGCAACGGATCCAAGGTATATGAGCACTGAAGAGGTAAGTAATTTTTAGGCTGTCTTTCTTTTGTTTTATTCTTTAGTTTCAATATCACAATCTCTAACCATATTTATCACCCTTTTCAATTTCTTTGTAAATAATCCATTTTTCATTTTTTCACCTTCTCATTCTATCACTTTCTTCCTAACTTGACTTTAACTCTTTTTTATTTTATTCTTAAGAACTAAAGAAGAACTTTAACCATACTTTGTATCTTAAAAGAAGACTTACTAAAAAGCTTCCATCGCTAGTCCTTCCTTGTGGATCACGACCCGCATAGCCACTTGCTATAGCGGTAGAATTGAGCACCTTGCAGTACTATTTTAAAAGTTCTGAAATTCTGTATTTATGTGCAGTTTCTAGCATCAATCAAATTTTAACGCCGTTGCCGGGGAGGGACGGTAAGTTACTCTCTTTAAAGTTTATATTTTTGGTTAACCTTCTTCTTTATTTTTTGTATACAGATTTAACAACAAGGAATATCTATTGCAGTGGACATATAAGTGGCCCTGGACTCTGCTCAAGAAAGCAGAGCCCAGAAGCCCTCAGATTTGCTACATTCCAGTGGCAAAACTGAGTTAACTACTAACTTGTATTTTTGCAGGTTGGCTAAATTGAAAATCTAAATATCTTTAGTATTTATTTCCTTGTTTGACTTACTGTATATATATTTCTAACACAACAGTAAAATGATGATTGTAAATGCTAAAAATGATTTAGACTTTGCATTTAGGCACGTGCCTATTTCATTGCATTTTCTATTTACTGTTGAAGAGTGCTGGAGCAAAGGTACGTGTATGTAGCATCTAGTATAAGAACACTTTTGGATTGTTTACATTGCTTAAGTGTTGATTTACTTGTACACTGCACTAAATTGATCTAAGGGCTTGTCCTATAAACAAGATAAGGTGGGGAAGTCATTACCCTCCCTTAGCCCACAAACAATCTCCTCACTCACTAACCCAACCTAACTAAAAATGAGTAGACGTTGGCCCTAGGGACATCTCAGACTCAATTATGAGATTATCCTAAGAGGAAAAAGTGTTAGAATTTGACTCCTGCAAAATCAGTGTCTAGGAAGGGGATTAAGGGCCGAAAGCCTGAAGGTTGGTGTTACTTAATTAAGAAATGTCTTTGATGGATAACCTCCCACCAATCTTGCCCTGACCTGACTGATTAGCTTGTGGTCAAAGTCTTCATTATACCTCCTATGGACAGTCTAACCAGTTAGGAGTCATCTAGGTCAAAGGTCTACCCTAACTTAGGTTAGAATTTTTTCTTTTTTGTTTGCTTATTTGTTTGTTTTTTTTCATTGTTTCTGTTTTATTATGTGATATGACTTATAACAACAATTTTTTCAATTTTAATGCTAATCCATATTACACATTAACCTCTTCTTCGGATATTACCAACCCGGCATATCATAACTTTAGCCAACCTAGTGTACCAGATTGGTCTTATTCGAATCATTACATGCCCCAGTCCCAATACTATGAACAAGACTGGAATAATCATCACTACCTTCACAGAGTCAATGGGGATACAACTCCCCCGAGTCATATTGTCAAATACCCTACCAACATCCAGCTTTATATACTCCTTCTCCCGAACAACCATTAGAAGAATCAATTGACTGGGAAAAGAGGATGGAAGCCTTAGATGAGCTTGAGTGACGAATTCAAATTTTAGAAGACTCAAAATCCCGTAAAAATTTTCAAGTTACAGATCCTTACTCTATTTTTCAAGGAGAATATGCCAACTTAGAAAAGAGTATGGAAACCATGATTCAATGTCAAAATGATCCACTCGATATGATAGAAGAAAGAATTAGTAGATTGGAAAACATGCGTAGGAATAAGGGAACTCTCCCTACTCTCTTTGACTATTCCTAACACTTCTAGCCATATTGAAAACCAAGAATCATGGTATCTTAAGACTTTGACCAAGATTCAGTTTCACCACAAAGCCTTGAACTTGACCAATATCAACCCATTAACGAATTGGCAAGTTTTCATTTTAATGAGATTGAACTTGATCATAAATGTGAACCCGATCCCCAACTTTGTGATTCAGTTTCTATCTTCGAATCTATGTTGACTCCGGTATTCTTACCCAATTTGGACCAATTTTCTGAGCCAACATTTGTTCCCGTTCCCATAGATTTTGAAATTGAATCACCAATTTTGGATAGACACATTCTATTGATGGGAAAAGAATGTGAATATCAATTCTTGGACTTGGACTCAACGCTTGAACTAAAACTAACTCTCGAACCCCAAGTCGATTTTCCCGAGTTTGTATTGGTTCCTGAACCTATCATTTTTGAGTCCAAGTCAAGCATTCCACCGAGTCACATTTTTTGTTGGACATAGGTATAGACCATGATGACTCTGTGATGATTTTCCAGGACTGGTCATGTAAAGGAAGTAAGTTTCACGATAGGATCTTTCATGATCCTATTCATACTGGGGACTGTAAATACGTAAATAGAAAAGAAGTCAATAAATGTAAGTTTCGTGAACTACCACATTATCTTGATTGGGTAGCAACGCTTGACCCAATCAGACCACCACTGGAACCACCACCTCAAGGTAGTATTTTCCTTCCCTGTCTTCTTTTTCATGCATCTATGCATTAATTCATACATTGAGGACAATGCATGAGATAGGTGTGGGGGAGGGTTCTAACATAACCTAGGTTTTTCTTTTTATTAAAAAAATTTTAACATTTTATTGACTTTTAAAAAAACTTTTTGAAAATAGAAACAATATTTTGACATATTTTTTGTAAGAAATTAAGTCAATTTTAAGGAATAGGAAAATAAAAATTAGGATTTCATAAACTTGGTCAAAATAAGATTATTTGTTTGATTTTTAGGGTTAGGAAGATAATTTGTCAAAGTAATTTAGTCTTGATCTTTACCTTAATGAAATATGCACACTTCATACACTTACACATTTAGGGTTCAAAAACAAAGATTCTTATGCCTTATTAAAAAAAAGAGAAAAAAAGAGAAAAAAAGAAAAAAAATATATCTATGAAAGATGAACAAATCTAATAATTGATTAGGTAGGTGCTTTGGCCTAAGCAAGCCTTAGTATTTATGCAAAAGATAATTAGATAAGTTTAAATATATATATATATATATATATATATATATATATATATATATATATATATATATATATATATATATATATATATATATATATATATATATAAATCCTCTGATTAAGCTGGGTATCTATGCCTCATGAAGCATAAATATTCACGCCTAAAAGGGGTACATTTTATAAATAAAAACCTTAGTTTCGTGGCCTTATCTGCTCGAGTTTTTAAGTCCTTAGGGGTTTTTCTCACCTGGTGCCCTAAAACTGTCCGGTTTGAGTATCACTAACTAAAGGCTCGTTACATGGGCAGATTAGAAAGCCTAATGGAATTAAGGAATAAATACCACCAAAAATAAATATAAATAAGGCATAGGAGTTAATGTTAAAGTACCCTTAGTCAAACTTCACAGTCACGATGGTACATATGACTCAGGGTAAAGTAATAGACTAGATGAAAAGTACAATTTGACTCCTTACTTTGATTGATAACAAATTTTTGAATAGAGACTAAGTTTAGGAATGAAAAATTCAGTTTTCCTATAACTTATAGATTACTTAAATCTTACAATTATATTTCAAATAATTTTTCTTTCAAAATGCTTTTCAAAAATACTAACTCTTTGTTTCTCTTTCTTTATGGATTTTGTGGGTGTAATCCACTGAAAACCCTCACGAGACAAAACTCGTCCTTTAGGGGAAACCTAGAGGTTTAACGGCTTGTTGCACAAGCTCAGTGCAATCGCGTGACCTGCGAAAGTGGTCTAATAACCTTTGACTTAGTTTTGTTGTTTTGCTCCAGGACGAGCAAAAGATAGGTGTGGGGATGTGATCGTACACATATTTTGCATTCTTTTCATTACACTCCTACATTTATCATGTAATAAATCTGCTAATTTCCTTGTCTTAAATATTTATTTTGCAGAAGATAATAATGAAGAGAAAGAGGATTAAACCAAATAAATACCAGTTAAAATCAGATTTAACTGGATCTATTTGGTTAGCTGAGGATGATCCCAGATCTAATTAGAACAAATTAAGGATTGGGGCAAATATTCAGCTGAAGATCAGAGCAAATCAAAAAGATAACACCAAATGGAAACCAATAAAATTCAGATTTTTATAAATCCATTTTGGTTAGCTAAAGATCAATTGAGGATAATATCAATTACAGAGAGATAAATGGATAGAGAGAAGATCAACAGATGAGATGAAGCAAGTTTGACTCAGATTCTGACTGGATACATTTTATTATTTGAATCATAACTTTCGCTACAGAATCTTAAATCTGATGATTCAAGATGATCCAGAAAGCAGACTTACAGGGCTACAACTCTTATGTTAATCATTATTTCTAATTCTCTCTTTTGGTAAGTAATATTCAGCAATCAACACGCCAACAAACTGCAGATCAGAACTGAATATCCACCTCAAATCAAGTTTGGAGATAAGGAGAGAATTCAAATTTAGAAAAGCCAGCTTTCCCTATCTTCATACTCCTCTAACCTCTGTATTTCTTCTATAAATACCTGCAATCTCAAAGGCAAGGGGAACGACCAAGCAGAGAATAGAACTTCGGATAATTTGTAGTTTGTAACTTAGGTTTTTAGTTTTCTTTTTATGTAATTTTTACTTTTCTTTATGTAACTGAGAGGAGAGACAAGTTTCATGGAGGAAGGAGATCAAGCTTGTACTGAGGTGACACCGTTGTAAGTAAGTCTTTTCTTTCATTGTTATTTGAATTGAATCAACGTTTCTTTTTCTTTCTTTACTCTTGTTTTCTTTTACTCTCCTCTGATGTGTTGCAATCCAAGAAAATCTGATAGCCTCGAGGCTGCTTAGCCGTTGTAAGTGCCCTTGATGGCCTATGATGATGAACAACCCTTCTCTTGTTAGTATAGTTTGCCCTTTTATTCGTAGTGTAGATCGAGAAAAGGGAAGATCCTATACGCCATGCTTGATTGCCTTCAAAGACAAGGTAAGTCGTCGCAACGGATCTAAGGTATATGAGCACTGAAGAGGTAAGTAATTTTTAGGCTGTCTTTTTTTTCTTTTATTCTTTAGTTTCAATATCACAATTTCCAACCATTTTTATCACCCTTTTCAATTTCTTTGTAAATAATCCATTTTTCATTTTTCCACCTTCTCATTCTATCACTTTCTTCCTAACTTGACTTTAACTCTTTTTCATTTTCTTTTTAAGAACTAAAGAAGGACTTTAACCATACTTTGTATCTTAAAAGAAGACTTACTAAAAAGCTTCCATCGCTAGTCCTTCCTTGTGGATCACGACCCGCATAGCCACTTGTTATAGCGGTAGAATTGAGCACCTTGCACTACTATTTTAAAGTTCTGAAATTCTGTATTTTTATGCAGGTACAAACTCAATCATAGACCTTTAAACTACACTGGGTATATCAGTTCTATATGTATTGAGAGGATCCAAGTTTATTCGGGGTCTGCTTTCAGCATCATTCCAACGAGGCTTCTCTACTTCCTGGGTATCCCACTTAACAGGCTATCTATCACACTACAATAATTTATAGCTTCAACACCGGGAGTAGTCACCTTCTAGGCAAGATTAGTCTTCGATGTCAAATTAGAGATTTGAAATCAGAAGTGACGTGCTACGTCATTGAAGCTAACACCTCTTACAATCTCTTACTTGGACGACCATAGATCCATACCAACTGGATCGTCCCTTCCACATTATACCAATGCTTCAAATATGTGGGAGACGATGCTATAGTCCGAACGATATTTGCTGAGCTACAACTCTTCAAAGGAGTGGAGAACTACTTCACCGACTCCCTCCTCTACCAAGAAAGTATCGAGCCACTAAAGTAGTCATTGCCCGATGACCTCGATAGTGGCAATGAGGCAGACTCAGAATCAGAAAAAGATGCACTAGATACTATTAATATAGAACCAATGGTAGCGTATCTGAATGATTATGATTGTAATGACCCCGCCGAAAATAAGGGCAAGTGGATCCTTAATGAGAATATTGCTTTTGATTATTCCTTGTGTCTTGAGGATGTGTCTGTCAATGTTAGGTCCTTACATATGCCTTTACCAATCTCGAAAATAGCATGCATGCATATTCAGGACAATGAAGGGTCTGTCTTTATTGTCCCTCCTTGTAAAAAGGACCAATCACTAATTGTCTTTAGTAGAGGTCAGGCTCAAGTCCCGATATCTAGAGAATCAGACGATGACTTGGAACCCCCACAATTCTTTCATTACGCACGATCAGCACACGGCATGATGAAAGGATGGGTTACAACTTAAATCACGGAGATGGTTTGAATTTTGATAAAGGGTAGTGCATACCTTTATAACCTTTTGTACCTGAAGGAAAGCCTCCCAACTATTATGACCGCACATGCAGGGGGTTGGGATATGTCACTCTACCTCTACAGTCGGAAACTGGATCTGACATATCACAACCATCAAAATCTTCAGACTCATCCAACTGGGATTCTGATTGTAGTGTGGGAGTAGTTTTCAAAACGCTGTTTATCAACATGACATCTATCAGTCAGACAGAGCAACAAGAAGACATTGAACCATTCGACGCTAATCCTTAGGCTCAACAACTAGATCTTCAATGGGAATCGTTTCGAGCAACACGAGCCTCCAACCTAAGATAAGGTGATTCAAGTTGACGTGGGTAATCAAGCACACCCAAAGCTCATCTCAGCGAAAGCCTATCGCCGATAGAGAACAAAACCTAATATCTCTCATACGGAGTATATTGATGTCTTTGCTTGGAGCTATGAAGACATGCCTAGCCTCGATCCTCAGGTGGCTATGCATAATCTTAATATCGAGCCGGATGCTAAACCGATTAAGCAACAATAACAAAGGTTTTGATCTGACATCATGGAAGCAATCGAAACCGAAGTTCATAAGCTCATTGAATGCAACTTCATTCGAGAGAAGCATCACCCATACTGAGTTGCCAATATTGTCCCTGTACTTAAGAAAAACGGAAGGATCAGAATCTGCATCGACTTTCGTAACCTCAATAAAGCCTGTCCTAAGGAAGAATTTCCGTTGCCCAGTATCAATGTCATGATTGCCAACACATGTGTCTTCGAAAGGATGTCTTTCATGGACGACTTTTCAGGGTACAATCAGATTAAGATGCACTCGGAGGATGAGAAGCACACGTTATTCAGAATGCCATTAGGGGTATATTGTTACATAGTAAGGCCATTCAAATTAAAGAATGCAGGTGTAACTTATCAACGTGCCATGATCACAATTTCCAGTGACCATCTACGAAAAATATTGAAATGCTATGTTGACGATATTGCAATCAAGAGTCACAACAAAAGCAACCATTTCGACCACCTAAGAACCGTGTTCAATCTTATGCGGGCTCACCAACTGAAGATGAATCTGACCAAATCATTTTTGAGAGTGTCGAGTGACAAGTTCCTTGGATTCATAGCACATCCAAAGGAATTCATCTTGACCCCGAAAAGGTTGAGACAATTCAGGGCATGCCATCGCTGAAAACCCTCAAAGAGCTCAGAGGTCTACGAGGCAGACTAGCCTATATACGAAGATTCATCGTAAATCTCTCGGGCCGTTGCTAACCATTTACACAGTTAATCAAAAAAGGCATCTCCTTCGTATGAGATGAAGCTTACCAAAAGGCTTTTGAAGATATTAAAGAATATCTTTGCAAGCCTCCGGTCCTGGTGACCCCTGATTCGGGAAAACCATTCCTGCTCTATGTGCTAGCTATGGACCACTATCTGGGCGCTCTTCTTGCATAGAAGAATGATGAAGGATGCTAACAGGCCATCTACTACTTGAGCAGAGCTCTGATCGGGGCCGAATCTCGATATAATCCTATCCAGAAGGAGTGTCTAGCTCTCATCTTCATTGTCCAAAAGACACGATATTATTTGGTTGGCCAAACTATACATATCATTTTAAGAGTCAATCCCCTGTGCATTTTTATGGCGAAACTGGGGTCCTTGAATTCTAGACTAATTAATTGGGCTATTCTACTATCCCAATATGATATGACTTTTGTCCCCCAAGAGACGGTCAAAGGACAGGCTGTCGCAGACTTTCTTCAAGCCCATCAAGTTTCAAAAATGTTGAGACTACACATGGATACTCCGGACGAAGTCATCGAAGCCAACATAACCTCAGAAGATGAAATATGGTAGATTTTCTTTAACAGCGCATCAAGAATAGGCCCTATAGGCAAGATCATTACTGGCGTGGGGGTGATATTCGTCTCGCCCGAGAATCACGTTCTTCCTCGTGCATTTTCATTGAGAAAGCCCTACTCTAATAATGTAGCTGAGTACAATACTTTACTCCTTGGCCTCTAGCTCCCTCAACAAATGGGAGTACGGTACCTTGAAGCTTATGGTGACTCCAAATTGATTATCAGCCAAGTCAAAGGATAGTATGAGGTCCGTCATGAAGACCTGATACCTTACCATCATGCAGCCATTAAGTTAGCTGACTCATTTAATGGCTTCTACATTAGCCATGTGTCTCACCTCCTAAATACAAAGGCAGATACTTTAGCCACGCTCACGGCTATATTAGCCTTGCCAGCAGATACCACTTATCGTCTTACGGTGATTACTCATTATTTCTTTTGTTCAAAGTATGATTTAGAGGTTAGCGAAGTTCATACAATCTCGACTGGCTAGGAAGCAAGGGACTGACGATTCTCAATCATCAATTTTGATTTGCATGGAATACTGCCCGTTGATCCCAAGGAAGCGGCTTCTGTTCGACGAAGATCTACTCGAGTCTACTATACGATGCAGTGGTGAAGACACTGTACCGTCGTTCATACGACGGTATACTTCTTCATTGTTTATCCAGCTCCGAAGCACGAGAAGTACTTAAAGAGGCCCACGATGGCATATATGGATCTCATTAACCAGGCCGGAAGCTCAAAGACCGGCTGCACCGTCTCGGTTATTATTGGCCAACCATGATCGCTGACACAGTTGATATGCAAGAAAGTGTATGTCCTGTCAAATCTATCTGCATTTCATACACCAATCCCCGAAGATTCTCCACCCCATAGTCGCTTCATGGCCATTTGAAGTATGGAGAATTAACGTTGTAGGACCCATCAGTCCTCCACCGATGAAAGGTCATCGGTTCAACCTTGCGATAACCGATTACTTCTCAAAATGAGCGAAAGTCGCACCGCTCACTGAAGTTAAAACCACCAATGTGGTCAACTTCATCAAACACCATATCATCCATTGATTTGGTGTCCCTCGGCGGATCATCCATGATAATGGTCCCCAATTTGCAAGCCAGTCGTTCTATCAGCTCTGTGACAAGTACCAGATTTAGAATGTGATTTCAACTGTTTACAATCCTACCGCCAATAGGTTAGCAAAGGCATTCAATAAGACGATCATTAAGCTCCTCAAAAAATTCGTCTCTTCAAGTAAATGAGATTGGAATGAGAAGCTCAGTGAATATCTTTAGACCTACCAATGACAGTCTGAACTCCTACAGGTAATACGCTTTTCTCTCTAGTTTACGGGTGTGAAGCAATCATACCTTTAGAGATACAAATGCCATCACTTTACGTTGCACTGACGACCAAGATGACAGAAAGAGATAATGATCGCTTGCATATCCAATAGTTGGAAGCACTGGACGAGAAGCGGCTACAAGCTTAACAGTGTTTTGAGTTTTACCAAGCTCGAATCTCAAAGGCCTTCAACAAAAAGGTCAAGAGAGAATCTTTCAAATGGAAGATTTGATCTTAGCTGTTAGGCGACTCATGGTCATGACACACAAGACCAAGGGCAAATTTCAACCTAAATGGAAAGGACCCTTCATGGTAGAGACAGTCTATTCGAATGGAGCATACTGTCTAGTGAATCCAAACGCCGACACGCTCATGATGCCGATTAATAAAAAGTTCTTGAAGAAGCACTATCCCTGATCATGTTAACATTATATCTCTGATCAAGAAAGTACTATACATGACCACGTTAACATTAAACCTCTAGCCATTAAGACAGGCTTGTCTGACTGTCTCTTCTATAAGAAATCCTTCATCCTCGAGCGAGATCAATTCATCTCCGCTTCTCCTGGGATTATGGTAGACATCCAGCTGTTATGACACAAGATATTAACATAAAAAAGAAGACAAAGGCAAAACTTCTGCTTTTAGTCTTGTCATTCTTCTTATTTTAAAGTCAAGCGCGCTTATACGGCAATGTTAAGCGCTCTTTTTCTGATCATTCCTTGCTAATCCAGAAAGATGGCGACTGTTCAATATGTAAATCATCTCTCCGCTCTGTCATTCAGTGAATCATGATTCGGTCTCACGATGATCTTGATTAGGCCGAGTTCTTTGAAGAAGATTCGTGACACATCTCAGCAACATCTTTTCACTGTTTCCACATTCATATCTTGATTCGGTGATTAGCTGCAAGCTTGAGCCTTGCATGATGAACATAAAGTGAAGCTGCAAGAAATTTGACTTAATTGACAAATTCCCTGCAGAGCTTATGTTCTATATCTTGACTTGATGATCAGCTGAGAACAAGAATCCCGATTAGGTGACACTTCATCAGGAATTTTGACTTACTCAGTAAATTCCTATGAAGATCATTCTTTAATTCCCAGCGAGATTTTAGAAGTCACTAGTGGAATGTAGAAAGATCCACTTCAAATGACATGATCCGCCTTCGGTGAATAAGGCTAAAGAAAAATATTAGCTTTTAAGCCCATATAAAATCTTGATAACTTATCATGCTGAGAGGAATAGCATGACTAGCCCAACTCAAACGATAGTTGGTAAAGACACACCAAATCTGTTGATAGCTGAGGGATTGCTAAAAATCCTAAGGGATCTGATTCCATTTGATTCCTCCAAAATCCTCTACTAATTTTCTTCCATGGAATGATAGACCCACAAAGCAAAATAAGTCATGTTAAAGCTTTTACTTCTAACTTTTCCTTCATTTTAGGAGTATTATTCTCCTATTCTCCAGCAGGACCGATTTGATTCCTAAACAAATTTTGGGTGCGATGTCTCCTATTCCCAGCAGAATTTTCTAGTAATATTCTTATATTTTGCAGAGAATGGTGTATTACACCAAAGTCTCTTGCCAATTTCCGTACATGAAAAGGTAGGACCACATTAAACTGTAATTATTTTTCCAGCAAAATGAACTGCAAATCAAGCCTGTCATGTTAATATTAAACCTCTGACAGTAAAACCTTTGAATATCCCCGGCGAATCCTGCTAATATCCCAAGTGAATTGAAACTCCACCCATTATTCTCTACCATAGAATGGCGGGCTCGCTTAAATTGTTGTTACATTAACAACACATTAACCATTGTCAAGTTAATATCAAACCTCTGACAAGTCACGCTGGTGAGTCCCCAAGCGGAGAATTTGTCCCGATCATTTCGGTCAAAATCCCTTTTTTAAAATTCCCAACAAGGAATTTGCATCCCATCTCCCCCAGCTTGACTGTCACGTTAACATTATACCTCTAACAATTCTTTAAACTATGGGATCCTTTTAACTCCCCAGCGAGTTTAAAACAAATTCCCCTCTGAGTCTTTTCAGTTCTCAGTGGACTCTTTGGTTGTCACATTAATACTTACTTCTGACAATTCTTTTAAGTATTTCCCCGCGGAATCTATTGAAATGCTAATCCTTTTTTAGCTCCCCAGTGAGATTTTTTAATAGATTCCCCTGGAGTCTTTTTCACTCCCAGTGGACTCTTGGGTTGTCAAGTTAGTATTATACCTCTAACAATTTCTTCCAAAACCCTTCCAAGGAAACACTAAATTCCCCATGAGGTATCAAATTGCATTCTCCAGTGGAATAACTCATTTTGTCATCACATTTAGTTAATCACCTCTGAACGGCAAGACTATAAGCATGGTGGCTTCTCAATCGGTTATGTTCATGTTACCTCTAAACCGACAGATAGCCAAGTCTTATCTTCAGTTTGGTAGGGACTACCTGAATGAGGTTGAACCTGCACATAAATACAGAATTTCAGAACTTTAAAATAGAGATGTGCAAGTGCTCAATTCTGCCGCAATAGCAAGTGGCTATGCGGGTCGTGATCCACAAGGAGGACTAGCGATAGAAGCTTTTTAGTAAGTTTTCTTTTAAGATACAAAGTATTGTTAAAGTTCTTCTTTAGTTTTTTAAAAAGAAAAGAGAAAAATTAGGTTAAAGTTAAGTGAGGAAGAAAGTGGTAGAATGAGAAGTGGAGAAAAATGGAAAATGATTATTTACAAAGAAATTGAAAATAGAAAGAAGTGGGTGTTATTGGTGTTCTAAACTAAAGAATAAAAGAAAGGAAAAGAAACTAAAATTACTTACTTCTTTTTGGCCAAATACCTACCTTGAATCTTTTGCAATGATGTTACCTTGAAGTGAGGCGATCAACATATAGCCCATAAGAGTTGATTCCCGTTTCCTCCACATTATATCATCAAGACGTTGCAAGTATAAAGTGATACAGAATGAAACTCAAAATCCATCGTCATGAGCTATCGGTGGCACTCGCAAAGGCAAGGCTTTTTCGATACTTTTAGACTCACTTGGAGAGCAATTGTACCAAAAAAAGAAAAGTAGAGAAGAAGAAGAACACAAAAACAAAGTACACACAAAAGGAAACTACAGATTCAATTTCATAACAATAAGAGAAAAGAAGAAAATCTTACATCGGTGTCACTCTCAGCACAAGTTTCGTTCTCGTTCTCCTATGAAACTTTGATCTCCTCTGAATTACATAAATAAAAACTAAAAATTACATAAAAAGAAAACTAAAAACCTACATTAAAAAGAATGAAAACTGGCCTAGAATCTATCTCTGCATGGTCGTCCCCTGGAGGCTCTGAAAATCCCAGTATTTATAGGCAAAACCCAACCTACAGGATCGTATGAAGATAGAGGGAGCAAACGCTCTGCCCTAACTCTCTAACAGAGCTGCGAAAACGCGGCTTTGGCCGCGTTTCCGCGGCCAGGGTGTGGCCAGGTGGCCACACCCTGTTGGTGGAGCTCCCCAGTTTCTTGATTTGTAATTATCTTTATCTGGATTTACAGTTTATATTCGGGATTTTGACGAAATGGCCTTTGATCCTTGGCTTCAACCGATCGATTCAGGGAGGATTCTTCTCAACCAGTTTTCAACCTCTCTGATATGACAAGATTTAGCCCTGCTTCTTTAATTTCGAATTTATTCTGAATTAAGTCAGGATTTGGTGGGCTTTTGGGCTCATTTCTCTTCACTCTCCTTTAGGAATGGGCCTGCAAATAAATTAAACATTTAATTAGAAAAATGCAGAGTTTATTCTATAATAAGTAGGAGAATATGATATTAAATGTGCAAATATTAGTGACCAATCACACCCCCATACCTGTCTTTTGCTCGTCCTCGAGCAAAACAACTAACTATACTAAGGATTATTAGACCACTTTCGCAGGTCACGCGATTGCGCTGAGCATGTGCAACAAGCCGTTAAACCTCTAGATTTCCCCTAGAGGACGAGTTTTTCTTGTAAGGGTTTTCAGTGGATTACACCCACAAAATCTATAAAGAAAGAGAAACAAAGAGTTAGTATTTTCGAAAATCATTTTGAAAGAGAAAAATATTTGAAATATAATTGTAAGACTTAAGTAATCTATAAGTTATAGGAAAACTGAATTTTTCATTCCTAAACTTAGTCTATATTCAAAAATTTGTTATCAATCAAAATAAGGAGCCAAATTGTACTTCTCCTTTAGTCTATTACTTTACCCTAAGTCATATGCACCTTGTGACTGTGAAGTTTGACTAAGGGTTCTTTAACTCTAACTCTTATGCCTTATTTATTTATATATATTTTTTGTGGTATTATTCCTTAGTTCTATTAGGCTTTCTAATTTGCCCATGTAACGAGCCTTTATCGATGACTCCCAAACCAAACGGTCTTAGGGCACCAGGTAAGAAAACACCCCAAGGACTTAAGGACTCGAGCAAACAAGGCCACAAAACTAAGGATTTTATTATTCGAACCCTTTTAGGCGTGAATACTTATGCTTTATTAGGCACAAATACCCAGCTTAATCAGAGGATATATATATATATATATATATATATATATATATATATATATATATATATATATATATATATATATATATATATATATATATATATATATATAAACTTATCTAATCATCTTTTGCATAAATACTAAGGCTTGCTTAGGCCAAAGCACCTAGCTAATCAATAATTAGATTTGTTCATCTTTCATAGATCTATATTTTTTTCTTTTTTTTTATATAAGGCATAAGAATCTTTGTTTTTTTTGAACTCTAAGTGTGTAAGTATATGAAGTATGCATATTTCATTAAGGTAAAGATCAAGACTAAATTACTTTGACAAATTATCTTCCTAACCCTAAAAATCAAACAAATAATCTTATTTTGACCAAGTTTAAGAAATCCTAATTTTGATTTTTCTATTCCTTAAAATTGACTGAATTTCTTACAAAAAAATGTCAAAATATTGTTTCTATTTCAAAAAGTTTTTAAAAGTAAAGAAATTTTTTTTTTAAAAAAAAAACTAAGTTATGTTAGAACCCTCCCCCACACTTAACTCATGCATTGTCCTCAATGTATGAATTAATGCATAGATACATGAAAAAGAAGAAAGGGAAGGAAAATGTTACCTTAAGGTGGTGGTTCCAGTGGTGGTCTGATTGGTCCACGAAATGCGGCCCAATCGACTTTTCGTGGAGTTCGGAAGAACCCACCAGAAATCTCTTTAATATAACCCATTAAAATGATGTATCCATAATGGATTTTTATTAAAAATTTAACCCCATCTAATTTCCAAATTCCATAATTAATTTAGAGTCAAATTTGTCAACCGCCTTGTCCCAGAATGGAGTGTGAAAAGATAGAATGATTGACTTAGACTTAGGAAGTACGAGAACTAATACCGACTCAGGAAAGTGACTTAAGTCAAGTAAAGATTCAGGAGTCGAGATTGGTTCAGGATGTGGGTCCAAATCAAGAAGTTGAAACTCAAGTCCACATTCATTTTCCAATAATGGAATGTGACTTAATATTAGTGATTCAAGTTCAAGAATGATAGGTGTGAGAATCAAAACTAACTCTAAAATATTACTCAAGTCGGGTAACAAAACAGGAGTCAATATTGATTCAGAAATTTGAACTGGATCACAAATTTGAGAATCTAGGTCACAATTCTCATTGAGTTCAATTTCGTAAAAATAAGAACTTGCCAATTTGTAAAGAGGACTTTCAAAAGTGTAAAATTGGTCAAGTTCAATATGCTGATCATCAAAGATGGGTGATTCAATTTCATGATGAATTGGCACAGGATCCAATGTTGACTCGGGAAAAAGATTGCAATCAGGTGAAGACACCGGAGTCATTATTGAATCAGGATGTAGAATTGAATCACTAAGTTGAGGTTCAGGATCATATTTATTCTCAAGTTCTATTTCAGGAAAGGAATAACTTGCCAAACTGTCAATATCATTTTCAAAATTTGGAGTTTGGGCAAGTTCAAATGATTGTTCTGAAATGGAACCTTATTTTTCAAAACAACATGACTCTTCGCTCTAAGAGAATGGTTAGTGACATCAGAACTGGTCAAACGGTGAGAACATAGAGTTTGGACCATCATATCAATGTCACGATTACGAGCGTTTTGAGCCTGAGTCATGGCTTCAAGCATCTTTTCATAGTTGATTGGTTCATTGTTTTGTTGAAAAGATGAAGTGTTGTCTTGGAATTGGTGTTAAATTGTGAGTCCATTAGATTTTGTGATTTTTGTTTGGACTCACGTATACTCATTTCCAAAATTGATGGTTTTCTATTTTGGACTGGTGGAACTGAGTATGAATCTTGAAAATATTGTGGACAAGGTGGATAGGGAGGGCAAGTTGGTTGAAAATTGGACTCGGGGAGGTGAATCCCCACTGACTCTGTGAAGAGTTAAAATTATTCTGGAAATTATGGTTATAAGATTGGGGACATGGGTTATATTGATTCGGATAAGACCAATCTGACACACTAGTTTGGTTAAAGTTATGATATGCCGGGTTGGTAATATCTGAAAAAGATGTTGGTGTGTAATATGGATTACTATTAAAATTGGAAAAATTATTGTTATAAGCCATATCACACAGGAAACACAAACAAAGAAACAAATAAGCTAACAAAGGAAAAAAAATCTAAACTAAGTTAGGGTAGACCTATGACCAAGACGACTCCTAACTGGTTAGACTGTCCACGGGAGGTATAATGCAGACTTTGACTACAAGCTAATTAGCCAGGTCAGGGCAATATTGTTGGGAGGTTATCCGTCAAAGACGTTCCTTAATTAAGTAACCACTAACCTTCGGGCTTTCGGCCCTTAATCCCCTTCCTAGACACTGATTTGGTAGGAGTCAAATTCCAACACCTTTCCCCCTTAGGATAATCTCTTAATTGAGTCCGAGATGTCCCTAGGGCTAACATCTACTTATTTTTAGTTAGGTTTGGGTTAGTGAGTGAGGAGATTGTTTGTGGGCTAAGGGAGGGTAATGACTTCCCCACCTTATCTTGTTTATAGGACAAGCTCTTAAGTCAATTTAGTGCAGTGTACAAGTATATAGAAAAAGTAACATTCAAGCAATCATACAAGAATGAACCTTATACTAAATGCTATGCACACATACCTTTGTTCCAGCACTCTTCAACATAAAAAAAATGAATGAAATAGCCGCGAGTCTAAATCATTTTTAGCATTTATAATCAACTTTTTACTGTTGTGTTAACAATGTATATACAGTGGTCAAACAAGGAGATAAATGCTACGGGAATTTTAGATTTTTAATTCAGCCAACCTGCAAGAATACAGGCTAGTAGTTCACTCAGTTTTGCCACTAAAATGTAGTTAATTTGAGGGCTTCTTGGCTCTGCTTTCTTGAGCAGAGTCCAAGGCCACTTATATGTCCACTGCAGCAAGAATTCCTTGTTGTTGAATCTGTACAAAAAAAATAAAGAAGAAAGTTAACCAAAAATGTTAACTTTTAAAGAGAGTAACTTGCCGTCCCTCCCCGGCAACGGCGCCAAAAATTGATTGAGGTTAAACCTGCACACAAATACAGAATTTTAGAACTTTAAAATAGAGATGTGCAAGTGCTCAATTCTACCGCAATAGCAAGTGACTATACGGGTCGTGATCCACAACGAGGGACTAGGGATAGAAGCTTTTTAGTAAGTTTTCTTTAAAGATACAAAGTATAGTTAAAGTTCTTCTTTAGTTTTTTAAAAAGAAAAGAGAAAATTAGGTTAAAGTTAAGTGAGGAAGAAAGTGGTAGAATGAGAGTGAAGAAAAATAGAAAATGATTATTTACAAAGAAATTGAAAATAGAAAGAAGTGGGTGTTGTTGGTGTTCTAAACTAAAAAATAAAAGAAAGGAAAAGAAACTAAAAATTACTTACTTCTTTTTGGCCAAATACCTACCTTGAATCTTTTGCAATGATGTTACCTTGAAGTGAGGCGATCAACGTATAGCCCATAGAGTTGATTCCCGTTTCCGTCCTCCACATTATATCATCAAGACGTTGTAAGTATGAAGTGATAC